>JAOWBC010000182.1:22552123-22580824 GCA_028566105.1 Hypoplectrus providencianus
AGACATGAGACCATGAATTCAAAGGTCTTGATGGGAACTGTACAACTGGGCTCTTCTGTGGCAGACTGAGATGGATGGTGAAGGGTGTGGATGATGCATGATTGTATGTGAGTGAGGGGACAGGGGGGCAGGCCCAGAAATAGCCTGTTTCAATGTCTCTCTGTGGACATGACCCCACTCCCAGCTGTAGTCAAGCTGCTCCAACACACGCTGAGTTTCCTCTTTCCTCCTCCCTGCTCACTGATTCTCGCAGATTCTGTTCCTGGTAGTTAGGAGTGTCTAGGCCAGATAAGATGACATCATACTTCTCTTAAAATTTAGTTTGCATGCTTGCCTCCGATCACATGGGTGACTCTTTTTGTTTTTATTGTTTGGTTCGAACCCATCTGAACTGTTGCATGGCTGGTTTACTGGAGCCCCCATAAATGCAGCACGCTGTGCATACACCCACTCGCACATTGCATTCAGCACACACACCTCCTCACACCTACTTACACACATCCGCATATTTAAGCAGTTGCAGAGAGAGCCGTGGGAGTTCACGATTTGACCATAAACTTAGAAACAAAACTTCAAACCCTTTGCTTGGTGCAGCTGGCCTCTGGCCAAGTACATGTATTGAGTTACTTTGTGCATCACGAACAGATGAGGCTGATGTGATGTCATAGAAACTCTGGGTTTATATTTTCCATTATGTGATCACTAAAATATAGATCTCAATATGTGACCTCATACTGGAAAACACCACTATTCCTCGTAGTACAAGGTGAGGTGTTTCCTATAAAAACACCTTTTGTTGTTTCTCCATACACAGCATATACTGTAGTCCCTGATGCTCCCTATAGGACAGTATAACTTGTGTAGGGGAGGACATCATAGGCAGGTAGCAGGTACACTAGAGAGTTCTGCTGGATGAGCTGTCTGCTTCTGGTTAAGACTCTTCTAAGTGGAATTTGGTGATTAAATATTATGATCAGATGATGTTGCTAAATCTAGCAAAACTGAAAAATGCCAATTCAGTGTCAGTATGTTCATAAGATATGTGGCTTGTGAATCATGGGTTAAATATTTATCGTTGTGACATCATGAAATATGAGGCAAAAGAATCAGCCATAGTCTCTGCTCAGGTTCATTGAATATAGTAAGGATTTCCTACAAGTCTCCTAAAGTGGTGACACAACCTATGTGACACAGATACAGGATATTAATTGTAAGTGTGCTGCCTGCTTTATGTCTCTGCTTGATCCTACTCAGTCTTACTCAGTAAGAAAGGATTTCTCAGACTCAACCATTATTTTAGGTCTCTTTCAAGTTTACAACACAAATGTCAAAATTTTTTGTTAAATAATAAACATCTCCCCCAAACTAGTGTCTAGCACAGCAGCTAAGGGTGACTGGTTAGTATCTGCACAAGCCAAATTTATGGAGGAGATAAAGAGGTATTTCAGGGATTGCTATGCTTGCAACTTTTAGCAACAACACATCTTTAAATTAAAGCACACACAATTTACTTGCCAGCCATTTGCAAACATTGTGATTTATTAGGAACCAGTGATATGGAGGCTGTTATGAGGAGTCAATAGGTGGAAAATAACTAAACTTTTGGCTTTTCTTGTCCCTTATACAGTGTTATTCAATTGTCAGATATTTTTGTGAGTTTCTTTAGCCAATGTTAGTTGAGTATTGGGTAATGGCAGCAGTACACTGCAAAGCTATCATATTTTGTGTGTTTGCAAAAGCTTATTGCTTGCAACCAAACACAATGCATGATTTGCTTATAATCATTGCAGGCTTTTTTGAAGTTCCTTTCAAGAATAATGCTACCAGGTATATGCTATCACTGATCTTGTGCATTATCTTGGCATTTCATTTTGTGCAACACTTTGCAACATTACTTTGTTAAACAGAACTTCAGAACATTACAGTCAATGTCACATTTGGGGAGTTCACTCTTTTTTCAATGGTTTCAATTTGTTCTTTCTTTGTCCCTGGAGCATTCACACCTTCCTCCACAATTTATTTTCATTTGACTAGCTTTGTGTAGCTTTTATATTGTGTAATTACGATACATGGAATTCAATGACACTGCAATCAAAAATCCAGTCATTTTTGTCTGCAAATGTTGTTATTTGTTAGTCAGAAGTAGCATGGAGCTGAACTTGCTGAAGTGATTGCACAGTCTCATCCACCACACAGCAAGATGTCTTCACATGAAATTGGTTCACGATGTCATGTGACCACCAGTTGTTTTTCAATTCACATCTTGTTCTAGTTGTGTCTGAAACTCTGAAAACCTCTCTCCCATTTGATTTATTTGTTGCATTTGACTTGTATTTCTGACATGCATTCCTAATGCTCTTTTAGTAATTTTTTGTTGAATATTTGTTGAAACAGAAAAGCTCGGTGTCTTATTATTTGTCCTATTGATTAAAAAATATATTGACAACTAATAACACTCAAGATGTGTGTAGTTACACACATACCCCAACCTGCTGCCCCAGATACTCATTAAAGCACCAATTGTCTGATTATCCACTGCTGAAAATATTCCCAATATTCAATAAATGCTGGAAATGATACTATATATGTGGTCTGTTTCCAAGATTTTGCTGGAAGGCTTATAGCCAATGAGGAGGTGGGAAGGAATTGAGCAAGGGACTGTTTTGTTACAAGCAGCCAGGTCAGCGTATGGCTTGTATTGTTTTCACCTTGTGAGTCAGTGTGTCTTATCATGGGCACACCTGCTGTGTGGGGAACCACTGCAGAAGGGGTTTAAGTACTGTACCAAGTGCTTAACTGTCTGTCTCATTTTAATGTCACAACCGTGCAAGATGCATCCCTGAAACATTTAAAGGCATGTTGTTCAAATCAAACTGAAGGCCAAATTCAAAGATGGGCATGATCCAGGCGAGGGCACCTGAAGTAGGGAGGGCATATGGGGTGGAGGTAGGGGGTAAGAAATGGGCAATTGACCCCCCACTTATGTCCCTGGCTTGATCAAAGTTGGATTTGATATTTTCGTGGGATTTGGTGACATATAACACCAGTCATTTAAGATATCAATTTTCTCGCCCATAAAATGACATTATTTGACCAGAAACTATAAATGTAACGTGTAGCAATTTTCAGTCTTGGACCTCAGCCTACCTCTAGGTCCTACCATGGAAGCCTGCACTTTGTGTTAGTATGCCTTCTAATAGTTAAATCCCTGATGTATTTTAATGTGGCACAGACATCAGATCCTGCTGCAGATTACTGCAGTCCTAAATAAAACTATTTATTATTGTAAAAGGTCCCACAGTATCCCGTCACTCACTATTACCAGTTTAATAGTTAAAAGCTTTCCTCGACTTGTCTTGCAGTTTATTAGTAGCAGGTCCATCCCAGTCAGTACACTTAATGGCTTATTTATATGTTCTAATGCCAGTTTAACAAGCGCAGTGTGTTTACTGTCTTTTTCAAAGACAGCAATAGGGATTGTTGTGAACTTCTGGTCAGGGTGTCATGTCAAGTCAAGTTGTCCAGAAGACTGATATAAATAGCAATAGCTGCAAAAGAGCCTCACAATAAAAATCAGTGTTTACATTTTAGAAAAGCAAGCCATATGGCAATAACGTGACACAATGAATATATTCAGCACTGGGATTTCCAGCAAAAACATTCCAGCTCAATTTGGAGTGTGAATAATTACTTTAAAAATCTTCTGATGTGATGACAGTAATTATGGGTGATACTTTATGTGTGACATGCTAACAGTTTGGATAAATCAGACAAAGGGATTTGGACAAGGCGGAGGCAGGTTCTCATTGGAGAAAAGCTCAAGCTACAACCCAGAAGTATCGAAACTTTCTTACTTCAGGATCAAGATAAAGTCATTGGTCTCTTGGGAAAAGCTGAAGGCTGAGATGTGTGCTCTCTGGGGCACTGACACATTTCTCTCCCTTCCTGCCAACAAGAGGACGAGCCAACTCTGACTGCAACTCAAAGCTCAGAGCTTTTATTATGAAATTCATCACCCTCAAGGAGAGACAGAACACAAAAGCTGATGCAAGCAATTTACAAAGTGGAAAGTATTAAGAATAAAAATGTAACATTTAGATATTTCATGTCCTCTTTATTGTATCTCTTCAACTGAAAAAAAAAAACAGTTGCACTCATCATGGTCTCTGCCTTAAGATAAATAGACCTGGAAGCAGTCCTGTCTTTCAAGTGACCTTTCAAGTCAGTCCCACTAAGGTGAGATCACTGTCTGCAAGTTCCTGTCTTAATTTATTTATCTCGGAGGCCAAGTTTTACACTCAGTTTGTGTCTGTTTGTCAACAGGATTATATAAAATTTCCAAGCCCTGCAATAATATTACATGATGAAATTGTTAATTGGGCATCTTGTGGTGGTGGAGAGTCCACCCCTACGGTTGATTCCTTACCATAGCGGCCTGGGTTTGATTCTGGCCCAGGCCCCTTTGCCCTTTCCCCTCTCTCTCCTCTTTCCAGTTGTTTCTGTTGCAATCAAATTAAGCATGATTCTTCACCCTTAAAATATGTGTTTTTTGTTTGTTTCTAACTGAGTTTAAAAAAAGGTCAGAATAAAGGTAACTTTTTTTATTGACTTTTTTTTCAATTAGACTTCTTTCTGCAACCAGTGGAGTCTCCCCTTGCTGACCTATGGAGAGAATGCATGTTTGAAGCACTGGCTTTACTATGAACCCTGAGGATTGCTGCTTTGTTGAAAAATTGACAGTGTTACGTCAGGAAGGCACTGGCGAAGGTCTGTGTCCTTCCTGAGTATCCATGCATTTTTTTTGTACCTATTGTTTGTATCCCCACTCCATATTCAAGAACAAGAGTTTCATTTTCAAACAACTGATCCCTGATTTTGGTCATTCCAGTATATTATTGCTTGATAAATGCATGTGTTGACATAAAAATCTACAACAGGTCAAAGACCTGTACTTTCCGGCTTCAGCCTGTCGCTTTGTCACTTCAAGAATGACAGGCAGGTGCAGCACAGCTACACCAACCAGGGCCAACTGTGCTTCTGTCCAAATCTGTCAGAGGTTTCATTTATAAACTGTTTGTCTTCTAGTTGGATTTGTATTTTGGTTTACTTTTTTTTGTGACTTTTGTAAAATAAGGTGAAATTTGCAGAACCTTTTTCTTCAACAGTTTTTTTTTAAGAAAGCGTCTCTTGCTCTCTGTAGCCTGTGATATCTGTTATTGTGAACATTACTAGGAAACTATGGCAATTAGGTTCACTGCAGGTCAGGTTTCCTTTCCCCCGTTTTGCCCAATTAGAGATCCCTACTGCTGTTCATGATTTGGCATAAAGCCAATCAGGTGGGAATTTGACTAATTTCCCCACATTAATTTTAGCACTCCCTGAATTCTGATAGGACAGATGCAGATCTGTGTCACCCAATCTTTCAATTTGAAATTCTATTGAATTAAAAATGGAAATCCCCACCATGAAGTGGACACAGGATCACCTAATCAGCTGCTGTTCTCATTTACACATTTTCCTCAATT
Organism: Hypoplectrus providencianus; assembly: GCA_028566105.1. Classification (NCBI taxonomy): domain Eukaryota; kingdom Metazoa; phylum Chordata; class Actinopteri; order Perciformes; family Serranidae; genus Hypoplectrus; species Hypoplectrus providencianus. The sequence goes on from JAOWBC010000182.1 coordinate 22,557,649, forward strand.
AATGGGGAAAATGTGTAATTTTCCTTCTCTACCAGATCTACATTATTCATTTATTTAGTTATGCCATCTGTTAAGTCATCTAAGAATAATCATTGTGTATTCACTTTAACTGACTTTACTTCAAAGAGTAAAATGTTAAAGAGAGCAGGGCAGGAAGGTTGATACAAAAGGGAGAGTGTTTTAAAAATTGTGCAAGCCAGAATAAAGGATTCGCTGTTGCATCACCTGTTTCCACGGCTTGGCCCCTTTACCATGGCAACGGAATGCCGGTTGGGTCGTCAATGTGGGTGTAGAAAGAAGCCTAGAGGAGGAACAAGCGTGTGTTAAGTCTTATAGAGCTGCAAGGCAAGGACGGGCTCAGTATTACAGCCCTGAAAGAGTTACATCATTGAAGAGGAATCCTTCTCCCCCCCTGTGGCTCGCTAACCAAGCGCGGTTCTTTCTTTCAGCTGTTTCTCTGTTGATTGTGTAAATGGAGAAAGCAAGGAATAGCTTAGTAATTGGGTCTCTTTGTGAAATGTCAAGGAACATTTTTCATTGCCAAGACATCTTAATATAAATGTAGATTTCAGTCCAACCCCAAACAAATCCCTCAAATCTCTTTGCCAAGTACCCACTCAGAGCCCATTACAGTAACTGATTACTTGTGTTTGTCCTCTTTCTCATCACAGGAACAACAGAACGTGTCTGTCTGATTCAGGGTACAGTCGAAGCACTCAATGGTGTCCACAACTTTATTGCGGAGAAAGTCCGCGAGATGCCCCAGAGCGCCCAGAAACCCGAACCAGTCAGCATACTGCAGCCACAGACCACCGTCAACCCTGACCGTGTCAAACAGGTGAGATACTGTGCAGTCAGTAGGGTCATGAAGATGTGTGGTCTCTATGTGGAAACCTTTAACTTCCAGGACACCTTGTTTATTAGTCGCCAGACTGACTCGTTCTATGGGCCATGACCCACACTCTGGTAGGGTCAGGAAAATGTGAGAGTATGTGGTTATTTTTACCTACAGTCTTTCATAGCAAGACAGAGCCGTGTGGCAGCTGCAGCCTAAACCCCTGGGATTAACAAATCGCTGAGTAAAGCGGGGGCTGGTATAGTACTCTGACTCAGTGAGAGATATCCCTCTTTCTGTCAACCATTTATGCTGTTTGATCTTTCCCTTGTTACCTTCTTTTGCTACTTCAATCTTTCTATTTCTCTACAGGCCAAATTGATTGTGCCCAATAGCACAGCTGGGCTGATCATTGGCAAGGGCGGAGCCACAGTGAAAGCAGTGATGGAGCAGTCAGGGGCTTGGGTGCAACTCTCCCAGAAGCCAGAGGGCATCAACCTGCAAGAGCGCGTGGTAACCATCAGTGGAGAGCCTGAGCAGAACCGCAAGGCTGTTGAAATCATAGTACAGAAGATCCAGGAGGACCCACAGAGCAGCAGCTGCCTCAACATCAGCTACTCCAACGTCTCGGGTCCAGTGGCCAACTCCAACCCCACCGGCTCCCCTTACGCTAATACGGCCGAGGTGCTGCCCAATGCAGCCGCAGCAGCTGCCACTGCCTCCAGCCTTCTGGGCCAGGCCGGCTTGACAGGAATGGGGGCCTTCCCTGCCACCATGTCCAGCTTCTCTGGCAATGATCTGCTGGCCATCACCTCAGCCCTCAACACATTGGCCAGCTACGGCTACAACACTAACACCCTAGGTCTGGGCCTCAACCCTGCAGCTGCCTCTGGGGTCCTTGCTGCAGTAGCAGCTAGTGCTAACCCGGCTGCTGCTGCTGCGGCAAACCTACTGGCCTCCTATGCTAGCGATGCCTCCAGCAGTGCTGGCCACCCTGCTGCAGGCCTCGGGGGCTTCTCCCTGGGTTCTCTAGCAGCTGCTACAGGGGCTTCCAATGGTTACCTAAATGCTTCATCCCCACTGATGGCCTCCTCCCTATTGGCAACAGAGAAGCTGGCGGATGGGGCCAAGGACGTGGTTGAGATTGCTGTCCCCGAGAATCTGGTTGGTGCCATTTTGGGGAAAGGAGGGAAAACGCTGGTAGAGTACCAGGAGCTAACAGGAGCCCGCATCCAGATCTCCAAAAAGGGAGAGTTCATTCCTGGTACTCGGAACCGTAAAGTTACCATAACAGGGTCGCCAGCCGCTACGCAAGCAGCGCAGTATCTGATCAGCCAGCGGATCACTTACGAGCAGGGCGTGCGCGCTACCAACCCACAAAAGGTGGGCTAAAAGGAAAAAGAAGAGGAAAGAAGGAAAGGATGAAGACAGAGATAGAAGGGAATTGAGAGGGTCACGATGAATAGAAAAAAGAAACGTCCAAATATCTGTTCAATATTTCAGTATCAAATGAAAGAATCACAAAGGAGGAGGTGGGGGAGACAACCAAGATAAGTGTGTGTGATATGTGAATGTGTTTTTAGGACTGACGTCCTGATGTTTTTTAAAAGTTTGTGTCGAGTCTTTTTGACGATGGTGATCAGAGTAAGCTGAACTGGTCCACTGCCAAGCTGCAGATTCAAGGGTGAGGCCACAGGGTTTCACCCTCCTCCAAAACCTCATAGCTGTTTTCCTTCTTTTTTTTTGGTTTGGGTTTTTGTCGGTTTTAATTTCAGTTGCAAACCTTGGCTCCCGGTGAGCTGAGCGTGTCAGATGAAGTTCCAGCCAGCTGATAGAGCTGTTTTACAAACCTTTGCTCTCTGTATACAATGCAGAAAGGCATTGTTAACAGGGGAGAGGTTTAATGACAAGCACCTGAGGTCATCTCAGTCTATGGGGAAGCAATCTGAGTATAATTTCTTTAAAGAAATCATATCTATGTTGACATATGTTGAATTCTGGCTCATATCATAATTGACGTTTCTAAATTTGGGTATTTTATATTTTCATCCTTTATTTATTGACATGGTCTCATTCAAACACAAATAGATTATTTAAACCTGTGAATGCAGGTTGATCTGAATGTAAAAACAATATTAGCCTATTGCTATTTTTTATTTACAGGGATCAAATATTGTGTTGCAGTGAAAGAAATGTATAACTCAAACCCAGTCTGAACTTCACTGTTGCTGTCTGCAAGTATAGTTCAGGGGTTAAATAATCAATGTGAGAGGATAGAGGAGACACACAGGAATGTATGAATATATTTTACATGAACACACATAGATGATGCTCCCACAAACACTGAAACATATTTGCATATTCAGTCACAGCTACAAACACACAGGAATATGTTGTTTAACCCTTTCTTGGTGCTATAGGATTAGGTTTATATCTCCTTTACCATGAAATCAGAACCTCTCTGGCGACTACTGTCTTGATTTAAAAAAAAACAGCTCATGTGTCGACCAGCCATTAGTAGCCCATTGAATCTGACCCAGCCTCTCACCTAATGAAAAAGGATTGATTTCAGCCTTTCATGATGGAAAGCAATCCAGTCTTAATATTTCAAGTCCATCTTCACTCCCAATGCAGGTCTTTATTTTTCTAAAAAAATAAAATAAAATAAAATTGGCCATTCTCTAGATTTTACCTTGCTATATTTGCCTTAGTCACACATTTGTAATTCCCAAGAAATCACTGAAAGCTCAGACTACCTTGAAGCAGTGTCTAACCAGTTCAGTCTGCAAAAGGAACAAAGCACTACAAAAGCATTTTGATAAGAAAAGCTGTATGAACCAATATCTGTGAACAAAGAAACTATTGCCTTTACATTAAGGGTACCAAATAGTCAAGAGACACACACCAATGAGTGGGAAGTAGAACTTGAAACGAAGGTTTGGACTTACTTTTTCTGTAAGTCATCCTTCCCAATTTGCATCAAGACAAAAAAAAAGGAAAAAAAAAATTCAGTTCATCGAGGCAGCCTGTTATCGTTCCCAAAACACGTTAACGCTCACTAACTGCGGGTGGAGCACGTAATAAAACATCATGAAATGTTTTGGCATCGTTGTCTTTTATGGGCAATTGTTTGTCTAATGCAGGGAGGCTAATTGTCTAGAGCATTTCCAAGCACTCAAAGATTACCTTAGCTTCCTTCTGTGCTGCTATCCATGGTGTTCATCCTGAGTACACTGGGTCTCTGAAGACTGCACTGTGAGACATTAAGAACACAATGTAAAGCATGTGTGTCCCTGCTGGGATGTGAGTATATTTCAATGTGCACATCTATGTCACAGACCTATACCAATACTGACAGAAGGGATATGTCCACAAGAGCATTTATACTCCAGCGTCTTGTGATGTTTCTGTTTACCAGTACCAATGCACTGCACTTAAATTAGCAGACTGATCAGCGAAACCACAAATTTGTCCCACCACACCTTCCTGCACTGTATTCTCCAGTCCTATTACGTCCACATATCCCCCCACTTTGAAGACATCTTTCAATTGTCCCCCATCAACCCAAGCTCTATGATCAGCTTCCTGAATACACGGCTGTGAGGGTTGGTGCTGAGTAGTGTCCTAGAAAATCTGAAACCTCTCCCGTTTTTTGGGGAAATTTAATGAATAGCCTTTTCATTTTCATAATTCATGGTTGAAAGTAAATTTGCCACAACACTTTGTGTCTGAACATTGCAACAGTGAGCCTTTCTTCCTAACTGAAATCTCTCCTTTCACTACGTGTCCAGAAGGCTCCACAGTCATTCATAACTACAATCTGGCCACAAATGAAATCATAGCATAAATAACCTTTTACTGCCCAAGATTTTAGCATATAATAAGATACAAGCACAAAACAAGGGGATGTTTTATCAATGCAACTGGACTGCTTGACTGCAGAGAGCTCTCCTTCGAAGTTCTCTGATCATTACATTGTGCCAAATACTTTTTCTCTCTGCCCCTCATTAACTTTCCTCTTTCTCTCAACATTTTATTCCCCTGCATGTTGCTGTTTCTCACTCGTTCTGAGATCCCTCCTGTGTCCGAATCCCTGTCTGTGCTTCTTCCTACACTGTGCTCTCCCCCTCTTTCTCCTTCCTCCTGTCTTGTCTTCTCATGGGTGGTGTGTTGGGTGTGCTGCTGGTGGGAGTTATGCACTATAGGTCATAAGGGTATGAAAATATTTTCCCAGGCCGAGTAGAGTTCACAAGGCTAAAATGCACAGAAAACACCTGCCTCCAAAACTGTGACACCCACAAGACCAACCAGCAACGTTAGCTCAAAGTATCAAATTCCCTCTATAAGAAGAACAAGTAGGATTTAGGAAAGATTAGACCATGGCCTTTTAAGGGAAGAGAAAGTGTTGTTTTTTCTTCCAAAAGAAGGCAAATCTTGGTTGAATAGATATTCATACGTCGGCTGAACACACTGAGCTCAAGCTTCAGCCTCTAAACAAAGCGTAGTAAGGACAGAATGCATAAGATATTGAGAGTAAGGTGGGAACTTGTTTGTGACCTCAAGCCGAAACAATGACATCCTTTATGCATATCCTCTTATCTGAAAATGACTAGACTTCATTTCTGTGGAATACAATATGTCATGTCATATGATCTATATGTACTTTATTGTAGCTATTCTAGTTTGTAGTCCAAATGCAGTCCAGCGTTGTCGATACAATGTGAACTATGTTATATTTGTGTGGATGATGAGAGTGCCAACTAAGCCTGATTAAGATTAGCTTCGCAATTTGTTTGTGCATTATGATGACTCATCATCAACCGGTGGTGTCCATATTTCTGTCATTGATGATTTAGTTTGACAGTAAGAAAATGTAAAGAATATTGGAAGCAATATAGTAGCATGTTGTCCTGTTTTGTGTTTTATGTCTGTTGTATGAACCTTTGAAATTACTAAGATTTTGAATGAATAGGTTTACATGTACTTTTTGTAAGTTATGAAAATGCTGCTATTTGATAAGTAAACTATACAAAATATTTTAGTTGAAAAGATGTCTGGTCTGTTGATTAGAAACATGCTCTAAAAGGCTGGAGCATAAAACAAGGTGTATAGAATACTATACAGTATTGGTAAGATAGTAAAAGTAATAATAGACTCCATAGTACAACCTGTGCCAAACTAGACCTCCGCAGCTTCTGAAATTGTAGATGTGCGATCAAATGTTAGATATCAATAACCTGTTTAGAAGTGCTGATCAAGTGCCAATCAAACACTGTCTTTTAAGTTAAGAAAAGATAATCAAATACATTACTTAAGAAAACAAAGGACAAAGAACTTTTTGTGCATTGTTTTTTCCCATAGGTACATAGAGTAAGAGTTAAAGATTGTGATTTTTATGGATCCATGTTGTTTTACACTCCATGCATCCCTTGTGTGTTTGTTTGACCTGTGGCTTAAGTACTGCTGTCTCACAAATGTCTCTATAGGCCAGCATGGACTAAGCATAACATGTTATAAGCATTCATAACATACCATTAACAATCAAAAATGTGTTTGTGGAGTTAGGTGTTATCTTTTTGCACGTCTTCTATTGCATGGTATCAAAGTAAATTATGGAGGAAAAAAAATTACAAAAATTTTGCGAGGTGTCTCGCAACATTCAAAGACATAACGCTGCATGCAGTCAAATGTAAAGCACTTAAGTTTACTCGCCTCATGTTAAAAAAAAAAAAAGAAGTTGTTTTTTTATGTTGTGAGTTGGGAGGGAGCTCATTATTGTCATGTTGGCCCGAAAAAAAAAGACACTCACACACACACACACACAGACACACACATCTCAGATCAAATTGTCATCAATCATGTCTCTACACATTATCAGAGAAGATATTTTAATTTTTAGGAACAGTGAGGAGTATTAAAAATGTGAAACAAGCAAACGTGAAAATGTTATTCAGTGCATTGGCTCCTTGTGTTTTGCTTATTTAGGATATCAGGCATGCATTTTTTTTTACAAACAGGTTGAACCTCATAGAACCTGTCCCATAATGTTTTTTAAGTTTTTTTATGTCACAGCTTGAAAGCCCAGATCTAATCTATGAATGTACCCATTTACTCTTTTTTTTCTGTCGAATGTTATCAGTCTTTAAATGTAAATTCAGGGCAGGAATGTCAAATACATGTAGAGTTAATATCTATGTCAATAACAGATTTCAGCTATAGTCAGGTAGGCCTCACATGGCCATAGTCATGAACCAGATATGTTTTAACACAACTTCCGATTCGCTGTCAACATTATCTTGTTTGTTTGGTGTTGCATAAATGCACTTTACTGATCAGTGGGTCATATTGGGTGTGAAATGAAGCAAACCATGTTGGCTTTCAACAGTATTTGATTTTTTTTTGCCATTGTTTGTTGCTCTGATGGGTTTTTTTTTATTTTTTATTTATTTATTCCCTGATCATGTTGGGTCTCATGAATGATGGAAAGGGCTGGAGTCTCAGACAAAATAGAAAAGTAGCACCTGTTTCCTCACTCGAAGGCTTTGCCTTCACATTCCCTTCAGCAGAGGTTTGTGTCAATCACTGAGTGCTTTGTTTTTCACCAACATGTGAAACCAGGAGGGATCCGTTGTCCTTTTGCATCCTCTTTTTCTTTAAATAATTACAAATTAGACATCATTTCTCCAGATAATTGAGAATGAAGCACTGGACTGAAGGTACTGAAGGATGCAAGCTCACAGTCTGGCTGATATCAGATCTGAGAGATATAATCGGCACCAGCAAAATGAAGATTGCCTCTGCCACCTCAACATGATAAAAACCACAGAGGAAACCTATTAGACTGTGAGTGGTAAAAGCTAAGAATTATATATTTTTTCCTCATAATTTTGTGTCCTTGCATTTACCGCTTCGCATCTGAATGCCAAACGTATTACAGTATCATTCCAAAAAATTTCTTATGTTTGTTTTTATTTTCACTCCAAATGTGTCCCGGACGTCCATCCGCCCCCACGGAGCCCTTTCACAAGAAGGCTAGGACTGGTTTTTAAACGCTACACACTGGCTAAGACTGCTTGCTCCTCTCTTAAAACCTCTTCTCCCTGAGTGTCACTCTCTCAGCCTACACCACATCACAATGATTTGTGTTTCATTACACTGAGCACCTGCTACTGTGTCCGCCCTTTAAACGGATCAAGGTATTTCTGAGCCCTTTTCGTCTGAGAAAATACAGGATTCTTTGCCAACCTGACATGAGGCCATTTTTGTCTTTGACCCTCTGAACCTCCCATGAACTTAGTTGACCTTCTCCATCCCCAAGAACTCATGTATGTGTTGGATATTTTACTGTCAAACTCTGCGAGACTGTTCTTTTGTTTTCCTGGTTATCTGGACTATTCTGCAGGGTTGAACGCTTGCTTAAGTGTAAACTGAAGAAAGCATGCCAGTACCTTGCATCCATTTTCACATCATTGTAAATTTTCTTTCCGGGTTTTTCTTCGTTTGACCTCTGTTCTTTCCATCAGAAAAAAATGGACTGACAGCATAAGATCAAATATTCCAACCTAAGAAAGTGATGTTTTGTTGATTGGGTATATTTCTCTTTGCTATTAATGACAATGGTTCTGTCTTTCATTTGTGTGGAGGAGAATCTGTGAAAGTCCACAGTGTTAACTACCTAAAGGGCTTTCTAGGACAGCATTTATACGTCTTTTAAAAATGATAAAGTCCTCTGAACATATTCAGAAATGGGAGGAAAATGTCTTCTTGTGCCATTTTACAAAAAGTGTGAAAGCTTTTTATGGCAAACATTTGTCAGCAAGAGTGCCAAATAATTCCATACTGAGCCAAAAGGCTGCCAGCCTACATAACTAAATGTTAGATCACTGGAATGGTTACGTCCCATTTCCACTCCCCTTGAAAAACATCACCCTAATTGTGCAACGTTTGAGCTCATGTACCATTATTGTTATGCTGCCAGTCTGTTTTCTGCTTTTGTCAGAGAAACATCTCAGAAGCAGTATATTTTCTAAATGATACACTGTTGGTAAAAAAGACAACAGCTACTATGGTGAGGAAATGAGAGGATTTTAAAGTGTCATTGTTTTTATTATTAGTTTATTTGAACATTATTCATTAATAGATTTAACGGTAATGACTATTTAATGTAACTGTAGTACTGTGTTTGTAAAAGAAATTCAGTGAGTTGTGTTTTATGACTCGTGGACTACCAGTGAAGTCAGCATTTCAGTGTTAATAATTGAATTGTTTTTTAAAGATTATTTTTGCGACGGCAACAAAGAGTCATTATAAATGTTCATTTTAACATCACTTGTCTTCTGTTCCTTTTATTCTTCACCTTGGCCCTCTACACTGTGTTGCTTGAATGGGAGGTCGAGTGTTCATATAATTGCAACCAACACGTTCTATGAACAGAATATTTGTTCAATCCGATCATATTTTAAAGTCTACAAGGGCTGTGTGTATATGGACACAATCTGTTCATATGATGAGGAGTCGGATTATGGTGAGAGACACTTTAAAAAACTTTGATCAGTAGGCTGTTTCATAATGGATACCACATTCAGTACTTAAATGTATTATTTTCTTCAGCCTAAACCCACAACCCAGTTAGTTTCCAAACAAAGAAAAGTTTGAAATGGTTGAATTCCACTCTAATTCCCGTCAAGTCTGTCTGATTTTCTCTTTCCAATAGACAGAGAATCTGTCCACCCAAAACTGCCCCAAAATAAAAATGACAATAAATAGTCTTAAATTAACAAAAACATTTGTTAATGCTTTTTAATGAATAATATCATTCTATGATACGAATAAATAATAAAGTGATGTTCTAAAACACACTTCTCATATATTTTGTATTATTTAAATTCAATTAAATAGTAATATAAAATGTCTTCTAGGAAACAGCAATTATCAAAGTCCCCTGGGTTGCATATTCTGTATGTAATCTGTATAATGTATTAAAAACAGGCAGTGCTCTACTTAACTTCATTGCTGTAACACCCACCACCTGTGTATAAGGAAATCTATGTAGCAATGTCACCATATAGGAACCTACATCAGGTCCCTTGGATTTTTTTTCCAAGGGCTTGGAAAAGTAGCATTTTAATGGTAAACATGCAAACTCAACCAAAATGTGAATGTTTTGGTCTAAATACATAAGAGACAGGAGTAAGAAGCTACAGAATATTAATAACCCTAAAAAAAACTTACTAATGGACCTGCCCATGAACAATATAATTGCCACAGTGAATCGTGGAATCTTGCCTTCTTTAAGAGGACAAATACAAGTCATTGTAATGTTCTCTAAGGCTATGTAAACATTTTTATTTTCACTGGCTTAATGCCAACCATGTCTCTGAAAAAAAACCCAAAAACATTCCCATACAATTAAATTGCATTTTGAAGGAACATATTTTCCCCTGGACACAGTTTTAAACACCTGGTTAACAGGACAGTATAAGTGTTTTTTTTTTAACCTAAATGTGGCAAGGTACACAAGTTAACTTACTTCTTAAAATAAAATAGGCCATTTTGCAATGGTCTCTTGGGTGGATTCCCCTTGTTTGTTTGATCTGGCTAACTCAACATCTGCACTACTCAGACTTAAAAATGTTTGAAAAGTTATATGTCAAAAACAAATATAATCCTGGAAAAACTTATATTCCTCTTGGAACAGACTGTAAACTCAGTTTTATTGTGCGGGAATGTCATTTTTAAGGAGACATGGATCGGAATACCAACATTTGGTTAACTAACACTAAAAACAAGGTTTTTGGAGACTGAATCCAAGCTAAATCGTTTAAAGGTTATTGAGATGACCGGTGTGCTGTCACGTTAGGTGGAATATGAACCAAACTAGACTGACAGATGACAATTGATGCACAATCCGGTGAAAAGCACTCCTAAGTCATTTATATTATACCACCTAATGCAAACTATATATCAAGTCCGTGGTAACAATATAAAGTTGTTCAACATGTCAGACTGCCATGACTTTATGTAATGACGTCCATGAGCCCTCCAGCACACTGCCATTCCTCCTACACTGTTTCACCTTGTTCATTATCCAGCAAATACATCCCTAATCTTCTGAGCTCAGCGACGCAAGCCAGGAAGGTGACATCACACACACACACGTACAGAGCTGTAGCTATACTGAGGGTGTGTAGACAGTATTTCTTCTTGAAAACTGTGTTATTTAACCCTCAGTTAGACACTATACAATGGTGGATTTCTTTGCCTGCTTTAAATGGTCATTACTGATGGGGATAACTATAATGTTATTCTATTTATTTGTATTTAAAAAAAAAAAAAAGATGACAATCTGTAGTTTATGTACACCTGAGGGTACAAAAGGTTAAGATGTTGTGAGGTAATATAGATAACTTAATATTTAATAGCAATGACCAGACCAAATGTAATTGCCATCATTTTTAATGACACAGTCAAAACAAAGACTCTTCACATGTTCATTTTTTCCTAGTAAATGATATTTTGAAGAAAAAAAACAACTTCAGAAACAGACTGTGTCTTTTCAAAATCATTTCTCTTTGACATAAAAGAATATTTTTGACATAATGTCAAGTCAGTGTCTTTATTGCTGACTCGTAACAGAAGCTGCTGTATCACTGTATAGAACCAGAGCTTTGAAAGTCAACACAAGCAATTTGACTTTGTATTATTAAGCAATAATTTATCAGCGATAATTCCATATTCGGAATCATACATCAAATTATAAATGTACTATCATCAGATGATAATTCATCACCCGAATATATAAGTTTGTCACCGCTGAAGGGGTTAAAGTACATTTGCTAAATCAATATTTTGCATGTAAAAGCTGGAAACAAAATCTGGAACCTCCATCACAGAGTAGACTAGCGAGTATAGAAAGCAATGTTTCACGACCACTCAGGCTATGTCAGCCACAGCCAGTTTTCATGCACAGGTGACTCCTCTTCTGATCCTGGAGGCGCAAACATCGATGGCTGAATTTCTCCAATGTTAAAATTAAAAGCCTACACTGCCGACTTGCACTATTTCACTAGCCAACCTATAGCAAGCCTTGGTGGTGTGCCGGGTGAGGCCACAAGTTTTCGATGAAGGGAGAGAGACTACAGGTTAATCCAGCACCTTTTGGGAGTTTTTGTTAGTAATATTATAGATGGGAAAACCACCAAGCAGTCATCATAGCAGTGTATCTTAAAAATGTGCCTGAAGGGAGGTCTGCCATCAGGAGGGGTCAAAGGGCATGGCTGTGCATGTTCACACTTCACAAAAGCTAGCTCAAGGTCCAGTTCAGACAGATTCAAATAAAGTAGTTCATGTTCATCCCTCACATTTATAATTTTAAACTAAGTTCAAAGTCCAAAAACATGAAGCAAGTTCAAGTTCATTTATTTAATTTATTTTAACAGTCACCTGTTAACACAGTCACTCATTGCACTGTAACACCAGTGGTCATTGTAACAGGAGAAACCATGGGAGCATAGCGTTGACTGTCAATGAAGCTTACATTCATGAGAATGCAAAATTTTTAGTTTCGTGTTCATCATGAAATATTCCCATTCAATGAGCACGCTCGTATAGTAAATTCATGGAAAACACTGTCAAAGAGACAGATGACCCTGGTCCAAGGCCCAGGGGGGAACAATGCAAAGGTCTATGGAGTTTGAGGGAGTGGATGAGAGGCCCAGTTTGAAAAATTGTATTTCCCCACCATAATTCTTTTTGGTGGGCCCGCCCGAGGGGGGAGTTTAAAGATGGTTCCTTATGTGTTCAAGATTTATATGTTCAAATTTGACCTTTTAGACGTAGAAAAAGAGATCAAGGGATTCAGTATTTCCCGAAAAGTATGTTATTCCTGGCAGTGTTGCAGTGTGAAGAAACAGAGGTGGGACCTGGCCCATGCCAGAAGACAGGTGAACAAATAGATGAACAAAAATCAAATTAACATACTTTTTTTTGGGTCAAAGGTCAAAAGTGTCGGCATGAGAAAAAAAAACTTTCAAATAACAATCTCAGTCTTCCTTAATATCAACCTGTTTAAATAAAGCAGGAACACACGTGACATCTAAATATCCACTTCTGATAATGACAGTATTTCCCCACTTTTCTCACGAACTCAGAGATTAAGGTTTATTGTTAATTTGATTTAGATACCTTTGGAAAATTATTGAATCCCTTCCCAGAGGCTTGTGGAAATTAGTGAAGGAGGTACAACAGCAGATGGACTTGCAATGTGCAAAGCTTGCATGTAGCTTGCATAACAATTATCAGAATGACTAACTAACTTGCAAATATGGCCTGACAATTAGGCATATAACCGCATGAGTAAGTCTTTGGAAATAGTAACCACCCTGAGGTCACTGGTATTTTGGGAATTACATGTTGCCAATTTTAATTTGTGAACTTCTCTCTGTAATCCCCTACAGTTCATCCCTCCTAATGCTATGCTATTGCAGGAATATTCTGAATGCTTAAAATAGATGGTATATAGTTTTGTGTATATATTAGCAAACTGCATTTTCAGAATTAATTAACCTAATTCAAATGTCCAGTGGATCTATGGACCATTCTGTTTTTTTAATTTTTTTTATTTATCCTTTTAGATCAAAAACATCCTCCTAAAAGTGTTCAGGCAAGGAAATAATCTAACATTGTCCTTTGTGCAGCAAGGGAGTGAAATCATAATTTGAAATTTTCTGCCCATCTGAACCCATCCGATGTCTCATTTCTACCTTGAATTGAGGTGTAAAACCCTGCAGCAGTATACATTTAAGGCACATTTGATTCCTGCTGTGAGAGAGGGTAGCAATGGGCTTGAATGATAAAATTGCGTTGTCAAGGTAACAAGTTGTTCTGAAGACTGCAAATATGTCGTACTGGGGATGCTCCTATACAATATTTCAACCTGCAGCCTCTGTAGCACTGAACTACACAAGCTCTGCATTTCACTCTTTCAAAGTCAAGCAGGTAACTGCAGATGTAATATCATATGCATTTATAATTCAGAGATATTTAATAGTCAGTCTATCTTCATCAATGTTATTGAAATTATTCACTGCAAATCTCATTTGCAAAACCAAATCATAGCTGTCGGAAACCTTGAGGTGGCACAGTGATTTCTTTCAAATGATGAATGAGGAAAAAGGTGGGGACTGCTAGAGAATAGAGATACACTGAGGCACCCTTTAACATGGCTCCTGATGTAACCATGGATACCTCTATTTCATGGATGGAGTAATTTTAGCTGGAGTGGGATCTGAAGGACAGATATCACTGTTTCTGCACTGCACATCATGTATTATCACATCTTAAATATCAGGCTACACTCGAGATATATTGAAACACAGCAGTAAACAGCAGTTGTGAAAATCAAGTTTATAGTTTGACAGATTATATAGCAGCAGGCGAAGCCTCAATTTAAGTAAAATTGCAGAGTTGAGGTCAGGGAGAAAAACTGAAACAACACAACAATTATATCCACTCATAAAACTGTCACTTGTTGTGCTAACAAATGCTTACAGATTAGGGAAGATTCCCAGAGAGTGTTGAAATTGAACTGTATTTGATATGTTGCACATGGACATGATGCACTTGTATTCATGAATCCTATTTCTGTGTGGGGTGAGAGTAGAGGATAGTATTACTGAGACTTATCAGTTGAGGAGAGAACAGGGGAAGTGTCTGTACTGTCAAGGCAACCATGATAGTGCTGGCCACGAGGGATTAAGAGGAGATGTAGCCATGATAAAAACAGAGCAGCACTGAGGCGAACTCAGACACTGTGTTGAAGTCAAGAATCATGAGACTCAGTTGTCAAAGTGTCAGTGAGTCAGAACACTGGGCTGGATGTATGCACTTTTTGGGGAGATTTTGTCATGATTTTATGCAAAACCAGTGAAAACAGACAGTGATGAATGGTGCCAGGATGCTTTGTTTTAGCAATGTTAGTAGTATTTTCAGATGATTCTAAATATTAAGAAAGAACACCTATATGTAAGGTTGTTGTTGAGTGGTGTGTGTGAAAAATCCTCTGATCAAGTGATTTGTGAAAAAAAAAATGCAATCCATCAGGAATCATGTCATTTTTAAAATTACAGTGTTGGAAAGAAAGATTAACAGGCCTCACGAAAATGCACATGTGCAGACAGAGTGGTTCACATCATCAAAGGAAAACAGTGACAGCCGCCATGAATACACTGAGCTAATTGTAGACAAGTCTTCATTTATGTAAATTACTTGTACCTATTTTTTGCATGCTGAATGCAGAATATACAGTGGTATTTTCTTTAACTCAGCTTTGTCAAATGCTCTCTGACTCCATCTGCTGGTTTTATTCCACCCTCACACACAAGCACACACAGACACGCAAACACCTGCAATACTGCCACATTAAAATCTGCAGGTCCACAGACCCGCTGTGCTGCTCCATGGCTGATAAAGCATGGAGCTAAAGCATGGAGCAGCACCACATTTGATCTTTGTGCCAATATTAAAATTATTTATATTCAATCATTTTAATTTCAGTTAATAAGGAATTTCAGTATTATTTTCCATAAAGTTGCTTCTTCCTGATATCTGGTCATATTGGTGAAATAGAAACTCAGCATGATGATTATCAGAAGGATTTTTGCTTCTTTATAATTTTTTGGGGGGATTATCTTTATTGTTTTTAGCCATCAGTCTGAGGACAGCACTATTCTAATGCTCACAATGCAGCAATGTCAGTGTTTACAACAGTTTTTTAGTCTCTCACTAGATTCATCCCCTTGGTAAACATTCTCTATGAGTTTTTGCTCCCAATCACTCATCTCAAGTCTCCTTTAATGAAACGTGATATACACCATGTAAATTTTCCATTCCATTCCGTTCCATTTAAAGTTAAATAGATGATAAAGCAAGAGATCCTTTAGGAAAATTCTTTCTTATTATTAACAAGTTGCTGAAAATTTACACTATGTGGTTTTCTTCCTAAAACTGTGTTACTGGTAAAGCAAATACCACAAAGGCTGAGTCCTCATCGTGGTGAACCCTTGTTCAAATTTGGCCTGAGGTCCCTTTGCCACATGTCTTCTTGTTTTCACCTGTCTCTCCTCTTTCCATTCTTTTAGTCACTGTTTAATGAAGCTGAAAAATGCACTCTTAGCAGACTGTAGCTGAATAATGATTGCCTTTTTGCTAACCAAGCTAGCACCAGCATTAGCTGATGATGTGGCCTTATTCTAGCTTCCAATCTGCTCTGCACATGCTCACAAGAAATGCAAAAAATGCGTATGCTTACAAAAAAACAATGTGGTGACAAACATAAACCAAAATAGTGACAGCCAAAATGCTGAAGGCCTAAAATCATCGTCCACAAATCATGATGTCACACATCATTCATTATATGTAAACAGTCCATGATGGACAGTCGAGACAATGGGGCAGAGATGGGGGGGAACATTGTACAACAAAGGTCCCCAGTTTGACTCAAACCATACATTGTAGTCAGAAGATCATAATCCATAGGCGTGGATCAATATAGCAATTCAATGATCAATGCGCTAGTGTCATTGACATTTTTAATATTATTTTTAACATGAAACTTCAAGGCCCACTGAAGGCTGCGCACAAATGGATGAATATGTAACATTTGAAAGCTGCATCTGTGAATACATTAGGCTCTTCTCCATCTGCGGAAACATAAGCACTTTTCCTTGATATGAGTTCCCCTGGCAGTTTGGCTCAATCCATTTGGTACAATCCATTACAAGTATGGGGTAATCATTGCTTATATGATCCAATTATCATAGAATAGGATTTTGTCAAAACAAATGAAAACATAATTTTTTCTCCGTTCTCATTTAGCTGTGTTTAATTATGCAATGTGGTGTGCTATCAGTATTAAACATGCCCCAAGTCCATTGGCAAAACTTCAGAGGATTTGTTAGGGTTTTTAACAGCGCTTCAGTTCTGCTATGAAATTGTTTAACTGCCATAAAATATTTTTCTCTAAAGAAATCTTTCATTTATAGATATAGCAAAGTAAACCTGAAGGGTGTATGGCAGGGAAAATAGCTATATGGCAGGAAAAAAAACAATCCGTTGAAGCTCCAGTGGGCCTCAGCTATAATGCAGTTGTTCTTAAACCAGGATGCAGGGACCATGAAGGAGCTCCATGGGGGCGCCATAAGGGGCTCGAGCTAAATCAGAATCACTTTCATTATGCTACTGTAGCATTACGTGATAGTTAGCAGAGTGAAATAATGACTGAGATCAATCTCTCTGTTATAAATTGTCGTAGACAGTGGCAATATATGTGTGATTACATTATATTAAATGTTATTATGTCTTATTATAAATACAGGCTGTGTAAAAGAGGCAAAGTTAGGTAGGCTTATGACATTATGTCTTTATGATTTATACATATGACGTCATTGTTGTTGAAACTTAGTTGTGTTTAATTTAGAATAATTCCAAACTTTAAGCATATTTGGGAACTGTACCGCCAGGTTATATGATAAAGAACTCAACTAATTTACACTGTAAAGTACAACTGCGAGTCAAAATGCATAAATATCTATATTTATAAACAGTTAACATCGGATAATAGGGGAAACATGTTTCGCTTAATCTGTGTTCGTTTCCCAAAATAGATAAGGCCTCACGACAGCGATAAAGAGAAAAGTCGCCAATGCCGGAAATGTTGATGTTACAACAATTCCATCAAAAAATAATTCTAGCCATTTTTGCTGAGACATGTTAAAAGATGAATAAGGTTACATTTTTAGGAAGAACAAAATGCATGGTTAATTGTGAAGCAATTTGAGGCCTCAATAAACTCCGGACCCCTAACTTAACTATATTTAACGCATACATCCATGGTCTGACGATATCACACTGCACTACGGAGGGAGCCAATCCTTCTCTAAACTGAAACTTTAGCAAAGGCGGAAACAGGCTGTCGCATCCTAATTCCTCTCACAGCGTCAGCTGGGCGTGTTGACGGACACTCCTGCCAACTGAGTTTACAGCAACTCACGAACTCAGAATAATACTCTGCTCAACTCCACACGACACGGTTGCCTTACGGTAAATACAAACGTTTTACCTGATTAAATGATCGCTTACCGAATAATCTGAAGTGTTATTGAGTAGTTGCTAATGACGGTAATTCTAAATTTTGCCTCATGTGACAGATGACATACCTACCATAAAGGTTAGCTTGATGTTAGCTTAGCTATGGCGTAAGCTAGCTATCGCTAGCATTTTTGCAGGCTGTCGTTTCGGCTCAGATCCACACGAAGTGAAAGAGGTTGCACGGTATAAGCCTACTGTACTTGTTTTGGTCAATAAAAATACGTAAAATTCACATTAATGCCAGTTTTGAGCGTATTGTAGTATTGGCTTTATTTTCTTTGCGGTTAGTGCGAGCCGTTTACTTACCCCATTTTAACAGTGTGGGACACTTTAACGTTTCTGGTTTATTACTGGGTCTTATATGTTATATGTCTCTATAGACGTATGATGCACCAAATATCCTTTAAAACAATTTTGCAAGCTGGGTGCGGCATTTGCCTTTCTTTTCTCATAACAGGAAAACATTCTTAGAGTGGATAATGGGTGTGCCACTAATTAGCCTGTAAGACAACTTAGGACATGCCACCGCAGGCTTAGGCATACATTCATATGTATTGTCAAGGGTTTTCTTTTAACATGCACCACTGCTCTCTCATTCTTAATAACTAATGAAAACCAGGAAGCTGACGGGAAACATTTAGAATTATTAATTATTAATAAACGTTACATTATGATCTGTTTTCTAGAACTTGAATTTAGGTTTTACTTGTAGCTCATGGCACAGCACCATGAAATTTAAATAGTCAGCAGTGCCTTGTTATTTATGTTAAGTGAGCTATATTTGCTACCATCATTACTCCAGCTTCAAGTGATCACTTTCACCATTAGTTGTGATTATTTATGACATAGATATGTAATTATAACCATGATTCATTGTGCTGAAGTTGTTATTCAAGAGGGGTTTCAAGGATCTGGAGTCTGGAAATATGTTGCCTTTTAAATGTTGCATTTTGCATTCACAGTTGACAGAAGATGTTTTTCATCAAAGGACTAGTGGATAACATCATTGATGTTGTCAGGTGAGATACTCCACAAAGCCTAACCTACCTAAGCTAAAAGGTTATTTATCGCTTAACTTTTTAACTCACTTTTGTTCCTGTCTTTGTAGCAACATCGATCCAGGGGAGTTTGTGCCCAGTCAGCCTGTGAGTGACTGTCATTACATTTACATCTCTAATTGACCGTCACCTTTTGCTATCTCTGATGTTTGCTGTGGCTCTGTTTCATAGCCTCCACCACGCAGGCCAGCTGTATATGCAGAGCAGCATGAGAGTGATGAAGAGAGAAATTTCCGCAGAGTCTTCAAGCAACTTGCTGGAGATGTGAGTCAACCTGTTGTTTTCTTTGAATTTCTGTTTTCTGGAGTAACTAGTTTATTCAATTTCATTAATAACAGAACATATAAGTCCAAGGAATGTATAACTGTATCCATTTTGTTACACCATGCAGTTTGGTGTCTGTATAGGTTTCTCTGTGATGTTTACACTGTTAAATATTTTTCACATAGGACATGGAAGTGAGCCCAACTGAGTTGATGAACATCCTAAACAAGATCATCACGAAGCGTAAGACATGTTTATTCGGCTTAGTTCTTTACAATGTTTACAAATTTTTATGCATCTTTAAAACAGCCACACAACATGGTTACATAATTTGATGAATTTCAGATGGAGACCTGAAGACTGATGGTTTCAGCATTGAGTCATGTCGGAGCATGGTGGCAGTCATGGATGTATCCTTTCTGTCATTTGTGGGCTTTATGTGTTATGTTTATTCGAGATGTCTCTATGAAGCTTGCAGTGTTGGCACCATAAAGACACACAGAACAGAAAAAAACACACCAACAAAAGGGATGTCTTCGCTCATCAGATTCAACCACACCCACATTTCATTTAAACTGTGGACTTACAGGTGCATTGAAACATTGTGGTTACTGCTGCCACAATTTGACCTTGTAAACAGTTTTTATCAAGCCAGCACTTGTTTTGTCGTACAGCACTGGATGGTGAAGAATAATGACCTTAAAATATTTGAGGGTTGAACACTTAACAGACCCCTTCTTTTACAAAAAATAAATAATTATATAAAAAATTATCAGCATTTATGTTAAACTGTCATAAAAGTTGACTATGGTTGGTCTGGGCAAATGGGTTTTTATTAGTCTGTTATGTAATTTGGAATATTTAATAATCATCATTAATTGCATAATTACTAGCAACTAGAAGTGTAAAGTAAGCCAAATAGGAGTTGCTGTGATCCACAATATTTGTTGCATAAATCCATAAAGACAAAAGGCTGAAATTCTTCTTGACTATGAATTCTATACCACATGAATGAGTCACATAAAAAAAATACCTTGGGCAAATACAGCTTGCAACTGTTTGCCTGAGTTGAAGCCAAAGAAGAAAGTTGTGTATTGGCCTTAATGCTATTTCAGAGTGACAGCACTGGGAAACTCGGCTTTCATGAATTCAAATACCTCTGGAACAATATAAAAAAATGGCAGGCAAGTACAGCAGGCCTATCACATCTGTTCCTTTTATCCACATTTCTTTACAGTGGCCAGTAACAGTGCACAATCTTAAATAATATAAAGTACCACAGTCTATATACAATATGAGCTGTTCAACTTGCGACTTTGATTTATATGTATAGTGTGGACATAAATGTTTTAAATATTTTTTACTGATACTTTTAAGGGAGTCTACAAAGCCCATGACAGCGATGGCTCAGGTTGCATTGGTGCAGATGAGTTGCCAGCCGCTTTCAGAGCTGCTGGTGAGTTTTCCTGAAATATTTTGTTGTTTTTTCAAGAAATGTTTAAAGAGCTGCTTAAAAAAATCAGGCCAAGCTAAACTAAATGTGTATCATTAATAGGAGTTCTAGTTTAATCAATTGCCACTGATGCATTAAGAACTTAAAAAGTGCATTTGACTAACTGTAAACTGCCATGAGGTTGTGCATGTTTTAACATGTTTTCGAAACAATGTGGAATTTTCTGGGGTTAAGCTTGAGCTTCTTCTGACATACCTTTAATATCCTGGGCCAGTGGACTAAAGTTACATGCTTGACCAATATTTCAATACATTGACAGATACAGTAAGCGAGTCACATGTTTTGAGCTCTATAGATAGCCTCCTCTTTGAGCTGCTGTGTCCTGGGTCAATGATTTGATTATCATACCAGTAGTTTGTATATATTTGTGTAAAGCTCATGTCAATGCACCCTTTGTGAAATTGCTGTTCATAGCTTAAAAAGTGTCTCTTTTGTTCTTCTCACCCTAAGGCTTCCCCCTCAATCAACAGTTGTTTGACATGATCATTCGCAGATACAGCGATGAAAGTGGGAACATGGATTTTGACAACTACATTGGCTGCCTTGTGAGGCTGGATGCTATGTGTCGTAAGTTTGAAAAACCAGTCCTAAAATAAGTTGATTTATTGATTTTGCACTTGTATGTGCATGATAAGAGTGATTGACTCATGAAGTGACTGCATTGTTGGCTTTACCTCTGATCTTATTCAGGTGCCTTCAAAACCCTGGATAAGGATAATAATGGGACTATCAAAGTCAATGTTCAGGAGGTAAGATAATCTTTATTATTATTTTAAATATCAAAAGTGTTTGACTGGAATACAGATTCTTAAAAGCATTTCATAGTAAACATTCAGTACAAAGTCATGTTATCTGTTCTTGTATCTTTTCAGTGGCTTCAGTTGACCATGTACTCTTGAGTCCTGAAGATGTATTACCTGCTTGTATGGAACCACTTTGATCGTCAACACAGTACAAAATATTCAAAATATTTTCTCAAGTATACCTACAGCTTTGTTATCCAGTTAATCCCTGGTGTGTGCTGGTTTCTTTTGAATGTTAATGCAACACAAGTGCCATGAGATTGTTCACTGGAAGACAGAATACTGTTTTTGCAATGCAGTTAAGCACAAACCTGCACTCCCAAAGATACCCCTCACTTCATATCAAAACATTTATTAGTCCCATAAACATGATAGGATGTTAATTTAGTGTCATTGGTCCACTTGTTTGGCAATTGCTTTTAATTTTCCTCATGCCTGTGAGGAGCCACGCCAACATCAAAATGTATGTCACTGAAATTTGAGAAAAACCTAAAGTAAAAGCAACAAGCTCCTGTTAAGATGTGGTTGAGGCTGGTTTTCAAAAGATCATATGTAGCAAGGATCTGTGAAGATAGTCCAATCTTAGTTTTAAAACCATAATGGCGACGTTGGACAAAAATGAAGATTTAACACTTTATGACAGCTGCTGGAAAATCATGAAAGCCTGCTTCACATGACACTGTAAAAAAAGTTTTCCACAAGGCTAATCTTTTCTCTTGGAGTAAAAAGAGGCTAACAGGTAGCTCAGTTGATTGTGTTTTTTTTGGTCTGAAAGGCCACCTACTTTGTGTTTCCACCTTTACTGCATCAGTATATCCCTCTCAGAACTATTTGGGTTTGTATAGGCTGTTAATTAATATTTAATATTTCCTTCTTTCTGCTGTTATTTTTGTGACACTTTTAGCATTCATTTACATATGTGGACTTAAATAACTTGCAGATTTTCACAAAAATTATGGAACTATTTTCAGAATTGATAAGAATTTTTGTCATTTGTCACCCACCCCAACGGTTACAACAACACTAATGGGAGTGTTGGGAAAATAGTTTCTTAGTCAGTGTGAACACCCTATGCAGCCCTGAGAATGGATCCAACTTAGATTAAATAGGTAAACACAAATGGGTGGATCAAGTGTTTGCAAAGACATTTACATGGACAAAAACTAGACCACTTCGTTAGACCTGTTTTACAACAGTACAACTCACTGTCCTTGTAAAAACAGCCCCAAGCCCAACTAACTGGAGATTCTTGTTTTCAAAAGAAAAAAAAAAGCCCATGTGCAATGTGCACTCGCCATTGTGTGAGCAATAGAATTTATGTAGAAATATGTTACACTCCCATTATTTTGCATTAGAGTTGAACTATTACTATATATGCATAGCAGTCAGAAACCCCAGTGCTTCAACATCAAAAGAGACAATGTTTTATTTGGGCAGGGTAATATTTATCCATTTATTGTTCAGTGCTTGGCCACAGCTCGCTCTCTCTCTCTCTCTCTCTCTCTCTCTCTCTCTCTCTCTCTCTCTCTCTCTCTCTCTCTCTCTCTCTCTATATATA
>JAOWBC010000182.1:22582100-22592879 GCA_028566105.1 Hypoplectrus providencianus
GCCCACGGTTTCATTCTGAAAATAACCTGCCAGCCCTCTCTCTCTCTCTCTCTCTCTCTCTCTCTCTCTCTCTCTCTCTCTCGCTTTAACTTGTTGATCAGATTACTTAGAACTGTGTGCTTATTCAAGATACTTGCAACAGATAATGCCAGCACATTGTTTTAAATAATAATTCACAAAATATATGTATGCCACTAATGCATGCAGCCAAGAGTGAAGATGCCTTTATTTTGTGTTTTTAGCCATGTAGTTATAGCCACAGTTATTAAACTGTTACTGAACATCCTTGGTAAAATAAATGCCAGTGCCATATTTGAAATAAAAATGTTATGTTCAATATGTCAGTCTTATTCTTGATACATCACTCAAAGTTGTGGGCTACTTTTAGTTTTTTAGTCTGTGATTGGAATCTTATTTAGGCTCAGCTAGGATCATCCTCTGGACTATACAACTTTACAATTAATATTTTCAGTATAAGAACAGATCAGATTTGTTTTCCTAAACTGGAGTTAGAACCAAAACACTTGCATTTGAATTGACCCTTGGCAGTGGTGTTTCAGAGCCTTCTATTTGTTTATTCAGCCATGCTGGCCTATAGTTTTCTTATCTACCTAAATCTAAAAAGCTTTTCAATTCCTAGATATTTCATTAAATATATGCATATGTTAACCAATTTCCTGAGCTACATTCACTCGCTGTGTCAAATCAGTTCACGATACCAGATAATAGGCGCGTCCCTTCAAAATAAAAGCACATTATTATAAAAGAATATAATATAAGAAGTAAAACGAAGCAGCGTAATTAACAGTAATTGTGATCGTTGATGTGGGTAACGTGTGAATCGTACACTCAAATGATACGTACTATTGCCATATCTGTACCTTTTTTTCCGTTAATATGTCTTAAGCCTAGTGCTTTAGTTAGCTGGCTTACTAACCATAACCGGACATGCTTTTGTGGCGTTAGCTTCACGCAGGTTAGCTTGACAGTAGCTACCTTGCCGATAAGGAAGTTTATCTTTACGTTTCTGGAAAATATCAACTTCTTTGACTTGTGGGTATGTTCGCCATCTAATTAGCTTTTTCTACCGTGAAGGTATTCCTCGTGAATTAAACTTACGTATACCAATTTTGTCATTAACCAGTTCTGACTCTTAACATAGCGTTAGCTAACGTACTGCTCCAAATAGAGCTAACGTAGCAAGAGTGTGTCTTGTTGTGTAACATGAGACGAAAAATAGTAACCTAAGTGCATGTTGCAATATTTTAGAACAATTGGAGAGCTATTATACGCTAAACATATTCATGGTAATGTGGGTATCAAGGTAGAATTGAGTGTAACTACGAGTGAACTCTTCTTATAGCTAGCTAGCTAACCAGGCTGTCGCATGTGTAAACCGACAGTAGCAGTCTATTGTCCATTCACTGTTTCACGGTTAGCTCTTATATTGTTGTCACCACGCTAAAGCTGGTCCACTTCACTGCTTTACGACACGAGAACAGTTAGACACTTACATGTCACTACGTTACAGTTAAAATATTGATAATATTCATTCATTATCTTTTCAGCTATCGTAATTAACGAGCTATACAATCATTGCTCAGCTGTTGATCCGGAACGAATGCAACGGCATCACTATCAGTGCTAGTTTACGGTACATTATCTTTCATCAGGTTAATTCATATCCTTAACTCCCAGTCCTAAAAACTGATGGCGAAGCAGACTCTATGAATCATTACATTAGTTACACATGAGTAGTTTTATCATTAACATTCACGTGCTCTTTAACTTTAACGTTGTTAACACAACTCCCCTCATTGGCAGCTGGAAAGTGGAAGCACAGCAGAGAATACGAAGCCGCTTTATTCCCATTGACACCGTGTGGGGAGGATGTCTTCACCAATATACTACAACCAAGACAGTGTTACTCGTTTCAAGAAAAGAAAAGCTCGTTTCTCTTTCAGTGAAGTCCACATACTCTTGGATGAAGTGAGGAAGCATCGCATGGTTGTTGTGGGTGCGTGTTTTTAAGTGCTTCTCCCATTCAGGATAAAGATCACTGTACTTTAAGCTGTTGGGTGTGGGTAGCCACAAAGTAAATTATTGCACAGTATCAGGTTAAGCAAAATCAAGAATTTTGTAGTTTGCGCATACATGGGGCAACTAGACATAACAGTTAATCATTGAATGATAAAATGTTGAATGTGGACCAACCATTGACAAGATTACATCTGCAAGCAAGTGCTTGAGACCATTTTTTTTTCCCCAAAGGCAAATTCAATCGTGGTGTGCCAACAGATGTGAAGAAACGCACATGGGCAGAGATTACAGCACGTGTTAACGACATTGGAGAGTGCCAACGTGAGGTCATTGAGGTCATCAAGAAATGGTCGGATCTAAAGTGTGACACCAAGCGGAAAGTGGCTGCCATGCGGTCAGGGACAGTCCCCAACAGGGGCCTTAACTCTCGTCTCTCCCGAGACCTTAACCAAACTGAGAAAATTGTTCTCCAGATTTTGGAGATGGACGATGAAGACCAGTCAACGGGTGACTTTGGCCCCCTGGGTGATGATGATGATGTGCCAGAGGAGGAAGAAGAAATGGAAGAGGAGGATATGATTGGAATGCAGAGTTCTCCTAATGGTGCGTTGGACTTGACATCTATGCCCCCTCCAACCTCCTACACCATGAGTGAGTGTGCAAAAACAAACATTTTGTCTGTGTTTACTCCCCCATGCCTGTCTTATCATCACTGAAGTTTATTTGTCTACATTACACATCAAATTACTAAAACAAGCCATGTCAACCCTCCCAATGTGTGTGGCATATGGGTCACTTTTTAACAAATAAAATAATAGATAAAGTTAATTAGTTTAAGAGCTTATTGAATAAATTCTTGGGAAGAAATGCATATAAACTTTCCTATAAATGCTTTGAATGTTACAGAGGATTCTTCACAACCTGCTTTTGATGTGCAGTATGAAGTACCTGCAACAGAAGGTGAGTTGTCCAGATTAATTTGCTAATAACGTGGAATTTAGCAACATGTTAGAGTCCTAAGAAACCACATTTTTGCTCTCAAGATGCTGAAGCTGCATTTGGAGACTCAGACGACGACCAAAAGGATGACGTACTTCCTCCCACTCCAGCTCCAAAACCAGCAGAAGATCACCAAGGAAACAACGGCATCCAGAAACAAGGACAACCTCAACCGTCCTCTGGACCGTCAACATCATCAGCCACACTTCCAACGCCAGGACAG
The DNA here is from genome assembly GCA_028566105.1 of Hypoplectrus providencianus. Classification (NCBI taxonomy): domain Eukaryota; kingdom Metazoa; phylum Chordata; class Actinopteri; order Perciformes; family Serranidae; genus Hypoplectrus; species Hypoplectrus providencianus. Next base: position 22,585,363 of record JAOWBC010000182.1, read on the forward strand.
CCCTTGCAGAACACAAGAGAAAGCATGCTACATAATGCATCGCTAAGCCTTCAAGAACAACATGCTACTAACATCCTGCTGGAGACGGTTTCACGCTCCCTAGAGCTCCTGTCTGAGTCAGTGCAGCAGCTGGCAGAGACTCAGCAGGAATTTGTACGCGAGTCACTGCAGCTCCAGCGGGAGACAGTGCAGGTTCTCAGAGACTTCACAGGTGGAGCCATTGCTCTTATGCATGACAAACTGAATGGACGACCAGCATTATAGCAACAAAGTGTCACACAGATATGTTAAGTTGTATCACTGACTGCACACATGGCCTTCAGGTGCCGGAACCTTTTCAGTTCCTTTGGACTCCACTGCTAGTTACTGTACCTTTAAACAGTACTCAACAGATTTTCTGTTGTTCTATTTTAAAACTGTACAAACATTGTATTGATGTAATTTCTTTCTTTGAGGTTACATGAGAAAAGATTGAGAAAACACCTATGGAGAATGAACATGTGGGTTTTTTCCTTTTCTTTTTTTGCTACTGAAAGTGAGGCTCCTACCACTTATGTTGTAAAGCATTTTTACTAAGCATATATCACTTTTAAAGCCTTTACATTCTGTCCATGTTGACATGCAATGAATATGTCTTTGATTTTGAAAAAGTCAGTCAAATACATTTTTGTGTCCTCATATAAGTTGTATTTGCATCAGTGTCTGGAGATTATCACATGTACTGTAATGGTGAGTGGATTTCCGCACCTGACCATTATATGGTCTATATGTCTGAAAGCTAAACATGGTGTGTTAGATATTTTTTTGAAAATACCTGTACTGAATAAGTTGTGATTGTCTGTTTGTTTTTTTATGTTAAAAAAAACCCAACACTTGAATATGAAAATTTTAAATAATTTCATTTAAATATGAAATAAACCCCTCATTTGTTTAAAAGAACAGAGGCATTTTGAACCACCTTAAGATTTAAACTATGAATTGCTTCATTTTCTGATTCAGGCTGTAAGGGATGATGAAACAACAGTTAACAATATGGAAACAAGGTCAGATATTTAGTATGTTTTCTAAAAAAAAAAAAAAAAAAAATCCATGGAGACCAAAACAAAGCAACTATGATTGAACTATTTCATAATCTGTGTATCCAGATTCTAATGCATGTTATTCATCTGTGCCATTGAACTTTATTATTGTCTTAAAACTTTTAAGGACACATCTGTGAACCATGCTGCAGTTTGGTTTGAATTGACATCCCACCCACCATGTTCTGCTGCAGTAACAATAACAATAACTCAGGCTACCAAATGTGTAGTAATTCACTGCTGAAAATAATCCTTAAGAAATGCAATTTCCTCCTGCCTGAATGAAAGCATGTATTTATCCTTTGTAAACCAACATCTTTAGTAAGAAAGAATGAGATTGTGGATGAGTACCTGGATAAGGAGCAGAAGCCAGAAGGCAACATACGACACATAGTGACATTAAGAAAAAGGTAGGATAACACCACAGTTATCAACTGATAAAAATGAAAAATGATCCTTTCTGGAAACGTATCATGTCAGATGGAAACAGAAGTCCATCAGACAAGTCTAGTCAGGGTTGCAGGCTCACAGAAATTGCAGCAGGGGGCTCTGCTGCACAGTCAGTGCTGACGGAGCTGATACACAAGATGAAGTCATAACCAAGTAATGTTTAATAAGTTCACAATTTTATTATTGATTTTTTTTTTATTTAAGTTTTCCTTCAATCAGGATATACATGCCTGTAAGACGAAGTGGCATAAAGCTCATTTATCATGTTTGAATTTGCTAAGAGATTATTATCAGATTACACATTGAGCAGAAAGATTATGTTTCCAAGCAGAAATTCAGGGAAAAGAGCCTGAAAAGTAATTGGCACTTCTTAAAATAAGAATAAGTACATATTTAAACTATAGAAGTATTTGACACAAAAAGTAGGGTAGTCGTTGAAGGGTCTTTATTTACAAAAACAAGGAAGTGAAGTAAACAGTGTGTAACTGACAGTGCTCCAGAAACAGCAGATGAGAATAAGGACACTGGATGCACTTATAAGGCGGGTTTGCAATAAGATTCATGCAGCACCAAATGGCAGCAAATTTTGCTGTCTAGCTCTTTTGTTTGTCTTGGTCATGTGCTTCCTGTTCACAATTCATGTGAAGATCAATTTTACTTCTGCCAGTGAGGCCATGTTTTAATTCATTTTGTTTGTCAGCAGAGTTCTGGAAAAACTTTCCATAAAAATGGTGAGAAGCCTGGTCTAGGTGGAGGTCTGCATTGTTGTAGTACCTTTCTAGTTTTATTTAAGTGCATTGTACTCCCTGTTGAGTCCTGACCTTGCTGATTGGACTGGGTAGAACATCTGTTAGTTGGTTAAGGTCATATCTACAGCATGGACCTATAATTAGCCAAGCTCTGAAATTAAAAAAAAAAATCCCATAAAGTATAATTAAAAACGGACTCCTCTGAATAATCCACAGAACTCATTGTGAGGATTCTCATGTAGGAAGTGGTTTCTTAAGTCATCTTGAGTAATCAGATCAGGATTCTGCAAATTGTTTTAATGTGTACTATTATCAGTTTAACACCAAAAACTTGTTCCAAAAAAGTACTAATATAATTGAAAGAAGGTGCACATCTTTATGGTGGATATCTCCAGGTCAGAAAAATATGTTTTGATTTTGAGGATAATTGTCCCTTTACGTTCAAATTATCCTATTACATTCAACTCTATAAAATACAGTTTTGGTATTTAAAAGAGGGATCTATTTGAAATGCTTGTAATGTAATTACAGGTAAAATGACCTTTAAGTCATAATCCATCATTGTTGTGATTGTCAATGTTTTGATAAAGACAGAATGTAGCATTATTAAATGTTAGTCAAGACACTGACACATCAATAGCAGTGAATTTTAAGATTACTATAGGATGTTGCAGATATTTTATCCACACAGATGGTCAAAAAAGGTTCATGACTTTGCTGTGGCTCTGGTTAAAACACTTTCTAATTCTCTAAAAAGAAAACATAATGCAACAAATAACTCCAAAATGCTAACAGTTAACAAAAAGCAGACTTTCCAAACTTCAGCTAAGCTTGACTAAATGTGTCAGTGTGAATTAACATTTGAATGTTGCCATCTTTTACCATAAATGTGCACCAAAGGATATCAGGATTAGATTTTAGCATTGGGGTGACCAATCTGTGGGGTTAAATACTCCTTAAAAAAACACTGACACAATCACAAGCACAAGCACAAGCACAAACACACACACACACACACACACACACACACACACACACACACACAACGAGGGAGAGTTAAGTCACAGCTCATTGTTCCCCTGCAGCCCCTTCTGCCTCAGTTGGCTAAACAGCTGCTAGGGTCTGGCGTGCCGCAGCAGGGAGGGGAGGAGGAGGGCGGGATGCTGCAGGAGTTCAACAGTCTGCTGGGGCTTCCTCCATGGCTGGAAGGCAGGGGGCAGCATTAGTGTCTGTCTGGGGGGCTGGGGTCCTGAATAGGCAGCTGTATTCACATTGTGGTCTGGTCTTTTACCTTCCGTTCTTTAGGGAGCCCTTAAACCTGAGACTTAAGCCTCTCTGAATAGAGCATTATTCACTTTGAGTACCTATAAAACTGTATTATACTCCACTCTAACCCATGTCTCCTATTTTTAGAATAAAAAAACACTTGGACTATTTTACTTGGAAAGTGAATATTTACACTAAACCCATGCTTGATTTAATATAATACTTAAATTCCTGTATAAGCTGCATTTCTTTGCACTATTCCATTTAAGACTTTGGATTCATGTTGTAAAATGCATGCAGACATCAGCAGAAATATTTAGGCTGTAACTCAATATACACATTTTTTTTGTACAGATTTCTGTACATTAAAAGACATTGGACATAAAAGAGCAGTTTGAACAAAAATATTTTACAAAAATGCCAGTACAGCTATTATGTTACTCCAGTCTTCATCTTTCTCTGAGTTGGTCGACATCTGGCCAAAAGAGACGTGCATTTAGAGAGGCACAATGTAAAGGGGAAAAAAAATCTATCTATCGATCCGTCCCTCTGCAAGTCTATATGTAAGTTTCCTCCCCCTTTGTATTGCCCCAGTTGACCCCTGTGCCCTTTCCTTTTCTTCAGTTTTCACCCCCACCTGTTCTCATTCCCTCGTTCCTCCCAGCTCCCTCTTTCATCTACCATCTGCCACTGAAGCTGCTGCAGGACAGAGTCTGGGCTGCAGCGGAAAGGTACGATTGAAGGAAGGCAGATCGGTCGCTGGGCTCGGACAGGATTAAATAATTATCATGGCTTCTTTTGTGTCCTGACAAAAGAGTAATTATACATCTGCTGCTAAGCCAAACAGTTCTGTTTTATCTACCTCATCAGATCTGTTGGTTTTAAGGAGGATTTGTGACGTGATCACTGAGTCAGAGACTGATTTTGTTTGTTCCATATGTTGAGGCAATCATCAGATTGTGTCTTAGGAAAACACTACACAATTTTTGTTGTTGCACTATTTACATGGCCTCTGCAGAGAAATAGGTTGGCAGATTTGTGTGGTCCTTGTAGAACTTAAGTGCCATGTTGACACCATCTTTGAAAATACACAAATAAAACATGGGTGATGTATTGCAATTTACACACTAAATTCACACATAGATACTGTCACAGGGTTGCGTTTTCAGACTATCCATGCCATGAACTTGTGTCTAATTCAAGTGTTAACAGTCTGTATGTCATTACTGACTGAGAGGAGATGTTTCATGTTCCAACAAAGCATGGAAGACATTATACACACTGAATTGTCCACCTACTATATACCAACAGCAGACGAAAAATAGAAGAGACTTTGAGAAGTTACGAGGTGCACCACGGTCTGAGTCAGGAAGGAGACTGTAGGCTTACTGCTTCAAACAATGTTCTCCTCCCCTTCCAGCATCTACTCTGCAGAGGCACCATCGCTGCAACCCCACCTGAGATAAATGTGATGGGTTTAAAGAATACAAACGACCTGCAGCAATTTGGGGTTCATTGTCTTTATATCTAATGATATGTAAGCATGCAGACTGTCGTAGCCAGGGACCGAACAAGCAACCTCCCCATCAGTGGACAACTGGCTCTACCATCAGAGCTGCTTCAATTTATGAAATATGGTTTGGAGCTAATGTTTTGATTCAACCATGTGGAATTCATTTAGAGATGTCTATTGCAGTATGAGGACTGGCAAACCTTTACACAAGTAGTACCCAATCCAGCCAGGGAGAGCCTCAAATCTAATGAAAATAATAGGAATAGGCAAATAAGCCCTCTTCTCACATTATCACCATGGTAATTTACTAAATTTTACGAACATCTGATTACTGAGTTTATGGTCTCTAGCACTAGTTTAAGTACTTAATTAATACAGCACGATGTTTGTGTAATAATGCCAACTAGCAAGCATTAGCAACAGAGTATGGTGTTATTTTTGCTTCGAATGCATTATGCAACAAAAACAATATGGTGACGGACATAAACCAAGATCATGACGGCCAACATGCTTCGTTTGAGGCTTCAAAGCTGAATTTCTCAAACCGATGGCTGGTGTCACGGTTAGTGTGTTTACTATTTTAATACAGTCTTTGGTAACCCCACACACTAATAGCCTCCTTTAGCTCCAAATCAGTATATTGTTGCTCAGGTTGTGATCAGAGATGATGGGGAAAATCACAGCACAGACTGCAAGGAAATGTCCACAACAAAATTTGCTTGTATTTGCCTCTTTTAAAAACTATTTTTCAACTCTCTCTCTCCTTTTTTTTTTTCAACTTAATCTTGTGATTTTCTTGCATCCCTTTAGCAAATGGTCCAAGACCCACAGTAACTCTTAGATGATAGATGACTCATCAAGCTTTGTCAGTACATCAGAAATAATATTCCAACAATACAATATACAGTAAACAATAGGCTGTAAAGTAATCTAACACCTTGAATGGAACCGTTCAGCATGATGCCTAACAGAGTGCTTGTGCATTTTGATATTAAAACTTTTACTTTCAAAAAGGATATGAATATATAATTTCAATACCCTTTTTTTTAAATATTATTTTAACTAAACAAAGTAACTGGCCAATTAACTAACTGACTAACTTAATGAGCCCAGCAGACTGAGGACCCTCAAGCCAAAAGGAGACAATGAGACAATTTACAGGAGCACAGGACCCGTTGATCTCAAGAGATGATGCATCTGTTCATGAACAACGGGTGAAAACAGGATTAATACACACCTGATCCCAACCTATGTATCAACTGTTATGGCAATGTAAGAGAACCTCAACACTGCAGCAAATGAGAGAGGACGAGGTCGTGTTTGAAGTGAATGGTGGAAACTGATTGATGTTTGGCCATGTACTGTCTTGCAAAAGTGACAATGAGGGTAAGAGTAGAATATGACGGATACTTACAGATAAATGGCACATGTATGAATATAACTGATCCCAATTATGGTAAAATAAAATGAACAAAGACAACGTCAATGGAGGAAGCAGATAACAGGGACAGAGAGCCCAAGTGGCAGAGCATGAGTTGCCAGAACAGTAATATTAGCTGACCTTGTTCATTTGGCTATGGATAGCAGACTGGATACCTGCTGAGGAATCCAAATTTGAATCCAGTTCTTAGTGCTATGAATGCTTTATTTTCCATTTCTGTGAACTGGATCTCTGCTGTAAGCTGTTGATTTATCTGTGAGCTGTTTTGCTGAGTTCAACAATATTTTGCTAAGTTGCTTCTGTGAAATTGCCTCTTGTTAGCCTTTCTTGTAAAATACGGGAACAAAATTTGTGAAACTTTAACACTTCGACCACAAGCCCCACTGCTATTAATTCATTACAATTCAAAATCACTTTCTTTGTGTAAATCGAGCCTTTGTTGTCCTGGCGGATGGGAATGAGACTAATTGGGAACACATCCAAATGCTGATGGTGTCATTTTTCCATAGCCATTAGATTGTGCAATCAACATTTACTTCAAAATTATATGTTGTCTGTTGTCACTTCAAGAAAAAGTACAGGAATTTTGTCTGTATTAGAGCAAGCCAGCTGTGCTGCAGGAATCTGGAGAAGGGTTAAAGGAACAGTAGGCACAGATGGCCTGAGGATATAAGAATGGCTTAAAATGTTTCAAAACACTGTTATCACAAAAGAAAAATCAGAAGGATACAGTAATGTAATTGCATCCATATTATGGCCGGCCAGTGATTTGCCTAATAATGCAGCTCAGGATACCTCACGCTTTGACTCAACCACACATTTGCACAATGGGGATGTGGCAGGGCTGTTTGCATTTTTAGGTGCCAAACAGCATCCTGCATCTTAATGAGATCAACCAATCAACCAAATGACATGCATACATTTGAGGCTGTATGTACACATTAAATCACACACACACACACACACACACACACACACACACACACACACACACACACACACACACACACACACACACA
>JAOWBC010000182.1:22619556-22633251 GCA_028566105.1 Hypoplectrus providencianus
GTTTATATGGCAAGGCAAAGGGGAGAGGGGGGGGGGGAGCAAGGACGGGACGGGCCTTTCCTCAGGAAAACATATCACCTTCCACCACAATAGAGTCCGTCAGGAAACCACAGGCAGCCACATTGCTCTCTTGAGCCACCGAGTACTTTCGGACACACTCTCACACTCATCAGTCACACACACACTCGCACACACTCCACAGCCTGGCAGCCTGCACAGCCAGCACACTCCAGGATGACATTGTACTGAAACACTGCAAGGCAATCTCATCAGGTAAGTCTTATTTCATGAATTCATAGGCAATGTTTGATTTTTGATCTCATGTTTTAATTTCCATTGGGGTCTATGGTCAATTTTATTTAAATGTACGCTTACTCTTAGCATGACTAAAACTAGAGTTCAATTAATTATGTTTATATAAGTTTTTGTATTTGGACAATTTAATCTGTTTTGCCCAAACATATGTTGGTGCCTAGACATTTTTTTGCTGTTGAAATAGGACTGAGGTGGTAATTCCCACTTTACAATTAGGAAAACATGTTTATTCAGTAAAGGAAGAGAAGACTCTTTCTTAAGCTTTTGTCATATTTCAGTAACAAAACTCATGTATAGGGAAGATCCTCATCATCTTGTTTGAATTTACTTCACAACATATATTTTAACTTCATGATAGCTTAATTGTTCTTACGAATCTTTAATGACAAAGAGGAATTAAAGGTACGTCCTCTCTTCTCTTCATCTTTTGTTCTCTTAAAAAGTGTTTTGCTCTTAAAGGGTCGTAAACCTGTTTACAGCCATCGAGTGTTTTCCTGTCCTCCACTGCTCCGACATATCTGATAAACAGTAAGGAGACAGAACAATATACACCATGGTTGAAGTCTGTGATAAAAAAAATTGGGGGGGAAACTGCAAAAAATGACACCTGGATGCCATAAAAGCAACCTGCATCCATATATCTTTCTATGTATATCCTTTGAACAGGATATATAGAGAGATTTGAACAGGGTTTTATTTAAAAAAAAAAATATATATATATATTTCATTTTGTGTCTTCTGTTTGCCAGAAGAGAAAGATTTTTTCAGTATAGAGGTGCAGCTTGTTAACATAGAGTCATTATTTTTACTTCAATGTCTTTAACTATGGTGCTGAGATAGCAACATAACTGTGCCACAGAAAATGGATGTGAATTTTGCAAATTGCTAATCAGGGTGCACAGTAAGTTAATTTAAGTATTTTCAATGCAAACTTTAAATTATGCCCCTCCACTCCAAAGATGAGCTCAGATTTGCTTTAACCTGAAGTGGTTTAAATCCGTACATTTAAGCACAGTCACATTCCCACAGCCTGATTCTTAAATTTAATGCTGGACCAGGTTATTCAAATTAGACGTATTGAAGCTATATTAAATGGATTATGTTTAAATCTTTACATGATGTTTAGAATTAAACAACTTTTTATATCAGTCTTTGTATAATATGCAGGTATACTTTTTAAAGTGCTCTTATTTGGTTTAGAAACACCACGTTTTTGAATGGCAGGTTGATGTTTTTCAAGTCTCTTGTAAAAGTTCTCACATATATCTCGCCTATATATATATGATAAATGTAATATTAATGTAATACTTTAAAACACTTTTTGGCCGTTTTAATCATTTTTCCTGTCCACACTGCATTCAACATGCATTTAATTTAATTTTGAAGGGGATTAGAGACTTTATCCTCCAAAGTTAGAGCCTGCTCAGTAGACAGATCTGTGTTTCTTAGCAGATAAAGAATCAACAAACAATTTAAAAAACTGTTGAATTGTACACATGGACATGTGACTGTTGTTAAAGGACAGACTGAAAAAGTGTGAACCTGCAGCAGACTAAACACTCAAAAGGAGCACTGTTAGAAAATATGAACTGCCTAATGGGAGAGTGTTAACGTAATGTCACAATTATCAAGTCAGGACAATGAGTTGTTGATGACATAATGTCTATAAATTAGACTACAACCCTGAATTATAATTAATCTTGACAGGAGGGAATATTTTGGTATCCTGGAGGTTGTAAAAGATTGGGTGCTATAATGTTTAATTTTTTATCCTTAAATCAATCAGGAATGTCTCAGGCACGCCATTTAAAAAAGTCGTCAGTGAAATTCCTTTTTTTTTTTGTTGTATACATTCGGTTTTCATGTTACAACAGAAGTTGCTAAAAACATTTTTAAATTCAACCATTAAGTTTTGCTCAGAAAAAAAAAAATTGCTTATTTAATATAAGATAGATTCCCCAAATTGAAAGAAAAAAGAAAACGTATAATTATTATTTTAACTATTTATTAATGAATTGTTTAATATTTCTATAAGGTTGTGGGTCAGCATGTGTAAACGCAGCAATATTTTGAATCCATATTTCCTATTTGCTTAGTAAAGTGCATTGCATAACCAGCATGTGAACGGATGTTTTTGCTTCCAGTTATATAAACTGATGGTCTGATGGCTGATGTACCACAAAAAAAGTTTTCCACATTTCATAAGTTCAATTTCCTATGAACTGAAAGGAAGGAGTCGTGTCTTTTGTTCTGGGAGGTATTTTGTATCATATCCTGAATATTAATGTTCTATGGTATTAATATTGCCATACAGGATGTTGTGCACTGTTTTTGAATTAGACATCATATAATATTTTAGTAAAGGCAAAAAACAAACGAAAACAAAATAATTCCAAAATTGATCTGATCATCAGTTCCTCATATATTTGACCTTTTCTAAACTGAACATAATAACTAAATCTGACATTTTTCCTGTTTTATAGTTTGGTAAAATCTCAAGAGCAACCATGCCCATTCTGAAGAAGCTCCCAGGAAGGTCTAAGACCTGCCCCGAGTTCCCCAGAGTGAACGGTGAACTGATCCTGCCCCGGCTGGACCTGGACCTCAGGGACTTGAATGATCTCAATGGTCTGAAGGAGCTGAACGACCTGAAGGACCTCAACAAGAACTTAAACCCCTTTGAGGATGTGGACCTGTACGAGGACGAGAGGAATGCAGGTGACATGGGCCTCATCATGGGGGAGGTCAGGGGTAACCTCCAGCTCCGGTCCTCCCGTGATGGAGAAGAGGAGGAAAACGAGGTGAATGCTGAGAGGCACGGAGCAGGGAACCCTAAAGGGAAGCCCCTCAGGGGGACCCTTGAGCGGATCTGTGGAGTGTCGCCCCTCAAAACCCTTGGAAAACTGGGAAAGGGGTTGCGCATATCGGGACGTAATGTATGGGGGAACAACTCTCCTCACTTCAGCCCTGGAAACTCAAACAGTCTCCCACCAGAGAGGGAGAAAAGGAAAGGACTACGCAGAAGCTCTGAAGGAATTATGACCCTGCTCAGGTGAGGGGGGGTGGGGGGATTTTAGCAGTTTTTCGTGATTGTGAAGAATTTTGATGATTAAAATATGTTAAAGAAGGGGTGTGTAAGATTTAGTGGCATTTAGCAGTGAGGTTGCAGATGGCAACCAGCCTAGTTCCCCTGCTCACTACTCCCTGTCCAAGCATATAGAGGACATATTGTAACCTTCAGGTCATGTTGAAACACAGAGCCCATGTGTGGTTTGTCCGTTCTGGGCTACTGTAGGGACATGGCAGTTCAATTGGCAGGCTCACTTAATAGATAAGACAAATAATGATGATAATCACACTTCTTGCTCTCAGATGATTCTTTGCTCATGAAAACAAGATACTTGGAATTATATTCCATTTCTGCCAATAGATCCTGTAATAGGCCCTTTAAGTTCTCGAGAAGCTGTCGAGGACATTCCAGTGTCCAAAAAAAAAGCAAAATCAAAAAAGTTTGAGATCAGTAATCAGAATATCCCATGCATACTATATTAACTCAAAGACCCACATTGTTTTTTAAAGATTACTAAGGAAAAATAGGAAATACATTTGTAAAAGTTGCTGTAGAAAAATATTTTCAAGGGCCCTGCTACAATCCAACCATCATGTGATGAAGGTATTTGGTAGCAAAGCTTTAATATAGGTGAAAATAAATCAGTCCTACTTACAAGAGCACATGTCCAGGTTTCATAATGAAAATTAAACAACAAGTAACATTCCTTACATCAGCAGGGAGCCTTAAATAAAATGCCAAACAATGCAGTAATGTAATTTCTTTGTAAAAGTGTCATGAATTAGCCTCCGAGTCCCAGAGGAGAAGGTGAATGACTGCTCAGTGATAGAATAGCATATAGTGTGCTTATTTCCTCTGGAGTTATGTAATATGCTATAGCAGCTTGTTGATCTGCGGAACCTCTTTTGTTTTTCACTGACATGTTGAGTACTGGCTGTGCTTACTCAATGGGACTATTTTTAACTGAGGCAGCCATGCTCACAGTTTAACAGATGTGTGAATATGAGGAATTCCAAACATAGCTGCGACTAGGCCATACTGTAGAGTACAATGCAAGTGTCATAACAGCTATGCCTATTCATACATTCCTGTATATTATGCAAGTCATGTGGCCTGAAATTGTGTCTTATTGAAAGTCATTAATGTTATCCATATCTGCTTTGGATACTGTGCAGAATAACAGGTCGGCGTAAGGAGGAGCGCAGAGAAAGCCTGCCCTGCGGAAACCTGAGCACAGACAGCGAGGCGGAGGCTTCCAGGCGTCCCTCCTTCCTCAGGATGGTCAGTCTGGGCAAGCTGAAGAGGGAGTCCATGTCAGACAAGGCATCCCAAGAGACTGAGGAGGAAACATCAGAGGAGGAGCCAGTGGTCAAAACCAGAGAGCCCCTGTCAGGTAACAATCAGGTGTAAATCATCATCATCTGATCATAAATATAATAAAAGACCTAGAAGTCTTTAGCATGGAATTTTCCGTACATTAAAGAGCTTGCTCTTTCTGGTCAAGCTTCAGCAGTACTTCCTCCCAATCCTAGACAACTCTCTGATGAAGCTGAGAGGTCCCCAGATCCCTGAGTCACTGGGTTCAATCACCAGCAGACTGTGAAATCAGGAAATGACCGCACTTCCTCCTACCCCAGGTTCCTCTAGATAGAGGTTCAACCAAGCTACTGTTCACAGACTCCACAGGGAGCCTTGCTAGGAATAGAAGAGTGTGCAGAATGAGCAACAAATATCCCAGTTTGTCAGTCAGGCACACGCACAATAACCATATAAGCAGATGCACTCTTTCCCAGTTTGTTGGTTGTAAATAAACACAGCTGCCTTTGTCTCTTCTTGCTCCCCGCAGTACTGGAGATCCTGCAGCTGGTCAACCACAGGGACCTTCTCTTGGCCGACACACACATCCAGGAGTTGGAGCGAGAGTGTGAGCTGCTGTCTCTCCTTCCGATCAACTCTACTCCCACTCTGACTCCTACCCTTTGTCCCAGCACACCTCCTGGCATGAGCCCCTTATCCTCATTATCCTTAGATGAGGCCCTGAGCTCAAACGCAACACTGGACTCAGGCCGCCGAAAGGCTAAGGATGTGGAGCTCCTATATGAGGCCCTGCAGAAGGAGATGTGGGATGTAGTGCGGGAGTCCCTACGCCAGCCCAGCGCAGGCCCCAACCTTGGGCTGGTAGTGCTGGTGATCCAACAGGAGGATCATGCTGATGCTGCCTGGGCTCTGAGAGAAGAGACCAAGCCGGAGCGAGAGAGCACCCAGATCCAGCCCAGCCATCGTCCCCGGCGACTGAAGATGAAATGGCGACAGGCTGTTATGGAGGCTGCAGACTGGAGCCTCCCACATCAGGTGGACACGCAGGCGGGGCAGCTGGCCTCATACCTGGAGCGCCTGAGGAGTCGGATGGTGGATGACCTGGATGCAGCGAGGAGAAATGCTGTGTCCATTTATCCAGAAGAGTTTTCTGCTTTCCAGGTGTATGTAGAAAGTTACCATCGAGCCGTGGCCAAACGTCTTCGGACCATCACTAGTGGCCCACTGCAGATCACAGATGTCTACTCTTTACTGGACTGGTTCTACAACATCTACAACAGGTAGGTTACCTTATTAGACAGTGAACTCCCAACACAATAATGCAATAATGACAAATCAAACTTGTATTACAAACATGGATTGGTCAAATAATAATTCTTAATTTTCTACCAGGGATGTCCTCGGAACCATAAGCACAACCACACCTATCAACTATGCTCCACTGGAGCCCATTCTGCCCCAAGACACAGTGGAAAGGCTGGAACAAGACTGCATCAGTATTGTGCGGGTAAAGAATGTTCTGTTTTTCACAGCTGTTCTTTTCAAAAATCGGTAGCAGACACGTTTCAATGTCATGCTGTGATTTTCAGGAGAAAGTGACAATAGAGCTGATTCAGGTTCTGGATGATGAGGAGAGGCGATGGGCCCAGACTCTGCACATAGAGGAGTATCAGTCCCACCTAGCACGCTCAGTGATCCAGGTACATTGTCACATCATTTTCTCATTTCTTCATAAAGAATTTAGTCAATGTCTTCTTTGCCAAAGTTCAACTGTCTTATTACTCACGTCTTTCACATTTTCAGAGGTTAAAGGTGGACTTGGACAGATCTACATCTGTGAACCAATTTTTAGGAGCAAGAGTGGCTCGCTGTAGTCTCATTGGACTGGCTGACTTTCTCTACAGGTGAGTTTGAGGTGTCAGAAAGAATACAGGAACACTGTTTGCCAAAACACTAACACAATGGTTGTGATTTGCAGGTAGTACAGTCAATAAACACATGGTGCAAAGCAGCATACAACTATAAAATGACTCAAATTCTTAATTTATTTCTAAAAATGTGCTTGTATTGAATACATGGAATTTCTTATTTAAAGAAGAAATATTGTGCTCACTTTCATGTTCACTCTCGTCTCTACAAAACATGTTTTAATGTGGCCTGTCTGCATATGTATAAAATAGTTGTGAAATTACAACATGACAGAACTACCTGCATTCAGTTACTACTTGTAATTGAATACAGGCTGAGTGTTTGATCAAGCGTTATGATAGGTTCACAGTACTTAAAGTACCAGGACTTGCTTTATAATATTAAAAAAAATCCCCATTTATAATATAAGAATGACTGTTCATGTATGAAATATATTAGCATTCAGCAGGTCTTCATAAAAACTCTCTGTGTCCAGTTTCCAGAGGAAGGTGGAGATGTTTCATGAGACTCAGGCAGAATTCGGAGACCGAGGGGACGGATATGTTTCCAGGACCATAGCTCTGGTGAACTGCTGCCCTCCTCTCAGGTAGACTAATGATTTGTTATTGGTTATAAAAATCTTGATATTTTCTATTAATTTGCTGAGGGTGATGCTTCATGTGTCCTGTGTGTCCCGCAGATCCTTAGTGGAGCGCTGCAGGCAGTGTGACCCACAGGGCAGCGAGGAGTCTGCACAGAGAGCCAACTCCTCACTGGACAGGATCATCAACCAATCAGTGAGGGTCCTGACTGACAGGCTGTTTGAACACATCAGGGTGAGTAAGTCATGAGCAAGTCTCAGCGCAGACTGTCACCATAACCAGGATGTATGACAATTGAATAACAGTCAAAAAAAAAAAATAAAAAAATTCCTGGAAACAAAAAGTCATCGAATTCTATTTCCAGTAAAGACTGTAAGAGCTGAGTAATTTCGATACAGGCATTGTCAATTTTAAAAAATTCCATTAAAAATGATTCCTAAGAAAAAGTAAAGAAGCATTATCCGTTGAATTAACTTTTCTTAAAGTATCCAGGTGAATGACCTCTGCCAGCAACATAATGTTCCATATTTATCTTCAGCACCATATCCAATACTCCAATAATTTAAGATTTCACAAGTCACTTAATATCACTTAATAAGGTTACACGATTGGTGACTGGTCCTGTAGCTCACTGATGAAAACACTAGAATTTGCGGTTAATGCAAACTGGGTCTGTGGTGACATTCTCAGGAAGCAAACACAGTAAGTGATTGGCTAGTTTTCCATCCTCCAGTGGTTGGCTCTCAGAGAGGGTAGGCTAGACAGGGAATGTGGAGTAAATGCAGCAACTTTGCTCTTTAACACTCTCGTTCATGAAGTGGAGCACTGTTTTTCAAAAACTGCCGTCTGAGATTTTGAAAAAACATCACACACAAACATGCAATTTTCACTTATCATGATAGGTGCCGCCAAAGAGGGAAAACTAACTCCAAATACAGCACCAGTGTAAATACATTTAATGTTTGTACTCTGATTATCAGAACTTTGTCTGTTTTTATTGTTGCAGCCTTTCTTTGACAAACTGATCAAGAGAAAATGGTTGAACAACACAGAAGCCTTTGAGGCCATTGAAGCCAGCATCAAACAACACTTCAAGAAGTTCAGAAGGATGGACTCTCCACCTTATCAGGTAACACAGGGAGGTTTAAGTTCTCCTCAGCATTTGATGGAAGGTTATATGTAACTCATAAATGTATTCTTCAACGACTGACAGACCCTGGTAGGAGAGGTGCACCGGCGGGTCCTGGTGGAGTATGTTCGAGCCATCATGCGGGGACGGGTCATCTGCACATCCTCCAAGATGAGAAAAAGGATGGCTTTCCGTCTGCAAGATGAGGCCAAACAGCTGAAAGGACTCTTTAAGGATCTGGTAAGACTGGGCCTCAACTGAAATGTATATTTTTAAACAAATCAATGCATTAATCCTGTAATGAACATATACTCTTTAGTATGGCAATGTACAGTTAGACCCTCTAGAAAGAAAATGAAATCCCATGCAACCATAGCTTTTTTTTCATGGTAGAGATAATAATTGCTCTTCAGGAGACCCTGAGGATTATAAATAATTCCAATATGCTGATTCTTAAAAACAAAGAGCAGGACTGGCACAGGGAGTGCAGAGCCTGGAGGCTGGGAATGGAGCCTGACCCTCAAACTTCCTAGGTCAGGACTAACTCAGACAGTGTTGATACAGGAGTGAGCTCTGAAAAATGGCTGCCGTCAGTGAGATGGAGATGGATGGACCGGGCTTACGTTAGCACTTGCCAGAGGAGGGAAGAGGGTGTAAAACAGCTAGGCCTGACAGTGTGGCATTTGCCCTTTTTCTGTGTGTAAGTTCAAACAAGTGTCCGTCACCTCGGCTGACAACAGGAAGCTGCTGTGTTCAGAAGGAACTTCCTGTTCCTGTCAGCTGGCCGGCTTTGATGTGGCTCTGGGATGGCCTTGATGGCCTTTTTCGCCGAGAAACGGGATGAAGTGTCTGTGGAAACTGGGAACTTTGAAAAGGGGGGGTGGGGGGTTAATGGTGGTCTAAAAAAGACTTCGTTATTTTTAGTGGATGCCAAGCCAAAAAACTCTGCTCTCTTTCTCCTGAGTGTTTGAAGGAAAACATGACCCAAAAAAACAGAGGTGGAGTTTGTTATTCACTTAGTTAATCACCTAACTGTTGGCCTCTGGACTCTTTAAGTATGAATCTTTGTTTCCTTTGACGGTTTGATTGTTCACAGCTCAGCATGCCTCATCTTTAAAACATGTTTAATCAGAAGAAGTCACTTAGGTGGACAGGAACAAAAAATGCAATGAATTTTCCATTTTGCTGATCACATTTCCAAATAGGTGCAATTTGGAACAGAAAAGGGGGCAGTATTTCACCTTGTGCAGGGAATGCACAATGACATTCATCAAGAGTGTGTAGAGTAGAATGGAATAAACGCAGAGGATGAAAAAGTCCCTGTAGTGAGACTAATAAAGGAATATCTTAATCTTAAACTTAAATCCTGAGACCTACAGCAAGACTGGACGGAGCACAACAGCTAAGCAGAGAGAAAGGATATGCCGATGTGATGCAGTATGTAATGGGGTTTAGGCAGTCTGCTAGCTCTGTAGCTATGCTAAGGTGCAGATATTTTATGCAGCTCTACAAAGATTTTATGTTGGACTGCTCTTAGTCTTATCAGTATGCTTGGATTCCTCTCAGCCTGCTGTTGGTGTCCAGCAACAAATAATCTATACAAGAAAGGACGTGCATTGAATATCACTGCAACATAACACATAGATGTCAAAAGTTTTGCTTCTTTACATTTGGTTGATAATGTTAATCCACTTTACAATGTTTTAAACTGAAATTCTGTCCAAATACCGTTGCATGAAAATTCAATTGTTGCTTTTTATCTTCTCTGTGCTCCAGGAATCAAGTTCATCCTGGTTGGACAGCATCATCTGCCACCTAGCTGACATCATTCTGCTGGAGGATACTCCCTCCATCCAGATGGAGGTTGCTGTGCTGGTGAAAGAGTTTCCAGATATTCGGTGAGGGCTTTAATAAATTAAGAGTGTTGGGACATTTCTATTGCAACCAGGAAGTATCTATAAAAACAGATATTCTCTCTACTTTGCCCCCAAAGGCCCAATATTATTTTATGCTTATTGCTACACATTCACAGTGTTTCTTTTGGCACTTAGCCAGAGAAAGGAAAAAGTAAGACTATGTATGGTTTTTTTTTTGGTCACAATGGATCAAAACAAGGAAAAGGAGCACGGAAACATATCTACATTAACTTTGCTATTTTTGGAGAGGAAAGCGGGTCTGTTTTGAGAATGGATGAGGCTGAAAGGCCTCGAGGGGGCGGGAAGGGGGGTCCCAGCCGCAAAGAATGTTTGTGCACAGATTAAGACTCAGGTGACGGTTGGCAACCTACGACCGCGTGTGACGCATAACCCTCCGCGGAGCAGACAGGAAGCTGCTGCCGAGTACTTCCAGTTCCTGCCACCCTCCAGGAGACAGACTGGTGCCACACTCGGAATCAAAGAGAGAGAGGTGTGGAAGAGGAGAGCAAAACATAGTAGTTCAGACCCGGAGACATGCTAACTCACTGCTTGGCTCACCCCCTTTGTTTACTGTGTGGCATCCCCTGCTGGTATTTTAGGAGATCAAAGGCTGCCGGCCTTTCTTAGGTTTTCTGGGTGCTTCATTTAACCTCACTAGAGTCCATTCATGCACATGTGACTGTGCCTACATATGGACATACAAGTCAGTCCTACAAACACAAACCTATCCCACTACTCAAGCAGATACTTGTGATCTGTTCTGAGCAATGAAAAGTAATCTACCCATTTTGTGGATTGCTAGGTGTGGGGGCTAAGGGGTCTTTGGGGGACATAGTAGGTCTGCAGTAAATGTCACACAGAAGTCACCATCTAAAAGCTGGCAACCTGGAGATTAATTTGAGATTAGGTTCTGCACTGTCTTTCTAGTTGTTTTAGTTAGAAATCTAATAAATATTTTTTAATAAAAATTAATTAACTAATTAAAATGTATTATGAATGTGTAGCAGAGCTTACAACATTATGACGGAAGTATGTTAAGACTATTCACATGCACTATTATGTTTCATGTGTCAAGTTGTTGCAGCAACTGTTTGGTTGATAACTTTTTTTTATACACAGGTATGGTGCTACATTTTTATTGACAAATTGAAAATTAAAGTTCTTTTTTAAAAGATCACGTTAGTACACAGAGACCTTAAGGAATACCATGGAAAAATCCATGCTGTGATTTTATATCAAAACTTTTGACATTTTGGAGATTTCTGTAAACAAAGAATTTTCAAGGTCTTGGGTCATGTGATACCAATTTCTTTTTGGAGTAAATAGTCCTTTACATCCTGTATAAAGAAAAGAATAGGTCTGGTGGAAGCTGTTCCAAGCTGTTGTTAATTTTGGCTTACATCCAGTATATAAAGTATTAGTTATTGTTCAATGATCAATAACGTAGCAGTAAATACTAAGTCCTTATGAAATGCGCCAAATTGTAAAGTGGCACCAAATGTGACTTCCCAGAAACAGATACTGTGACTCACAGAGATGTGACTGTTACTCAAAGTCGTGACTGCCTTTGACGACACCAAACAGACCCAATATCAATTAACACCCGTCTCCCCCCCTTCCTCCCTGTATCCTTCCTCCCAACAGGAAGAAGCATGTCTCCACCCTGCTGAATGTTAGAGGGATGATGCGTCAGGCAGAGCGCCAAGAGATCCTCAACATCGTTAAAGACTTTGAATGCAGCAATGCCCTCATGTGCAGGGACCACGCCCTGTTTTCCGACATCCCCATCACCTCAGAGGTGCACTGCATCAGTCTGGGTATCCTCCGCCTCGCCATGACCATCTCCAACTGGTTCTCAGAGCACCGCCCCCGAAGAAACCGCAGGACAAGTGGCAGAAATGCAGCAGCCCACCTTGCTGAAAACATGACTATGGAAGATACAAATAAACTTCACAGAGAAGACTAGCTAATGGCGTTTGCGTTAGCAGAGCAGTCACAGATGAACTGTGATCATAGTGATGAGATGTACATGCACCTTGACCAGAAATTGATTGTACCAAATATTGTTACCAGAAACTTGACCTCAGGTACTGCTCGTACTGTACACGCTCACTGACTTACTGGCATTTTCTCTGTCACCACTTGCATTTTTAATGGAAATGTGAAACAGACTTTTCATCATAATAATCACAGTGATTTCTAATATTTTTTATGTGTAATGATCAACAAGGGGGAACCGGGCAGACAGAATAGTTGAAAAGATTACTGATGAGGGGTTTAACAAATGATGTTGAAATAATGAAGGTCAATGAGAGGTAAGACAAGGCAGAGTTTGGTTTGTAGGGAGTGTGGCAACTGGAAAGCTTCTGAGGAAAGGATCTAAAGCACAGGAGATAAATGTAAGCAACAACACTGAAAGCAGGCATGAGAGAAGGATAGAATGCACCACTGTGATGTGGCTGACAGCACTAATGCCATGTTCCAGACAGCTCAGACCATATGAAAGGACAATAGCAATGGAAATGGAAATGGCCCCAAAGGAACTACACATTATACATTTTTCATAGATCAACATAAAATATTTTAGCCTGTAACATTTCACACTGTTATATAGTAAAACCTGTACTGTATTTAGATAATTTTCAAAGTTCCATGAAATAAAATGTCTAATGGCTTATTTTAGCTGATGCACCACTTTACCTTTAATTTTTGCAAATAATTAATAATATCTTCACCTGCCAAATTAACATCTGTTTAGCATGGTCACCCAAATACTTATTGTTAACAGTTTCATCTAGGGAATACTAATTATCAACTCCTACTGGAATACAGCATTGCTACGACTGTATCTATAGCAACAATCAGGTGATTTGTGAGTGAAGAGGTGGAGTTGATATACTGCAGAGTTGATTAGTGAGTCATGAGTCTGAGAACAGGTGAGACCACTTACCAGTAACCAGGAACCAGAGGAGGGAGAGCAGTGCCACGCCGACCACACAGACACAAGACAGAGACAGCACACACAAGGGGAGGGGAAAACACCAGAAACACAGGATGTAGAGCTGTGCCCATAACATGTTGATCTACACATCTATAGAAGTAATCAAGTAGTATCAAATATCCTTAAAATCTAACTTCTTCAGTCTTTTTTAGCCTTTATTCCCCCTTGTTATGTAGATACAGCTACAAGTAGATGCAAAGTAATATGATTTGGGATGTTGTGCTGTTAAGAGGGCGAGTCCACTACTATCATTCGATATGTATACATATTAAGGTTTTTATATCAATCTGTAGCTTCCCAGTAGTGTTTCTTAGCTCTTCAAATCCAGTTATTCACATTTTGATTATTTTCCCAAGCCCTTCTCACTCAACATGCTACATATATATTGTCGGTTGGTTGGTTGGTATGTTGCTTTTTTGGAAAATTACAGAACCTTA
>JAOWBC010000182.1:22633351-22647205 GCA_028566105.1 Hypoplectrus providencianus
TTGACTGGGTCGACGAAACTGATTCAGCAGCTGTGTCATGTTCAGGGTTTGTCTGTGTACTGTGACAGTTATGTTAAATGTAATCATACAATTTATTGTCTTCTACCTTTAAAGGTTGTGTCCCCTGAACAGACACAAAGTCTGCACTTATGTTAAACAATACATAACACTTGGACAAACAGACGAAGGCCTGCGGTTCTGACGCAGAACTACATGTACACACATACTTCATGCCTTCATTGTTTATGTTAAGGATATGGCAGCTTTGTTCAGTAAACTGGGATCTTGAAATATGGGGCTCCACCGCGGCTACTATATGACGCTCTAAAGTCAGAGGGTCGTACACCCCGAGGCCAACAACGGGATGTTTTTTGATAAACAAAGATTTCCTGTTGTCCACCAAGGTGCCAACGGATGCTTTTATTGGAGCCAAGTTTACGTTATGTACTAGGAGGGAACTTCCCCTCTGCTGCTCAGAGTGGAGGTGAAGCGGCCACAGAGCTTTTTCATGTCTGAGCTGCACGTTGGCTTCTCAAAACAAAATCTGGCAGCCTCAGCAGGGGTCATGCTGCACTGCGACCTCTGCAACTCAGCGGCTCTACGTATGAATCTGAATGAACGAAACATAGCAGTGACTCTGAAGTCAGTTGTTAGGTGAGGGTACAGCTGTTGCACACACTAGCACATGTTTAAACAAAAGTTATTATGTCTGCTCAGGTATTTGGACATTGCCACCACCAATTGTGAGGTAATGTGGTCAGTTTGGACATGAATCATCGAGGGGACATTATGGACATCAGGTGATCTTGGTTATTCAATAGGTCTAGGTAGATTAACTTGTTGCATTAGTGGCTGGTGATTCATAGGTTTCAACATTATAAGGGGATTTTTTTGTTGGTAGTTCTTTATAAATTACAGTAACATCAACCTCATTCTGTGCAAGAGGGCAATGCATATGCTGTTGGAGTGTCTTGCAAGTTGCATTGATTTTATAAGTTACACATTGGTTTGGATGTAATAACAGAAAAAAAATAGATGTGGACAAAAGTAGGAAGTTGAAAACCTGTAAAATGAATGAAAGATTGGGCTAAAGTTTTATCTTCTTTGAATGCACCATAATGGTTTATTTTCAATGGTTTTGGACACAAGTACTTGTGTTACAAATATCAGGTATGCCATGCTGTCAATTTATCTGTTTTTGTTCATGATATGTTGGCATCCATGATGTGGCTAAAAAATGAGGTAAAGGTGTTACTCATATGTTACTTTGTTGGTTGCTTCATAACACACAGCATTCATAATCACTGCCCCCTCCCCATCAGCTCAGAGAGAAAGTCAGAGAGAGAGAGAGAGAGAGAGAGCAGTGGTGGTTGAGTGAGCTAGACAGTAGATAAGAAGGAGCAGGGCCAGTCAGATCAAAGCTGTGAATTAATGGTGTAAAACAACATTTTCTGATTGCAGCTATGTTTGAAGGCAAACTGAAACATATCCATTGATCCCAGCAGTATGATGATGAATTATCTGATCATGTAAATGCAGAGCTTCATTCTGTCACTGTATGTGTCAGTCCAACAAACATAGCAGCACCATTGTGCATTGGAATGAGACATCATGAGGCTTTATTGCATGAAGTCTCAAAATGTCTCTGACTGTCCATCTTGCAAGATGGTAAGTCATGCAGAAACTTACCCTTGTTGATGTTTTTTGATTTATAGCTAAATATAACCAGTGTGCCTGCTTTTGAATGCAAGGAAAAGTTTCAGACATCCTTGAATATTTCCCTGACCTATTTACCTGTGACCGATAATAGATCTCGGATATCTCTGACCTTGGACTGCACCTTGCACTTGTTTTTATTTTGAATAAGTTCCGCGAATTTGTGGGACAGAACAGGAAGAACATTAAGTGAAGTTGGCATCATGTGAATGTTAAGTTTGGCAGTGTGGCTTCTGAGTCATTTGTGTATCAGAGTATTATCAGACATCCTTTCTTATAGTAGAATGGAGGCGGATGTTGGATCGCTGTTTTCCAGGTATCCCAGGCAGGGATTACCATCTTAGACTGAGGAGGCCAGGTAGGAAAGAGGGCAGAGCTCTTGGAGGTTTCCCTCGATCAAGCTGTTGAAGGTGGAAAGGTCTGCAGTATCACAATGCAATCCCTGGGAAGCACTCCCCTGCTTCCTCTCATTAACACAGCTCTGCGATGGAAAATCCATCTGGCTGTATTCGCTGTTTGTTTTCGGAAGCAGGCCGTGCCCTGTCTTTGTTCACACTGTCATGCACTTTTCATGGTTCCACTCTATTCTGTTTGTTTACTTCTCATGCACTGCTCCATATATATAAAAGTGTTCAATTAAGACACTGTTGTGGCTGACAGGGGCACTCGTGTCAGGTCAGTCCTGGGTTTGTTTAGTCTACAAGAGTGTGCTTTTTTTCAGTTTGCCCATAACTCTGGCAATGGGATTGACGCTCAAGCGCAATGAAGTACTGGACTGATATTAAGCATTTGCATCCAATATGAGCCAGTAAGCACCTCCAGTTGATTATTAGTGCAAATAAAAAGAGCATTTTAACAGATTCACCTTGATTCATGCTGATACAATTCCAGTTGTTGTGCATGTTTTAAGCATAACAGATTTGATTTCTATATCTTGTCAGCCAAAATTACTCTAGACCAGCATATCATTTTGCAGTAAATGTTTGCCTCTTAACGCGAAACAAAGTCCTTTATTTGTTCAACTCAATTGTAGATCCAATTTCCAATTCCAATTTCAATTTTCACATACACACACATAGCAGTATATGAGTAAACCTTACCTTGACAGCATTGAAATGCTGCTTGCATAAATGCATCAATGGCATAATAATCCTATAATATTAATAAATATATGTGTGGGGCATTATATTTAGATTTAGTTTTGATACTCGTACTTTCAGCATAATTTGATGCTGCTATTTTTGTACAATCCTTACAATTCCCCCTATTTTTGAGGACTAGGGGATATGGGCAGTGGACTTTAGGGGGGAGATAGTCAACAATAAATGCCACATTGAAGTGCTGTATACCATCTGAAAGCTGGGGTCCTGAAAATTAATTTTAGAGCACTGTGAGTCAAGATGTTGAAGTCATGAATCTCTAATTGTTCAATTATGTCCACAAATATGTTTAAGCTGGTCAGTGGATTTCACAGATCTTCTAGTTTCATGTCATACCCGTATGTTCTCTATGGCATTAAAATTGAGTCAGAATGCTGGCGGGTAAGGGTTTTGAAAGCAGAACTTATAGGAGAGTATATTCACAGTGTGGCTACTGCAGAGTACTCTCACTCGAGTAAAGGATCAAATAAGTGACTGTACCCTAAAATGACTTGTAACCAACTTCTGCTTAGGAGTAGGAAGATGATAAAAATTTTGGTAAAAGCCTGGCAGTTAAAAAAAGAAGATGCAATTTGTTGTTGGCAGGTCTTCCGTTGTTTCAAAATATTCTGAATAATGGGAAATATGTCTACAGCTACAGCCAGATCAGGAGAATATCTTATACATGGCTGCCTTTTCATGTGATTGAAATCACTATTATACCTGTATAGAGTGCATGGTTATATCAGTGGCACTGATTTTGTCAAAAAAGTGAATACATGTACAGTATATTTGTCAAATGACAAATTGTTTAAAGTATAGCTTCTTCTTTTCTTTTCATAAGTTGCTTTTTAAATACTGTTTTGCCGTCATGGTAATCATGCAGATCAGTGATGACCTGTGGGTGTAAGTCTAACTTTATATTTTAGGGATGTTTATATCTTAATTAAGGAAAACACAGCCATTATTTTGGAAATTACTTTGCTTGGAGAATTTTTTTTTAAAAAGGTTATTGAATCATGTAATCCCCGTGAGTGTCTGAGGTTCCTCAGTGTAACATATCTTAGGCATGGCCCTGTCATCCAGAAGGCCATGTCATTCATATGCGGTTATGCAATCATATATAAATGACCTGTGCTGACATGACCCTTCAGGGCAAGATTCAATAGAGAACCTCCTGTCCTCTCCCATGTCCAGTTTACACTGTCTGTCAGGATGGCTGCCCACTTGAACCAAACAATGGTGCACTTCGTCACTCCTGATGGGATATCCTGATTTATGTTATCTGAGTGTATCCATCAAGTGGATCTTTATTTAGCGATGAGGAGGTGCAAGGCCATGCCTGCCGGTGCCTACTCAACTCCAGATCAGACCGAAAACAGACACGCCAACCTGTTTGTTTCGTTATCAGCAGTCACATTGAATCATCGTTCTTAGGCCTTGGCTTCAGACAGGGCGGAGGAAGTTCACCTTTGTTTAAAGCAGGGACTGCAATCTAAAATAAACCTCGAATATCTTAATCTTTCTTAAAATGCATCAGCAAAACAATTATTTTTCCTTTAAATGTTGATATGTTTGGTCTGTGCTAAAAGTCATCCTGGGTGGATACACTGATATAAATATTTTGCTCAGGTCTAAACGCTGGCCTCGTGCCACTTACACTGTAAACATCCCAACCTGTGGGCTTATTTGTTTTCCTTTGTTTAAACTATTTTGACGTGTGTATAATAGTGAGAAAAAAACAGGGGGAGGCTTTGTTGGTCCTGCATGTCTGTATTTATACGAGCACATCCCCTGGCCTCAGAGACCTGGACTCATTACAGCAACACGCTCAGCATCCATGTCAATCAAACAGTGATACAGCACTAAGAAAGAGGATGGTGGTCATCAAAACACGTGAATCAAAATCTAAGAAATCCGTCGGTCAGTCAGCCTAAAAAATACTTTTTATATCCAAAGTTGGTGGCTATTATTCAGGGAAGAAAACATCATAAACTCATTTGGAAATAATGAAAAATACAGTACAACAATGTGTAAATACACTATACTTTATAATTTATTTTAGTTAATATCAAATAAATTTGATGCTTTACAGGCACAAAAATGACAATAAATAGTAGTTAATGTAGATGGGACCAACCAACCCAGGAATTTAAACCAGGGGACCGATGTCCATGTCTCATTGCTGGATAAAAAGTGATTTCAAGTTGTTTAAACAGTGATTGTCACATCATGAAACATGCACTTTGCAATGTGCTGCAGTTATCATCTTGTTTAAAACAGTGGTTGAAAAAGAGTGTAAACGTTCAGATTTGACATATTTCTAATTCAAACAATGACGAGTACTAATCGTAAGGGGGCAGTTAACCCCAAAATCACAAACATTTTTTCTGTCTTACCTGTAGTCCTACTTATCAATCTTAATGGTTTTGGTGTAAGCTGCTGAGTATTTCTTTCTACCAAATAGAATGGACCTATATGGCATTTAGAGCATAAGGGCAGACATCTCTGCAGCCGATATCTTTAACACTCAGCAACTCACAGCAAAACAGTCCTGATTGAAAAACAATACAACAGATTAAAAGAAGAAAAAAAAAGGCATACATTTTAACTTTAAGAGCATACTGCTTACATATATTGGACAAATGATTAAAACTTAATTAGAACATGATGTTTAACTTTCACACTGGCTCAAACATATGCAGAGGGTTGTGGGCTAGCTGCTGGCTTACACACTGCAAAATACAAATATATATCTATACATTTTCATATTCATAATATTCATTCGTAATTTTTTTATGTATTATAATATGTTTACTGGGTTTTTATTTATCTCTCTGTGCAGCACGTTGGCCCTGGTTGGTTTAGAGCGCTTTTTAAATAAAGTTGGATAGGAATGGACTGGTATACTGCATTTGTCCTAACATTTGTTGGGATGCACTACATTTTTTTCTGGCATACCAAACAGTACGGTAGTATGGTTATTAGAACACTAGTCCTTAATCTTGTAACAAAAAGAGTGTGAAATAATCTATATCTGTTATCTGTTATTAACTCTACATTCCAGCCAACAAAGATTGATATAAGCCCAAAAAAGAGAAGTACAGCACATGGAGGTGTAGTATCCGGCATGATATTCGTGTTAGCAGTCAATCATCACCTGAACGTCTGTCCTCCGTGTCCTCTTCCTCTTGTTGGTAACTGTTTTTTTCTACAGCTTCCACAATAACTTCACAAAAAACAAGAGGTTAAAAATAGATGAGAGGCAAGAGGAGAGAGTGGGGTTGACAGTGAGTGACTGTGCTGTCAGATCTTTTCATGGAAAACAGGGTGGACAAGCGGACATCCTTAAAGGCTGTGTATTTGTGAGGGAAGTCCACGGCCTGTCCTCGAGGCCTCACCGTTACTCTCTGGGAGGAATTTCTGTTTTTGTAACCCCAAACACAAACATGTTCATAGCAGCCTCTGGCATTGATCGTCTGATGTTAGGTTATCAAATGTGAAAAATGAAAACTTTTGGATTATAGTCTCTCTTATGCAAACTGATCTATCTAAAATATTTTTAAATGAATAAATAAATACACAAATAAGTCAATCAGTATAACAATCAAGCACATTGTGTTTCTCACACCTGAAAATGTCCCTGAATATTTTGGTGATAGATTGTTGTGTCTGCCCGTGTTTCGTGCTTCTGTGAACAAAGGTGATACACTGTTTGTCCCAGCGGTGGTATTCATGAAGAAGCCTCCCTCGTGTTGTTTTGTCATGATCTCCCGTACCTGCCAGCAAGTTGTCCGCTCCTACCGTTAACAACAAATTTATTGGCTCAGACCATTTGCAAGAACGGAAACTACTTTGCATGGCAAGGAATAATTCTTGAGCTAAACAATGGTTCCTCTTGTGAAATATGGCAACAGGGTCTCACCTTTGGCTCCTTGTGCCTTCTCCCCCAGCTTATTTACGTAAGCAGGTTGTGTTCTGTACCCCACCAGGAAGAGGTGTTTCAGGAAACCCAAACGTGAGGTAGGATTTAGAGTAAACTTACAACATTAGACCCCAAAAGAGAGCGTATCTGATCTCTTAAGGAGGTGAAAGAAAGGGTAAACACAAAAGTGACCTGTGCCCCAGAACCCACAGGGAGCCAAGGAGTCCCTTTACTGGATTTGATTGGAAGCTGTGTTGTTTTCATATTACTCAGAGGTTATGCTGACCTGCAGCATGACCTGTCTATTGTGTTAGATTCCAGCAATACCAATTATCACCAAGGTGCTTTTTAGTGCACATTAAACTTTCATCAGCAACTCTTTAAGACATGACAAACAGCATTGTGATTCATGAACCAGAGGAAATCAGTGATAATGTCTATATGCTTTACATGATGAATATATTACAGGAGTCAGTCACGCTGCCAAGAACAACACCAGATGGAAAAGTGAAATGTTTTATTAAAGAAAAAGAGTGAAAATCCTTCAGTGGTGGACAAAGTATTCAGGTCATTAAATTACAGTAAATACAGCTATATAAACATACTTAGTTTCAACAAATTACAATGAATTGCTTAATTAAACTATTATGTATAAAAATTAACATTATGCATGCTGTTTAGAATTTGGTAGTCATACAATGAATACATTAAAGTAATAACCGCTAAGATTTTAATTTACATGCATTGATATTTACCGGTAATTCAAATGATCTATTACCAAATGAGGTAACACTACTAGACATACATATCGTAGCTAAAATAGTGATGTCTACTGATCTTAGAAACCTCTTGGCCACCGTGAAGTTTGAAAACATGAAAAGCTAACTTTTCAACCTATGATTTGCTACATTTTGGTGATTACTTGAGCTTGTCATTGTCTGCATTGTGATTTACCTCACTGACCCTCACATTCCCAACACCAATATTTTGTTTTTGGATTTCCAGTCCTCAGAATGTTCGGTATGTACTTTGTATCTACTAAGATGTCTGTTTAAACTGGCCCCAGATCCTCAGCAGAATTATTGGTTTTAAATAAAAATGTCATGCTCAAACAGTCAGTTCTTCAAAACATGCTGAAGTATTTTAACACTATGATGATGGGCACTTAATAGAGACAAAAGGGATTTCTTGTCGCTGATAATACATCCCTGCTGTCCACCTATCTTAATGTTAGGTAAGCGGAGTGTATTTGAAGTGACATTTGAATCTTCCAAGAAAAAATATAATAGATAGAATGCTACTTCTGCCAACAACAGTTTTATACAACATGTCAACGTTATCTGCAATGTTAATATACAGTTCACAACAGGTTTCCCTTTGTAGGTCATTTTCAGTCTGGGAAGAGATAAAAAAGAAGAGTTATGACCAGTCCATAACACATCAGCATTCTTCTTTCAGTTCAGATCAGTTCAAACTATTTAAAGGCTCCAAACACTAACAACAAGATATGTTGTGAACGCAACAGTGAGTTTCAGCAGCTCCTCTCACCCTTTCATGACCCTATCCATCATTCATCAGCAGAGGGTTAAGGTCTGAGCCTAATGACTCCACATCCTCTCTGCCCTCCTGCTGACAGTGCACCACACATTTTGCACCCACACTTAACAATTGGTCCATTTGACCTTTGACACATGAACCTACTCATCTTTTTCACACCCATCTGTGCATCTGTATGAGTGCTGCATGCTTTCTCCAGTCTGTGTTACACAACAGGCTGCACGCACTGACTGGTGTGGGTCATGAACCAAGTGCAAGACAGAGGGGCATGATCCGGGCTCAGCTGAACCCTGGAGTTCAATGTTTAACAGAAGCTCAGTAATGACATCTACAGTCCAGCAGAGGCACAGCACTACATTGTAAGCCCCTTCACTAAACACAACTTTACCAAATGAGACCTCAGCCTAATGAATATACATGGATTTTAAGGCATATAACTAAATATTAGATGTATGACATGATTACTGACCAACATATATGAACTTTTTTTTTTTTTTTTTTTTTTGTACCCATGTATGTTTTCATCAAATCAGATAGCCATGGTTTGTGACATCAGCTAAACATTGCTATCCCCTGGTGGCTTATGTGTGGCATTGCAAGATCGAACTGCTCAGGCCTTCACAAACTGAAAGGCAAGTGGATATGGAGAGCTTTTTTCAAACATAGAGGTCATTCAAGATGCTGTATGTAAGGCTGGGGAGCATGACTGGATTAGGGACTAACAAAATACAAAGTAGAGGTTAAAATATAGATGGTAACTATGGAGATAGAAGATATCAATATATAGTAAGTTGTGGAAAGGTGTGACAAGAGGAACCCGCAGAGAAGTTGTTTCTGCTAAATTTGTGGCTTTATTGATACAACATGCAGTCATACAGCAAAGGGCTCTGAGCCAGATTCTACAGCTTCTACTTTGCAAAAATAGAGAACCCAAGTTTCTTTTTTAAGTTAAATTTGCTCAAAAATCAATATGAGGCACACATTTTTTTTTTTTAAACGCAACCTTTGTTAATGCTTGATGATAAATCAAAATGACTTTTTTAATCCCCAAGGGTAAATTTATTTGTCTGTTTTTCTCGTAAATTGAAGTTACCAAATTATGAAATTCCTGAGATAGAGTTTTTGAAAGCTCCAAGCCTGACACTTCTGTTTCCACTTCAGATGACATAGATTTTACAGGGTCACATATTTTGCATTAAAATTCGGACAATTGCATTGCATTAATATGACTGAAAGGAAAAAGACATAAGACATACACCAGTCTACCTCTTTAGCTATTTGAAGTATGGATGAGCAAAATTTACTAAATTGATGAACATGATACCTCCAATTTTTTCCCCCTCAGCTCTTAACACAGGTGAGGACCAAACAACAATATCTGGAAATTCCATTCAGGTGTTTTGTGACAATAACAAAGAGAAGATGGCACCCAAAGACCCTGGGATACACACTGTTACCATGTTGGATCAGTGGCTTTGCTGCCTCTTAAGCATGAGAAGGTCAGGAGGAAGAAAATGAAGAAGGGATCCGTCTGGTCGCACCAGCCTACCATTACAGAGATCACAGAGAATCCTTTGGAGGGGAAGTGGAAATGAGAGGCTAGGATTCCTCAGGAATGGTGGGGGTTAGGTGCTCTAATGAGATGCTTTTGCAGAGTACAGGTAGGCCAAGCAGCATCTCATGTCTGGGTGTCACCTTCAGCGAAAGGCCTCTGTCTTCTAAAAATAAGAATGACCAGTCAGTTATGTGGAGCCCAGTAGATAACTTGGCAGCAGACAGAGACTCAGCGAGGCAGTTGTGGGAGGGTTATTAGTCATACACCTCTACAATGATGGCTAATAAAGTATCAGGGTTGGAATGCCCTTGTGTTCCAGGGAAACCCTCTCTGCCTCAGAGGTCCAGATGAAGCTGGAAACTGAGCTCATGACATATTAGAAGACGTCAGAAGTTGCTGGATTTCATAATGATAATGATATTAGGCTCCAATAATCATGGGCAATAGACTTAGCTGAATCTTTCAATGTTAGTTTTTTGCGCAACTAGTATAAGTATTTAAAAAGAGTGGACCCTATCCTACACCTGGTGGATGACCCAGTGCAATTGTCATTTCATGTTTTATATGGATGAGTTTGCCATTTTCACACCAAGCAATCACCTTATGTAAGAAGAGACTTTTCTTGCATCCTGATGGGGGCGTTGGCCTTAAAATTAGGTATATTCACTGGGCATTGACTATATCAGGCAGCATTTAGGAATATTCCAATGACAACCAAAAGCCCAGCTAAAGGTCTGTCCATAAATAGAAAATACATAGCATTAGGACTATAGTTTGACATCACAAAGCTAGTGGATACCAATTACTTACAACCATTCAACCAAATCAACAAATACACACACAAACTGATTTGACACATGCAACCCACATTCAGGGAAGGTCAAAGGGTACAGATGACCCTGGACCAATGCCCAAGAAGTGGGGCAAGCAAAGCTCTATGGTGCTGGGGGATGAACAGCCCAATTTGGAAAATGTTTTCCCTGTCTGTATTTTCTATGACTGGCCTGGTTGGGTGCATGTCTCTGCTCTCTGCCAACCCTAGAGACGACCTCTGGAAGTCAAGAAGGGACATTCGTGTAGTGTATACCAGGCAGCATGTCATGGACAGGGCAGGAAGACAAGTTTATCCTTGCAGGGGCTGAAGAAGAGTGGATGGGAAGCAGTGCTGATCCTGTATTTGGTACCCGTAGAAGACTCTGCTGCTGGTTGTCTGTGTGCAAAGATTTCAGTATTTTAAAAAAGAGGAAAGGGTTAGCATATAAAGCATTTGCTCTAAACTGATGAAGCTTTTATTTTTGGCACACACCAAATGCAAATTTCAAACATTTTATTTCCACTCAGTTTATTAGAAGATAGCATTACAGACACGATTATATGTGAATGTGTTTAAAACGATTTGCTTGATCTGAAAGAATAATATGCCCATAGTAAATATTGCTCTCGTGCAGGCCACTTCCACACAGCCCAGCAGGAACAGCGGATAATAGAAAAACATATAAACAGTGACATGAATCAGGGCAGTGGATGGTGAAGCTCCGTACTTCGGCCATCTTTGGAGAGTTTATGCTAATTTACGCACAAATCTACGCTGCTAAAACCGGCAGCGGGTTGTGTTGTGTTGGACCTGGAAGCATCTCTGATGTGGCGCATCTCAGCTGCGTCAAGAGAGACATGCTGACACAGATCAGGCAGGAAGCGAAGACACGGGGTTTCCAAAATAAAAGTTGCTGCTTTGAAAAAACTGGGGCGGTCATCCATTCATCCATTCAGAGATCACAAAGGTGCTCCCATCAGGTATTATATACAGTGGTAGAAAGTAACTAAGTGTATTTACTCAAAATTTGTACTTAAGTACAAATGTGAGGTACAAATATTGTACCATTTATGCATACATTTTCTTAACAGCTTTAGTTACATTGCATTATCCAATTACTAATACACAATCTAACTAAACTATTAAATAAAGATGCATGACATTTAGGTATACAGTAGTATATAAAGTAATTAAAAATCTGTATCTGCCATCTGTTACAGCGAAGTGGTGAAAACCATTATTCATCCCTTATTTTAATCAATTTATTTAATATAAATAAAAAAATATATATATATATATTTTTAAATTTTTGATGTTTTTGTTCTTTTTGTTAAGTAAGGTTTTCTAATTAAGGACTTTAGTTTGCATTTTCTTAAAATATATTTTAACAGGAAGGAAATTTGATTTCCCTGTGAATTACATCTTGCACCATACTACTATATAGATATACAATAATGCAGACATAGTAACACATTTAAGAAATCATTAGAAATCTGAAAACAGAATGTGGACATCAAGCAAAAATTATTTATAAAATAATAACAACCACAACAATAAGCAACAACTAGGTAACATAATCTCTAAAAACAAACAAAGACTTAGTTTTCAGTGTAGAACCTTTCTTGGATCCCATAATGTACAACGGTGTAACTCATCTTCTTCTCTTGTCATCACCGAAGTGCACATTTCTTTGCATGTACAAAAGAAAAAAATAAATATTATCATTTAAGTGACCCCAGCCATCTTTAGGTGACATAGGAAAGGGCACCTTACAACAATATGTTCTGTAAAAACATTAAACTCTATCCATATGTGATTTATGCTGTTACCAACAGATAAGTATATATATATATATATATATATATATATAATATGTCTTTACTTATATACATATCAACATAATACTGTCTGATGTATACTTTTCTAAATACATATCCCTAAATACTTTAACCTTTTTTTTTTTTTTATCACTTGTTGACTAGGTTTACAATAAAGCACATTGTATATTAAACTATTGTTTATTCGTCAAGGCTTTTACGTCCAAACTAGAGACCGGAAGTCAATCCTCTGTGTATTGATCCTAACTTGAAGGTGGTGCGCATCTCACCGACCGGGAATACCGATTTCTGAACATTTCGGCCTTTTTCCCCGCTGCACCGTAAGCTGTGTTTTCCTGCGAGCTGCTGCAAAGGGGAGCGGGTTGCATTGGCGTCGCGGGGTTACACTGAAAGATTATATCGGGCAGTATTATGACAAACGGAGATGACACACATCCAGAAGGAGCCGTGTTTGTTTTGTATGGCGAAATGAGGCAGGGGGTGGAGAGTCGCCACAGAGACGCTGGGCTCCGGCCAAACATCACCGCATTTTAGCACTTATTCGATGCTCGGGATTTGCATTGCATTGCATTTGCTGCATCGTTGATCGGCCGTGTTTTTTTCTGCAAAGTGCATGGTGGAAAATGCAGCTTGTTTGAGGACACCCCCCTCCAGATATCCATTGCTGCCATGATAGGCAGAGGTCTCCTCTCGACCGCGGCTCGGCCGGTTGGAGAACAGGCAGATTGATTTGGGACGGTGGGTCGCATCTGCGGATGTTATTCTGTCTGTGGAGCCTGTAAATATCATCCGCGCAAACACACCGTGATTCTCACTCAGGGAAAAGAGGAGAGAGGAAACAACATGTCTTCTCGGTCTGCATTACCGTCTGGAAACGACAGGAGTACTGGAGACCATGTAAGTGCAATTACAGCATATAGCCTCTATTTGTGTGCATGCAGAAGATAAATCGTGCATCCCTTGGAGAAGATCTCCTCATGTATGTGGCCTTTGGCATTCACTGTGTTTGTTCACGGTGTAGGCGGGGGTCATAGATGGGGCTATTTTCCCTGATTAGGTGAGAGGACTCTGGAGGTTAAATTGGATGGATATTTTAGCAGATCTGGCTTTTTGAAAATGGGCTAACCTTGAGTGTCTGCGCAGGGAAAGAGCTGATGGTAGGCAAACAGCCCGGAATGAGTCCATCCGCATACGATAACACTCAGCGGATATGCGCAGAAAGCCTGAAAACCAGCCGTCACCTCTTATTATAAGGCTGTGGAGAGATAGTGATGTCACATTATACTCCTTGCTGCTGCTGCTGCTGCTGC
>JAOWBC010000182.1:22652457-22693486 GCA_028566105.1 Hypoplectrus providencianus
CATGCTGTAATGTCACATACTGTCTGCCTTCATAAACAGCAGGCAACCATCAGAAATGTGGATGGTTTGGTCACACTGATGTAATTCAACAAAATACCGACATGCCGTCGGGGACTTGGAGAGGTTCAGGTTCATCCTCAGCTGTTTCCTCCTCAGAGGGGGCAGGAATGAGAGAGCAGCTGATAGAGAGAGGGCTCGTGGGATGTGATGCTGTTTGGCAGGTGCTAGGGACTGGATGGGAGCGAGAGGAGACCTCTGCTCCAGAGATCATCTCTCGTCTCTCTCTGGGCTAATCACTGCCCTGAGAGGGGGGTGACTCATCTCGGAAACGGCGGTCACACAATCCTTTTTTTTTTTTGCATTTCTGTTCTTAATTTGTCTTTCCCAACAACACGTTGCTGTAAATATCAAAGAAACATTCTTCTGTAGCTGTTGAGTGGTCAGTGATGTTCTTGGCGTCTTTGGAAAGGCTCAGGTGTGTGTCACAGGGAAGGCTTATGATGGACTGGACTCTTTTTCCTGCTGGTCAGCAGTTTGAGTGTTGAGCCTG
The DNA here is from genome assembly GCA_028566105.1 of Hypoplectrus providencianus. Lineage (NCBI taxonomy): Eukaryota > Metazoa > Chordata > Actinopteri > Perciformes > Serranidae > Hypoplectrus > Hypoplectrus providencianus. The sequence goes on from JAOWBC010000182.1 coordinate 22,653,008, forward strand.
AATGGTGGACAGTCAGGTTTGTTGTGCATGAAGGTCAGAGGCAGAAAAGCGGACACTTTGGTTTCCCTAGTTATCAAGGGCAGCCTCAGTGTGGTGCAGACACACTTGATTCAGATTCAGGAGCAGGAATGGCACACATCTGGAGCAGGAGACATGGACTGGTAGGCACAACATGGCTGACGGGAGGCCAGTTGATCATGGGGTGATCACAAACTCATCCCCATTTTATCTCCTACACACAACTGATCACACATAGTCAGATAAAGTGGTATTTCTCAGTACATGAATGAAAGCACAGAGAGAGGAGGGATGCAGATAGCCCTTCAGTCAACCCATATTTGTCCATAATGCTGCTAATGTGCACATATGGGCCAAAGTGTCATTCAGCCATAAGTCTCTCTCTCTCTCTCTCTCTCTCTCTCTCTCTCTCTCTTATCTCCTTAAACCTCCCTCGGCCTGCATGAGCTACTTTGCCTGTGGGCAAGAAGGGAACAGACCAGAAGGATCAAATCAGGGATGAAATAATTGTTCTTTATATATGTGTGTGTGTGTGTGTGTGTGATTTAGTTTGACTGGAAGATGTCTGCATGTTTTGCTACATGCATTAAAAAGACCAGTTTTCTTCTCAAGATATAGAATGGAGCCTCTTTCACACATACGTCCCGGTTAATAACGAATGCTGGACAGTCCAGCAGATGTCGATAAAGAAACCACCGTAAACATCAACAAGAGAAGAAGACCATGGTGCCAGACATACGTGAACATAGCGGAAAGAAGCGCTTTCTCCGTTTGGCAGGCCATTGGCAGTGATTTTGCCATGCATTAGGCATATTTGAAAAAGTGTGCAAAATGACCATGGCCTGTTTAAAACAGCACAATATTGTATTGAGGCCCTGACCCCACCCACCGACACCTGAAGACATGACGGTGATGACATAACAGACGTACTGCACATGACACACTGACACCTAACATACAAGCACATTGCTTTTGTTACATTGTAAAATGACCAGAGCTAAAATATAAGGTGGGAAAATGTAATGATAGACTAAGTTAGACTAGGGGTCATTAAGGGTATTTTCTTTCCTGTATAATTTTGTGTGGGTTTAGCATTACCTGCCGCCCTTATACAAATCAAGTTTGAAATCAAACATAAATTATTCTTATGTGTGGTAATCACTGACTTAGCTATTGTGCACATTTCATGAATCCCACATAGGAATGTCTTACTTTCCTCTTCTCTAAAGGCCAAAAAATAAACTTTAGCATCTGTATCTTTTTATGATCACAGGTTCAGATGTCATGGGAAGCATCTTTCGTCAGATGGTTGTTTGTGGCCCTGCTGTGTTACATTTACATCAAAACAGTGTCTGTGTTTTCTCTGAAATGTTACTAGGTTTCGAGTTGGGAAATTAGTGCTACAAATGTCCCTATAATATTGAATCCATAATGCAGCAGTGGTCCTTAAGAAGCAGGGCACAGCTGGATTTTGGGCCAGCTGAAATACTTTAACAGTAATCAGTAATCCCTTTCATTTTTTAATGCATCCTACTAGAATGTTGTAGTCATAGTTTATTGTTCCTATCTTTGACTTTACTAGAAATAACATGGCAAAATACCCTGAAAATCTGCCCAAAATAAAACATTATTAAGAGTATAATCCCTTTAATAATTTTTTTTTTCATCTGATTTCCGTTTTGGAGATAATCTTTTACTCAATATCTGTATTTATGGTGCAACTATAAATGACCTTGGGTAGTTACAGTATAATCAAGGCTGTAGTACAAAAAATGCAATTTCTCATTATTTTCTCTTCCCATAGCCATCCGTTGCCCCTTTGATCACTGCTTCCTGTAATCCCGATACTCTGACTCATGATATTTCTGGTGCAGGTATCCTGAAAGAAAATTCCCTGTCCCATACCTGGCTAGAATATTAGGCGCTTTGCAGCAGCTGTTATCCCACCATGCAAGTTATCCCACCTTCTTGTCTGATGCTTTACTTGAACCAGACTGGATGCTGTGAAAGACAATGGTGCAACATTTAGGACAGGATTGAGGAGACAGGCGAAGGATTGGCCACTGATTGGAGAGAATACTCTTCAATTGGCCGGTGATGATTGCAGGCTTCTTTACATACCCGTGGGCTAGAGAAAATCCTTAGTACTGAAGACATGAAAGAACTAACATTAGCATAATCTGGACGGTAATGTATGTAGAGGGAAGAAGGAAAGAAGGGTGATGTATTGTATAGGGGTGGGTAAAAGAGGGGGAGGAAGAAAGGAAGAAGGATGTAAAATCACAGATGAGAAAAATCCATGAAGAGGAAGTAGCAGATTACAGGAGGAGATCTTTGCTCTGACACACCTGAAAACCAAATAAATGTCAGTTAGATATCAGATTAGTATATTTATTATTATATACATACATTTTAATACATTTTCCCTTTGATAGATTTCTAATTAAAGCCAGGAACCTTATTGGCACAGAGTATGTGTGTCCATCCCTGTCAGCTTTATCATGGGATTGCTATTTATTTCAGTCATTAACGCTGACTGGGGTCAAACATGTTGCCAGGGGATTGTTTATTGTTTTGACGGATCTGACCACTCAGCCCTGCCGTGACGAGCAGGGGATTAATGGGACGCCTGGATGATGAGACGCTTCAGCACTACGTATCCCAAGATTCCCTCTAGCACAGCTGGAGAAGCTGGGAAAGAGCCCGGTCTTAATACCTGGGTCGCTATGGCAACAGTGACGTTGGGGCACTGCTAGAGGAGAAGACTGCGAGAGGAATTGAATGAAGGAGGAGGGAATGGAGGGAGGCACGTCGGAAAACAGGAGAGGGGGGAGGATTGAGAAAAGAGGATAGAAAAGCTTATCGCACCATCTTTTTTTATACTAGTTGATGATGTGGAGGGGAGTCACTGGTTTTCAGCGAGGGCCTTTTGTAGAGGGACTGTACTGTTATATACATGAAACCAGGGGGAACTGGCTCAAATTTAATCCCCTGCTCGGCTCTGACAAAGTGTACAAATCTATCCCCCAGAGTAGGCATATCACACACAGAGAGAAGTACTCAGACACAGAGTACAAGTTGGTCTGTTTTTGGCCGCAGATTCATCACATTTGTGTGTGGGCCATTTGTTTTGGTTGTTTTTAATGATGAGGAGGTTTTGTTGGTTGTTATCACCCTCACAAATTCTCATTTGGGTGCATATCAAAGACAGAAAGTAATAGCGTTATTTTTAGTAGGTATTAGGTAGGGAGTAGGTAGGACGTTTATTGGTAATATTGGCCCATCGTCTGTTGGTATCAGTGTCTATACGTTTTCTGCTATGCACCCAAAAGAAAACTTTTTACCGAGTCATATTGCACAAAATGAGGCTTGGTGGGATTTAGAAATTGCGTCATCATCATCTTTTCACCTAAAAGTGGCTGAAAAATGTTAATAAATATGCAGTAAGGTGTTGGACTACAGCTATGAAGATGGAGATATAATATACTATATATTAGTATAGTATACATCAGTGGAGTTCCCCTTTCATATGCTAAAACGTGTGTTTTATCCCATGTTCCTATTGAATTTTATCAAATGTTTCGCTTAAAATGCAAAATTTTGAATTAAGAAAACAAAATAAAATTTCAAACCCATTCAATGGCTTCATTAGCACATTGATGAATAAAGGTAATGACTTGCAGATTCACAGGCACTGCAGTCTGACAGGGAGGCTATCGTTGTTTGTCATCAGTCTTGTGAACTTATTTCAAGTAAATTTAGAGGCCAGTTTGTTTTTGGCCTCGCACATTTGCAAACATTTGGTGATGAATCAGGATGATTCAGTTGGTTTTGTTTCTCAGGCAGCGAATGTAATGAAGATTAAGAGATTGAAGTTGTGTGTACAAGAAGAACATTTTAACATTAAATAAAGAAAAATATCATTGCAAATCTTGTGACAGTTCCTGTTTTAGCTGTTGAAATAAATGATCATCAGTTTAAAATGAGACACCTGAAAAGAAAATAAGAAAGTGTGTCATGCAAAGATTAACACTGACCTCAAGACAGGGTCACAAGCAGAAGCAGAAAAAGCTCAGGAGCCCCACCTGAACCCCTGAGAACATACATGTCAATGCATTTCTTGCAAAGAACATGATGTCCTCATTGCAGATTTACAGCAATAAAGACAGCCAATGATAAACACTCAAAGGCTGCAGCTGAAGCAGATACATATATGTTGAATATTATCAAAAGATTAAAATTCTGTTTCCTCTTCCAGCTTTTTCGGGAGGTACGAATAATGAAAGGCTTGAATCACCCTAACATAGGTAAGGCACATACTGTACATACATCACTGGGCTTCATGTGTGTATGTGTGTGTGTGTGCATCCATGCATGTGTTCCCTGCATCCATGTGTGTGACCAGACGGAAGTGTAATGCTTCGAATAAGCTTCAGAGCATTCATTGACCGAACTCTAGCAAGCGATGTCTCATATAGAGGTCACGAGGTTGGATTTTGTAAAGCTGAAATGCCATATGGATCAAAACCCCCCACAGCATTAGCAGCAGGTTCCTTGGTATTAAGACAGACAGGCAGACGGCTGTGCTATCATTTATAATGGGAGCAGGATTTGTTGATATATATGTGATTTTAATCTGATTCTGTTTTGGGTAACAGTGCAGCTGTTCGAGGTGATTGAGACTGATAAGACCCTTTACCTAATCATGGAGTATGCCAGTGGAGGTAAGTACATCTGCCAACACATCCAAGGTTACAGATCTGGTGGAACTACAACTTGTGAATTGCAGCTCCAAAAGCATTAGCATTTCCATCATTTTACTATTAAGTTCTTTCATTTTCATTGCATTTTGAAACACAGTGTTAAACATTGCATAACCAATGGCACATTTGAGGGTTTCTTCAATTTCTGAAGTACAATTTAAATTAATATTTTATGGATATACACTCATTTTCTTTCCTGTGGAGAATGAGAGGTAAAGATTGATAACAACGGCATGTGCATGGGCAAGTAAAATGTAAAGCTAGAGCCAAGAAAGTTAGAAAACAAAAACATTTGACAGAATGTGGCCAGCTGTTTCCTCCTCTTTACAGTGTTTATGCTAAGCTCTGTTTGCTGTATGGTGAAACACAGTAGCTTTGAGTAAAATTTCACAAACACTGACACATTTTAGCTTTTTCCTCCAAGTGTGTGGTACAGTATGAACGATAACTTTGACAGTTATACATGGGGCTAATTTGTTAAAAGACTACCATCACGCTGATATATTAGGATATTTTTATCAATTGCAACTCTGTGTGCAAAATTTGCTGCAAAGTTAGGGGCATGAAAAGTAAAAGATAAGATGTTGTTCCCCCCATTTACGATCTTTATGCTAAGCTAATCTAACTACCTGCTTTAGCCTGTAAGACCACTGTGAAGAACACTTCACAATCATTGTTGTGTTCATGTTGGGTTTACTAACGGTCACAAAAAAATCTGCACAACAGCCCTTCAGTAGTGTTTGTGAGAAAAAATACTACATTTTCTTTTAATTATTACTGTTTTCATGATCTTTAGCCATTTATTTAAACAGTTTAAATGCAGGTAGAATTATGTAACCCTGTCGTTTTTTGGAACACTATGTCTCCCTGCTTTCACTGATTTAACACTTTTTCCCATGCAAGCACATTATGTCTGCCACTCTGACAGTCACCATAACATGACTGTGGACTCTCCACTCATGTGTTGTACTGTTCTACATTCAAACTTAATAGAGTATGGAACCACAACATAAATAACTGAGCAGCCCTGATGCAGTAATGGTTCTGCTGTTTAAACTGGCATTAAACACAGTTTTAGGAGTAATGCCAGCACATTGCATCTAATGCTGTTCTCCTTTTCTGTTTGCTTCCATTCGTCTTTTTTATGGTACTATTTGTGTCACTTTCTTGTCACCAATCCTGTTTTTCTGTGTTCTGGCCCAAATCGTATCGTTTGCTCGCTGTGACCTTGGAGAATGTCACAGACGCAGTTTCAAATGTGGCTTTCTTTAAAACCCATATTACTTTAGGTTAGGGATAAAAGGACCAAAAGGAGGTGCCTGAATGCCTCTAAGGCCAAAATGTATCTTCTGTCTATCTTCATATGCAGGCTATGTCCGACATCACTCCCTATTTGCTTTATAGTGCACCATATAGTGAACATGCCATTTTGTAGTGGTGTCCAAATTCTGAATGAGCATTGCTATACACTATATGGTGCACCCCATATCACCCATAAAGCATTGTGAAAAGTAGGGAGCAGCTGGTGGTTACTAGGCCAACAATATTGCATATTATTCAGAGCGGTTTGTTAGAAAGCTGGCGGATGGATGCAAAAAATGCACACAGCAAATTATATTTTATTTTTTTAATAGATAATTGTTTTATATATAAATATACAGTATATTTTTTATATTTTTATGTTGTGTTCTGGGAAATGCACTTGTTAGCTTTCAGAATATTTATACCGCTCATGCGCTTAGCCTAGCTTAGCTTATGTGTTTTGTTTATGTAAAGTTTAAACTGAGGCTGTGTAACTTTTGTTAAATAGTTGGTGTTGTCACAAGAGCACAGGTAGAAGTTACTCACTGATCACTCAAAGGGCTTTACGCGACAAACAGCACTCATTCACCTTTCATACCAGACCAAAGCTGTATACTTTCACTTATACAAAGTAAATTAGTTCTCCATGAAGTACACTGTGTACACTTTGTATTTCAACAGGGTGGTGTTGTCTCAAATAGAACATTGCTGTTGTGCACAAACTGAAATTTAGGATTGTGTTGCATTTACTGCTTCTTCTTCTATGCATTCAACAATGTAGTGCTACTTAGTAAAAAAGACTCAAGGAAGAGGGTTATTTCTTCCTTTCAAGGTAATATGTAAGAGATATAACATGTTATTTAAAAGTCTCAGTAAATTTTGTTACCTTCAGACAGTGAGTCTTTTTGCTAGGAAGGCTGACTGACTGCCATGCTTAAATAAAATGGACATTTGGACCCAATGCCCCATTTGAGTCTTTGTGCAGTATCTGTTACCTGTGGCCTTAATACAGCTTTCCTCTGGAGGACAATCAAATTCACACACCGTATAAATATTAATTGAATTGATGTGATTGAAATTGATCCAGTACTTATATAACCTATCATAGTATGGTCATAATGCGTCTGTCTTTAGGATCTGACTAATATGTTTCTGCTTCCCTCAGGTGAAGTGTTTGACTACCTCGTGTCTCATGGGAGAATGAAGGAGGTTGAAGCCAGAGCCAAATTTCGACAGGTACGAATCCATCACCTCTTGAAATTGACTTTGTACCAATCCTCATATTTAAATGTCAGCTTTTGAGTTTTGTATCTTCTCGTTTTCACAGATTGTGTCCGCTGTCCACTACTGCCACACGAAGAACATTGTCCACAGAGATTTGAAGGTGAGAAGCTGCGAGGATGTTTTGGGCTGCTTTCAGAGATGGTGGATTAAGGCTAGTCCAAGACTAGGACATTTCCTCCACTGACAGATTACACTGAACAGAAAGTTATAATCTGGGACTAGTCTTAATCTGCGTCTGTGAAAAGGGCCCTTTAGCATCTTAATCGCACAGTAGAGCAGTGATGAGTGGAGAGGCTGGGAAGGAGCCTGCTCCTGTTCTGATAGATTATTACATCCCCATGCACACGCAGTGACATAAAGCAACATGGCAGTGTGAGTCATGTACAGTATCTGTGTTAATAGACAACATGCAAGCTCCACCCCCACCACTTCTCATTCGCGCTCTCTTTTGTCTTCGTCTCCTACTTTCCCATTCCTGTTTCTGCCCCCTCGTCCAAATATTTTCTCCACCGCACCCTCCTCCCTCCCAACGCATTGTTCGCTGTCCCTTTCCTGCCCTCTCTCCCTCCTGCTGGCCATCCATGTCTCCTCCTCCTCTGCATCAATATATGTATGACTCAGGCGGAGAACCTTCTGCTGGATGCCGACGCCAACATCAAGATCGCCGACTTTGGCTTCAGCAATGAGTTCACGCTGGGCAACAAGCTGGACACGTTCTGTGGCTCGCCGCCCTACGCTGCACCTGAGCTTTTCCAGGGCAAGAAGTACGATGGGCCCGAGGTGGACGTCTGGAGCCTTGGAGTCATCCTCTACACGCTGGTCAGCGGCTCGCTGCCCTTTGACGGGCAGAACCTGAAGGCAAGTGGGCAGGAGGAGGGACAGTGTGTCTGGGAACACTCAGGGCCAGGAGGAGGTCTCCTCAGGGGGCTGCGGTAAAAGAAATGGGTTTACAAGGTGGAAATGATTCAACAACCACCTGATTTAGTCAAGCGTGTTTGGAAACATGTACATTTATGTGAGATTTCCCACTATATGTTCCTGTCAATTCTCACAGATGATCATGTAAAAATATATAGAAGTTTCTATACTTCAGTATCTCATTCATCTCTTTAAATTTTCTAGCCCCAATTGTGTATAATATTTGCTGGTGTTGTTATTGTGTTAGCTAATTTAAGATGAATCCCGGCTCTATCAGAATGGATCATGTCAATACAGAGCGCTTGGTGGCTCAGTGTGTGATGTGCTGACATGGCATTCTGGTGCTGAATATGGTCTAGGACCCTTGCTTTTTTCTTCTGAAATTGCTTCAAGTGGGCTGAAATGGTATACAGTATTCATAGTTTTTCTTTCATTGCAGTTTTTTACTCTTCGTCCATGTTTTTTTTTTTTTTTAAATAGTCCCAATGCAGCCCAACAAATCACTTTCCTATGACTTCAAGTCAAACCAGCAAATAACAGTGATAAAATACTGATCTTAAACTGGTCTAAACAGGTAAAACAATGTACAGTTACACTATGTTTTGATGGAAATCATGAGATCCTAATGGTGTTGATGTTTCCCAACATGAGAGAGGAAGTCACAGTTTATGTGGCTTGAAGTCTACGCAAATATTTTTTCTGCTTATCAGTATTATGATGTTTGTATGAAATAGGCCTGTTTGCCATTAAAATCTCCTGAGCTATGTAACATTTAGTAGTGAGCCAGACTTTAATGGTATTCTAGTCCTCGCCTTACTGCATAGTAAAGTGAAAGCAATCCACTCTGTCTTTTCTGCTGTAATGTCATTGTACCCTGTAGTAGAACCTGCTGCTAAAAAAAACCTAAAAATAGTATTTTTATACAAAATCCAGCAGATGGCAATGAATGGCCCCCTAGAGCTCTACCAGAGGATGGAGACAAATGTGCATTTAACCCCTCTCATATCTGACCGCACCCCAGCATACTGCCTGCAGAGAGGGAGTTTTATGCAACAGACACCGTTACGTCAGACTGGTCTTATCAGAGAAATAGTTTTGGATATTTGCAATTAAGAGTTAAACATTAAAGTGGTGATTATGAGTGAGGAATTAAGAATTTCTTCATTTGAGTCTAATCATATACTGAGTATGTTGTGATGCATCATGCAGTCATAATGCCAAATGCAAAGGACTTAACTCAAAAGCTTAATCTATAATGTTGATATTCAAATTTGAAATCAACATTTGGAGACTGCAAAGATGCTCATTCAATTATACCAGATATTTCTGCACATTTTGTAGATAAAGATTCAGCTAAAGTTATATTTTTAGTATTCAAATATTTCTCATAACTCAAGATCGTTGTGATTCCCAAAGGATAACATTTATTATAAAGAAGAGATAGATGTAATCAAGTCAAACTATTCTGCTTTAGATCCGCATTTGTTGTTTTGTAGCCTTTAAAAACACATTTTCACTGCAGTCAAAAAACTGTTTGCTCTCTTGTCAAGCAGCAAGAAACGCAACGTACCCAAGTGTTTTAAAATGGCAGCCTAGCAACAATCTAACAAATGATTCGCTGTTTTTATCAAACGTATACTATGCAGGAGTGTCCTTATAAAATCTAACTCAGAAATGTTTTTGTTTTCTTTCTTTTCATTCTGCAGTGTTTGGGATGTTTTTGGGTGTCCCCCTGTAGGGATGTAGCAACAACAATAGCCGACACAGCACAAAAAGTAAATATAGTGTAGCTCAATGCCAAATGGACAGATATCTGGTCCTAAGCCAGGAGAAAGACATTTGATATGGGCTGTACCAACAAGATACCTATACCACTGCCCTTACCAAATGTAGGGGCATCTTATTGCAGAGTTTGAATTTAAAATGCGCCGTATATGTAACATGTAATGGACGTGTCCCACAGGAGCTGAGGGAGCGTGTGCTGAGGGGAAAGTACCGCGTGCCCTTCTATATGTCTACAGACTGTGAGGGGATCCTTCGCCGGTTCCTGGTGCTCAACCCCAGCAAACGCTGCACCCTCGACGTGAGAACATGCCCCACACACAGCATCACTTCAGTTAACTGCTGTGAAATGTCAACACAACCAAACCTTTTTTGTATCTCTGTCTGCAGCAAGTCATGAAGGACAAGTGGATAAATTCAGGGTATGAGGGGGACGACCTGAAGCCCCACATAGAACCTGTTGAAGACTACAGTGATCCAGCTCGCATAGGTGAGTCAGCTTAGCCACTATTACCATATCAAGCAGGGTCAATGTAGATACAATACAATATGTTTCACACCGCTGTTTCTTTTCTTACCTTAAATTTGTGTTGTTTGTGTTGCGCAGAGGTGATGGTGGGGATGGGCTTCACTCCAGAGGAAATCAAGGACTCCCTACTCAATCAGAAATACAATGAAGTGACAGCCACCTACTTACTGCTGGGCCGCAAAGGAGACGTGAGTTACATGCATCTACCCAATATTAATTTATGAAGGCATACCAACTGTTTCAGCTGGTAATGAATGGAATAGCAGGATGAGCTTTTCTCTCATCACCAGTTGTGTGTTCAAAACTACAAATCAATATCTAAAACACATCTAGATCTACACATCTAAACAAATAAATCCATATGTTTAAGGTTGTTTTGAAACAACTGCCATGCACAAGGCTTGCTTTAGTTTTATATAGTTTTTTGCTAAATTTTGTTTGATCATAATTTCAGGAATGTATCTTCACCCATTCAGTATCTATATCAGCTCTATTATAGTATGTTAGCAGCTGGAATATTCTGGTTATTAAAAAGCAACAACCCAAAACTAACAGTCATGCAGCACTTATTTGCTATAAAACTCTTCACAAAAATCACTATTACTGAACAGTCAAGAAATAAAGATTGTTTTAGCCACTTCTATGGAAAATCTATTTTTATCTTCACATTGGGATAAGTTAAGTTTGATTGTATTCATTGGACCTGGGAAACTCTGTGTTGCAAGTGGAGTGTAGCAATGAGAGAATACTGTAAGATCGTATGGTAGGACATAGAACCCTGTGACACAGCCAGAAGCCACTGGACCCTGAAGCTGCACAGTCTTTTTACATACACGAAACTACTTTACAATACTATTAGTTGATGTATTATAGAGAGTAAAATCTTGTTTTTTATACTGTATTGTTTGAAGTTCATAAGTAAACAGACAAAGGACTTTGGATTTGTTTGTGTTGAGTGCAAAAGTCCTAAGCTAGTCAGTCAGCATTGCTGCTCTTACAAAGATCTGCTTCATTCATCTTTACTATAAAAAAGTAGATAACACAGAAATACTGATCAATGGGAGTGCTGCTTTGTGTTGTTTCAGAATGGACAGTCTGTTTGGTGTGTGTGAGTGGGTGTGTGTGTGTAGGTGCAGTGCTGTCTATAGTACTGGCATGGAGCAGAGGGCATCCAAAGACAGACAGACTGAGCATATCACTTACTTTTTGTGGTTGTAAATAGAACTTTTGGGGTTTATTCCAGTCACCACATTGTAACAACCCTCAGACAGAGTGGGAGAAAGAGCAAGAGAGAGAGAGAGGGAGGGAGCTGTTTGTATGGCCTCCCCCTGCTGATTTCAACTTATTTTTAAAAACAAAAAGTATTTAGCTGTCTTTCCATGCTTACTATACTCTCATGTTAGGGCTCTGATTGATAAATGTGTTCTTTGATTCTGAAAAGGAGCTTATACTGTAAATCATTTTCTAGACACCAGAATGGGGGACACTCTCTGACACACTCCTATTTTATATCACGTTTTAGGAGGGCAGTGAAGCTCGCACAGCTAGTAGCCTGTCCCTGGCGAGGGTACGACCCAGCCCCATCACCAACGGGACCAACAAGCACTCCTCAGCCACTGGCTCCTCTTCCTCCTCCACCTCCTCCTCACATAGCAAGACCCAGCGCAGTGCCTCCACCTACCACAGGCAGCGACGGCACAGCGACTTCTGTGAGTCTCTTTTCTAACATCTCTATCTGAACCCTGCATATAGAAAAGCTGGAACCTGGTATTTTTTCCTCTTGTGATTTTGTCTATTTTTCTCTCATGTACATACAAAATATGCTTTTTTCTACCCCTTACACATGACAAAGACCTACTCTCATGAGGTTATATGAAAACCCTAACAGTGATATCATACAACATGGAGTTAAAACGAACAAGAAAACCTGACATGCACTGGAAGAAGGGCTGTGACTAGCTGTGTGGAGAGGCTATTTCTCCGTAATCCACCATATATACAGAATATTCCTTATATGAGTCTCTGTGTTTCTCTGCTCTGCTGTCCTCCACAACAAAGGCGGGCCTTCCATGCCCGTCATGCACCCCAAGCGGAGCCCCACTAGCACGGGCGACCGTGAGCTGCGGGAGGGCCGGATGCCTTCGCGTAAGGCCAGCTGCAGCGTGATGGGGAGCCACAGCCTCCCTCCCTCCAGCCCAATGGTTAGCAGTGCCAACAACCCCAACAAGTCTGAGATCCCAGACCGCCGCAAAGACATGACAGCCACCACGGTAAGGGATGGTTGTCCTCCTCAGGTAGAGGGGAGAAAAATCCATTTAGGAAACAGACAGTTCTTCATTTCTTCATTCTCAAAGTAATCCAGGTGAATTATCTTTATTGTGTGTTTTGTGTATGAAATGGAAATGGAAATGAATTAAAATAAGATGGATTATTCACTGTTAATGTATTTTTTATGTAGATTACCATCATTTTTATCATCAATAAGGGTATACGGCAGCACCCCTAGTTCAGGCTAGGGATGCACGGATTTGACTTTTTCAGTTCCAATATTGATATTTCTACCTAAACTCTGGGAGTCAGCTGAAACCAAGTTATTATCTATATAACTGAAATATAAAGATAATAACAAAGAATAATAAAGAAATTAATTACATAAATAAATGTAATAAATCAGTCTAATTGTCAAAGATACACCATCCAAATAGAATCAGTATTGAGCTGTTATCAGATCCTATAACAACAGTGCTGTTGCATCCCTAGTTCATACTTATTACAATACAATATATATTATAGTTAGGTTTAATATAAAATTAGTAAATATATATTTTTTGTTTGCATCTTAACCAAACGTAAAATTTGCTATTATAACATAGTCTTTGTGTTACTGAATCAGACTCTCTAACAGTGTGTTGTGGAATTGGTTCCACTGATTTTTTATTTTATTTTATTATCTGCCTCTAACCTCATTTCATTTTCTGTAGAATAACATCCCTGGAAGTGCCATGACTCGCAGGAACACATATGTGTGCACCGACCGCTCAGGCGCTGACAGGCACTCTCTCCTGCAGAATGGCAAAGACAACAGGTACCACTTTGTGTTGGAGGATTTAATATTCCTCAGTACAGATCTTCAGAAGGCAACTGATTGATGGAGCCACACCAGTGCACCAGCATGTGATTCTGTTGTAGAGACACAAACATCAAAATTTTAGTCTAACTTTAAAGGGTAAAACAGGTGCAAGATGGACAGTCCTGGAAGTTTTTACTGAAAGAGGTAGCAGTTGTCAGCCTCAGTTGTTCAGTTATTAGGAGGACGTGTGAAAATCTGAAATAGAACTTCTCAGGACGTTTTGTGTCTGGGAAGCTCGCCAGCTCAGTTTCTACAGTTTTACTAACATTTTGTTAAATCTTCAAAATCAGGCTAGACACATTTCTTTCAGTTATACAGCTAACAAAGCTGCTAATCACTCAAAGCTAAAAAAGCTTAAAAACAACAGTGTATAGAGATTTCCCATATTGTGCTGCTGATGCTAGTACTTAGGAAGGGTCCAAAAAAATACATGAGAAACTTCTCTGCTTTTTATTTCAAGGGTTTTAATCCATTCCAATCCTGAATGAATGGGGCATGGAGAGACATATATTTAATGAAAGCAAATAAACATTTCTTTCCCTTCTCCTTAGCTCCCTGGGCCACCGCATGCCTGCAGCGTCTCCCTCCACGCTCAGCATTTCCGGTGCTGGAGCCGCCTCCTCTTCTTCTTCTTCGGATCGATGCCGCCTGACCCGAGGCTCCACCATCCGCAGCACCTTTCATGGGGGACAGCTGAGGGACCGTGGGCCCCCAGTCTACTCGGCCCCACCTACTTCACCCACCTTGTCCCACCATGATGCCAGCCCTCTGCCCCACGCCCGCACCAGGGCAACCTCCAACCTCTTCACCAAGCTGACCTCGAAACTCACTCGCAGGTAGACGCATGTCACATGCCACATATCGAATCCAAACATAATAAATATAAAGCTCCAGCGAAAGGATGATTAGCTTAGCTTAGCATAAAGACCGGGAGCACAGAGGAATAGCTAGTGTGGATAAGGTTTGTGTGTTTTGGAGGAACGGTTCGGATATATTTTTTTGTTGTGGTTGTATTAGCTACTAATCCATAGCCAGTACATTGCCCTCAGTGGATAGCAGTCGGCACAGCTCAGGTTTGGTGGAGCAGGCAGTAGTACAATCTAGGAAGCTAAAAAATGTACTATTGTGGATGGGGGCAGCAGCTAAACATTTATAATCACCTGAAAAAATATAATCTGATTAAGTTCACCCTCTATTTAGAATATTTTGATATCTGTTCTTTGCTGTCAGGCAACCATGATTATATTCACATACTAAACTAAAGTCGTCCTGTGCTGTCTTCAGAGCCACCTGGCTCAACTAACAGTGTTTGGGAAAGTTACTTTTAGGACTAATCTATTACTTTATGAAGTTGTGTAACTAATAATAAAAATACTTCCAATTTTTTTTTTTTAATTCCATTTGGTGTGTTGTCACTTCTATTGTAAAGAAATAAACACACTACCGACTCTTATGAAAAGAAAACAAGGAAAGCACAATTTCTTTAATTGAATGTATTTAATGTATGTAATATTTACTTGTATATTGATCATCCAAACCATCACGACATACAAAAATGTTTCTTATCTGCCACAGTGTAGTGTGCATCATTGAAGACAGTAAAGTCTGTTAAAGTTCCATATTATAGCGGATGGTGTCTGCTTTATTTACACCTACGCTTGTCTTAGCTAAACTTATTGTAACAGTTTGGTGCTTATCTGATCAGTTTATACATTCAGTTCTGTTTGCCTCTTAGCTCAGAAGCTAGCAATAGCATTTTTGTACTTTGACTTACAACCTTAATGACAAAGTAAGACGTTCAGTCATTAATCCAAACTCACCCATTAAAACACTAAAGTCACAGAATAATGCAGACAAGCTAAATGACTGGGGCAGTTGTAGGCAACTCCCATGTTCTTTTAGTGACAAAAGTTTTTGTCAGTTGTGTCAGGTGGCTTTGACAGGAACACGGAAATATAAATTCTTTAAAGTGATTGTCTCAAGTGGCTTAAATATGTTTCGTTGTTGCCAACATATCAGTAGATTGCTGAGCTTCCCTGTAGGTACACCTGGCTGCTTCTTCAAACTGGTGGCTAGCTTCACCATTTTCTGCAAGTAAAACACTGACTATGGATAAATTCCTCACAAATCCCACTTAAAAATCTGAACAATGCTTTGAACTTTGGACAAACCAAAGATAGCTGTTACCACCCCATCACCAATCTGTATACTAAGCTGAACTAACTCTGCTGGCTCTAGCTTGAGTCTATACAGGCTGATTCTGTACATTATTTTTACATCTATTTAGAATATATTTTTGAGTCATCTTGACAAGATCTTCATTTATAAAGCTATTGTCATCAGTTGCTACAGCCCTCCCTCACCCTCCACTCTGCATAGCTTTTACTTTACTTCTGGTTCCCAGGTGTTCTCATATGGCCTTGGGCAAATTTGTACCAGTGCCCTGATGTTTGCATTGAATATTTTTAGTAGATTTATATTTTTCATATTTGTTCTGCCTTCTCAGCTGCTCCAATATAAAATATGTTCCAGATGGAAAAAAAACAACAAACAAATTGTGATACACAATCGTGCAGCATTGTTGTTAAGCTCTTCCTTTCAGTTTGAGCACAGCCCGGATATGTATTCATGCTTATCAGAACATTGTATTCACCCAGGCCTTTTGGCAAGCCCTTCTGTGGCCCTGGATTATCCTCTGCTCCCCTCTCCCTCCCAATCGTCATAATCACACATGTCTAATCTTATCAAACCTCAGCTTTATCCTTGCCAATCAGCTCCTGCGCTGCGCTCTTTTCCACCACTTGCTCTCCTGTGATTCAATTATATTCTCTCTTATCCCCGACCCCACCCCCCCGCTCTTACCCCATATTCCCTCTTTTTCTCCATCTTTATCTTGTTGTGCTTTCCCTCTGTCATGGCATCAGGGTCAACCTTGACCCGTCCAAGCGCCAGGGCTCAAACAAATCAGTCTCGGGTTGTACTCTTCCACAAGGATCAAAAACAGTTAGTAAGTTCCCATGTCTCTGGCTTCTTTCTTGTCTGCCTGTGCTGCCCCATCTGTCTGCCTGACTTCTTCACGCCTCTTTCTATGAATTATTGCTTGTCTGCATGACTTATTAAACATCTTCATACTGTCAAGGTCCCAAGCACTTGGTTTCAAGCATGGTTGCAATCAAGGAAGATTCATTTAATTTTCTGATTTTAAGTTTCAGGATCAGTGTCATTGTCAGTACCGAGTCCTAGTCCTGTTTGTAAATGCATCCTTAGAGACTGTGTTTTCTGTTTTCATTGTGTATTTGTTCTTGATGGGTTGAAAGGCATTAAATGTTTAGTGAATATGCATGATATGGATTTTTTTAGCTGTTAACAATAACCAGTAATTTTACATTTTTGTCATTAAAAGAAGTTCATTATCTGTATTTTGTGCACACCTTAGGGTAAGAAAAGATGTAGTAAGGAAGGATGGAGAATTGAATATTCTTCGGCTCTGACCTTACCAAGAGGGATGTAAATCACAAGTTCCATCGCAGTACAATATTGTATATTGTTTCCTTGAACAACTGTACAATATTTGCTGATCACAGTGTCTGCCATGATACAATGTTGATTTGTTACACTACTACCATCTCATCTAAGCGTCAGAGAGATCATTGTACTCTAGTGGATCAGCTCTAACTCTTGACTGTTTGTCCTACAGGGTCACAAATGAATCTGAGGGAATCAGGAGATTTGCGGTCACAAGGTCAGTTCAAGTGTCCCAGCTGCATCGACAGCACTTAGAGGGGGAAATTATTGTTGATTTCTGTCATGAGGTTGGCAGGAGTATCCACAGTCCAGTGCCTAAACATTTCCCCCCTCTCTGTAGTTGCCATCTACCTGGGTATCAAAAAGCGTCCGAGCCCCGGGCCGTCGGACGTGGCTGGGATCTGAGAGGCGGTGGGCGGCGGGACCCTGCGGAGGTGGTTCTGGCTCTGCGGGAGGCGGCGCTCGGATGTGGCTGCCAAGTCCACCATGCCGGCCCCTTTCTGCTCTCCTGCACCCATGGCGTGGCAGGGGGCCGCGTGGCTTTCGAGGCCGAGGTGTGCCATCTTTCCACGGGCACCTCAGAGACTTCTAACGGGGTGCGCTACACGCGACTCTGGGGGACACCGCTAGCTTTTCGGGACATTGCCACCCAAATCTCTAAGGACCTTGAACTTTGAGCGGAGGGTGTGTTTGCATACGAGTGTGTGTTTTCGTGTGAGTGAGTGTTGATGTGTGTGCGCAAAGGGAGGGGGGGGTGACAATAATTGAAGAAAAAATTAGCAGAGAAGGGGTGAGGGGCTGGACCCATGAGAAAAGACTTCTCCTTCTGTCTCTTTCATGACTACCCCCCCTGCACACACACACACAAACACATACACACACACATACACGCACACCTGACCCGTAAAGTCACACAGACTTAGAGGCACCCCCCTCCACCCAATCACCCCACCCAGCTCAGCCAACTTCTTCACTGAGCAACTGCACCCACTGGACCTGGATCAGACGGAATCTAGTTGAATATTTTTTATTGCTACTCTAGCCATAATGACTCTTTATTTTGTTATTTATTGCTCTGATCATTGTTTTTACCCACTGTCACTTTCACCACTACAGAAAAGCAGCATCTCTTGTGTACTGGACGTCATTGACCAGCCAGTCTTTTTTTTAATTGTTCTTTTATATGTCACCTTTACGTACACCATTTTTTCCCCTCTCCGATGACACGATTATCTGCTGAATTTTCATCACCTGGGGACAAAAACATGCACAAATAGGGAAATGGTCCAACTCAGTGATCAGACAAGCAGCCAGAGAGGGTTGCATTGCGTTGATTCGTGTACATACAGCAGTGACGACTGCACTGGATTAAGGTCAGTGGGAGCAGGGCTGACAGGCCTTTGAAACAGCCAATCAGAGGCTGATCTGGAAGAGAGAAGCCAGTGACATCTTCCGCTTCATGAACCGACGGGGGCGGTTGTCTCTCAATCACATTAGTTTCTCTGCATGGGACTAGCAGAAAATAAAATGTAGATGATGTTCATTGAGAAACAGGCCCCATGATTAGCAGCATTTTTATGCAACAAATAGAAGAGAACATTTTGGTGCAGAAACACCATGCTCCATTTTAGATTCTTGCTACACCAGAAAAAAATGTAATTAGATCCAGCTGATTTGGTTAAATATAATAACTTTCATACCATTGTTATCAGACAATGTTTTTTCTATGCTTGCTCTCTGAAGAAGTGAATAGTGAGGCCTGCGAGGACTCCATGCACACATGCTGCTCTCTGGTTGGCTGGATTCATTGTTGTCAGTACTGGTCATCGTCAGTAAAACTTGTTCAAAGCATTTGGATTTTGCAACCTCCCGCCCTGTCACATCCATTTACCTTTATTCAGAAAAATGTAACTGAAGAAGCAACAGCACAGCGACATAATTTACAATCTGGTTATAATTAGATGTGTTATAATCTCTCAAGGTGCTTAGAGGTGATGCAAGCAACATTCAGAACATTAACATAGCTTTTACTAACAACCAAACCACTGTATGGTCTGGAAGGTTTGTTTGGTTCGGTTAGGGCTCATGTTCAGTGGGATTGTAACAGTTACTGAGAGGGATGAAAGGGGTAGGGGGCTCAGGAGCCAGAGGGATATTCAGGCTCGTACAGAGATGGAGTGCACTGTCAGTGAAGCCGGGGGGTAAAGAATCTAGATGAACTTCTTGCTTAATCATGACCATTTGGTTGTGAGGCAAGCAGCAAGCCATTGGGTTGCCGTGGCGCCCCAATGAGAAAGGAGAGAGGGGAAGAAAACTGAAACTAGTGAAAACTGAGCTGGGCGAGAGGGTTAGACACACTTACACAAGTCGGCTCAGGTGAATTGTGTTAGTGCGAGAAGTTTGTTTTTTATCTTCAACCTTAGGTATGGTAACCTCATTCAAACTATTGTCTTTTGGAAAACTAAATTTGCTACATAATGATAGTGAAAGTGTTTCTTTTCTGGAAAATTTCAGATATTTAGGGTCTTGTTCAAGAATGAATGGAAAAAGGGACGTGAGTTTGGCTGCTGGTTTGGTGCAGTTTCTGCATTAGTGTGAGCAGTTTACCAGACTGTTATGATGAAGAGAAAAGCTTTCGATTTCCCTGTCCATCTAAGTCAGTTATGGTCATGAGGTTTGGTTAGCGACTTAAGGAATGAGT
The DNA here is from genome assembly GCA_028566105.1 of Hypoplectrus providencianus. NCBI lineage: Eukaryota > Metazoa > Chordata > Actinopteri > Perciformes > Serranidae > Hypoplectrus > Hypoplectrus providencianus. Next base: position 22,672,960 of record JAOWBC010000182.1, read on the forward strand.
TCACAGATACAAGGTGGCTGTCAGGTGGTGAGATGAGGAGCTTGTATATCCAGTGGGAGCTCAAAGTCGAGTCACTGTGCCTATGCAAGAAGCAAGTGATTCAGGCTTTTGATCAGGATACTTCTCCGGAGCCTCCCGCTGGAGGTGTTCCAGGCACGTTCAACTAAAATTATGAGGCCCGGAGGAAGACCCGACACATGGAGAGATTACATGACTTGTTTGGCCTGCGAGTTCCTTTTGGTTCCCCAGGAAGGGCTGGAAAACATGACTGGGAAAAGGGATGTCTGATATTTCATGCTTAGCTTGCTGCCCCTGCGACCCAGCCCTGGATAAGCAGAAGAAAATGGATGAAAGGAAATACAGAGAAGTAATGGTGTCCCCCTCTCTCCATGTGTGCTGTAGTCTGAGCCTTATGTTCTTATGATGTGTTAGCTGATCTGGTTGCACATGCCTATTAGTGCAGTTGAGTCGCGTAGGGCTATGCAATGTGTTTAAAAGTAATACCAAGGGGTCCTTACCATGTGTCTGTATGTAAAGAAAACGGTAGGAAAATAATCCTGAGTCAAGACTGAACCATCAATATGCTCTGAATGTGGTTTACAGCACCTTTAAAGGGGACATATCATGCTAATTTTCAGGTTCATGTGTGTTGTTGGACAGAAATACGATGTGTTTACATGCTTTAATGTAAAAAAAGCACATTTTTCTCATACGGTCTGTTTGAATATATGTGTATCCACCCTCTGTCTGAAAGGCTCTGTTCTGCCTGTTGAAAGGCTTCTTTAAGAGCCTACAGGGGATTTGCCATAGGGGGGAAATCTGAAAAGCTAACCCAGGCAACCCACAAAAAATAACTTATTTCGAAGTTTGTGGGTTAGTAGCTACACCAGATACACAAATTAGTGAGTTATCATGATATATCCCCTTCGCAAAATCAGATAGAAAAATGTGGTTTGTTGTGAACTCCCTGCCCTTGAAATCTGTCAGTTGTCGCACCAAAAAAACAGAGATACTGTAAGTTTGGTTTCTTTTTAGCTCAATGCAATTATTGGTTCTATTCTGTGCCATGTGGTCTCACCTCAGCCATCATCTCAGTATGTTGATGGGAAACACCAAAAGCGGATCAGCCAAGCAGCGAAACCTTTCTGATTACTCACCTTTACACACAGAGAGAAACATGCACTTGGAAATGTCCACCCTCTCCTTTGTGTGACACAGTCTATAAACTGGTGTGTCCATTATTGATGACTGTGGGCTGTGGGGATCATGGGGGGAGTGTTCTGAATCTGGAAAGACACGATGAAGGCAGTGTGCACAGTGTTTTCTTCTTGTTAGTCCAGTTGCCTTTAAAGTGAACAACCCCCAGCGCCTTCATACAGTGCGTATTTAATGTATAAAAAAAAAAACAACAAAAAAGAAAAAAACAAAAGAGAGAGAGAGACAAAAAACTGAGAAAGCTTTCTATTCTCCCTCCCTGTTTTTAGTGAATAACGTACTGTGATATTTACGTAGGCTACAGAGATCATGTTGTTTGGCTGCTGATTTACTGTTAATACTATCTCTCAGTTGTGGCTTTGCTCATGGTGACCCAAAACAACCCCTACCCCACCCCCATTTCCTTTCCCCACCCACAACAGCCTCCCTTCAGTTAACAGGGACACCAACCTTTAGCTGTCCACCACCTTCGTATGTACCACCAAATTTTTTCTATCGTCACAATGAGCGTTTGGCTTTCCTCAGCTCTTCATTTGAGACCCTGTTTTCTTACGGGGAAACACTCAGCCATCATCCACACTCTCACGCTGTAGACCCATGTCTGACATGTTCTCAGTCCTGTGGCGTGTGCTGTTTCATGGAGCCCAACAGGGGAGACCGGTATTGACCTGTCCTCTTCCTGGGGCTGAGAAACAGACACCACTACGGATACCAGGAGTCTGTCCTTGTCCTCTCCTTGGACGTTTCTCATTGTGGTGTATATTAGCATTAGGTAATATAGACCTCAATGCACTTTGCTTTGACTTGAATCAGCTCCTTCCAGTGTACCTGTATAGGTAATACCCAGAACTAGCCACTGGAGGGCGCCAATGTCTTAAATGTGAAACACTTCAATTTGTGGATATTTGCACAGGTACTTTATTTATTTTTTAGAATAATATCATTTAAAAAAAACAGGATTTATATCAGTCAGTTGATGGCTGTATATAAAATATATGAATATAGTATATATCTTAGAGCTCAAGGTTTATTTATAGCTAGAGCAAGGGAAGTAATTCTAGTTAAAAGCAGATTCTGTCAGTGACATTGGGGAACAAAACCAACCTGCAATCCTGCATGACTTCAGAGTTTGGGTTTTATGGGAAAAAATGAAACATGATGCACACCTAGGATTGGAAGCTTTGTGAAATGCAGACACGATCGTTTTTAGATATAAATTGATAATAAAGGAATGGCGCGAAATGTCGCACCTCGTCCTTTTCCCATTCACAAAAACAAACAGGAGGGCTTTGTTGAAACACAGTGACTTCACTCCACCTTGTTAGCTAGAGGATAGGTTCAGTACACTCAAGAGGGCTTTCAAGTATTTAGACATGCCATGAAATGTACCACAACGGAGAAAGAGAAGAGAAAGGTTCAGTATGGACACTTGGAGTGGGAATAAATTGTGCTGTTTGGTTCAATTTTAACTTGAATTTAAACCGATCCCTAATAAGCCCTGAGTTGCATTCAAGCCATAGAAATGTCACGTCACTGTCGCCTGATCGCAAATGTGGATCAGGTTTGTTTGCGAAGCCTTTCAATGGAAATGAAGTGAAATCGGCTGAAAAGCAAATAACTTAGTGTAAAACTCACTCTTAGTATAAGATGGATGAACGTTGTGTTAAGGTGGAATCTACTGTGAAAACTTCTTGAAAAGATTTTGTTGACCTGATTGTTGTGTGTACCTGCTCAGAGACAGTGTGTCACTGGTCTGATTTAGATGGTGGATGGTACAGTATTAGGACCCCAGGGGGCTCAGTATTTAACATGCACTGTCATTTCAAATCTGATTTGGAAACAGTTGATGTTATATGCAAAAAGGACTGAAGAACACACACAGTTTGACCTGTATGAGTAATTTTACACTGCTCTGCTGTTTAATTCCTCCCCTCAGAAACAAACTGTAAACTGATTGAGTGGTTGTGGTTTATAAGGAGAACATGGAGCTGAAGATTAATAAAATTCACTGATGTTGGCATTTTTTTCCTTTATTTTGGTGTCCTGTTTTTAAATTTAAGACACACAATCAGATTATTTGTTAAAGCCTCAGTTCAAATGAAAACTACTTATTTTCTTCTTACCTGTGATGCTCTCTCATTTTGTTTCATACTTTTGGTGTGAGTTGCTGAGTGTTGGAGATATCAACTATAGAGATGTCTGCCTTTTCTTAAATATAATGGAACTAGATGGCACTTTGCTTATGGTGCTCAAATGAACGGTTTCTCAAGATACTACACAGTTTCATGTAGGAACTAAATTCTTCCACCACACAGAGGAAGTATGCTTCTATTTATGGTCGAGAGGCCCCTCAACACCTTTTGCCTTTAACTTTAGGGGAAAAAAAACATTGGGGTTAAAACAGGGCTGGGCTAAAGACAACTACTCTGATAATTGCAGGTTTATTTCTAGTAACAACAGTGACCCCTGATTTTACACAGGATTTAAACATTGGGTTAAGGTCTGGGGGTTTTAGAGACCCATCCAGCAAACACTTTGAGGGTCTAATGTTGCTGGAGCTGGGTTAACATTACTTTTAATGGAAATCAAGTTGCATTTTATTAAGACATTAGAGGATCCCTTGTGCAACTTTCTATGAAATAACACATTTTTTTGTACCGCACAGTTATACGGTTGGAGGGTGTAGCTCATTAGACCGACAGTTCCTACGTGAAACTGCCCACAACGTCAGTGGATTTTCCTGAGTGAGTGAGTTCTAATCTCTGGAATCAGACATTGCTGTTGAGTTTTTTAAAGGTTCTTTTTGGCACTTTGCATGCAGAGTGCTGCGTAGTTTCATTGCAGTATAGTTGACATAGACAGACTTACAGCCATTATCTCCAAATACGTAACTTACACCAACACTCAAAAACACCAACACTTAATAAATCGCTGCATGTCAATGGAAAAATATGTATTTTGGATGTTGGGGTGAAATGTCCCTTTTCACGCTACAACACAAAAGATCGAAATGATGCATTTAGTTGTTTCATGGGGTACTTTTTTATTGAACAGCTTTGATAATCATTACTTTTTATAACAAAAAGTATGTGATGCCACTTATGCCAGGCAAGGCCGGCTCAGTGGAGGCTGATCCCAGGATGTTACCAACCAACACAAGAGAACGTGAAAAAAAAAAACAAAAGGGTAGAGGAACGAAAAAAAATTCTGGAAGGAAGAAATAGGTGAGCAGAGTCAAGAGTCTCTTGGTGAGCGGCTGATTTCTCTGCACGCCCGTCAGCTGGCTCGATTGCACATGAATGGTCAAGAGATAAACAAAAGATTGTCCCTCTTTACTTCTGGGCGGGGATCATGCTGTCGATGGCCTCTCCCTTCTCCAGCTTCTTCTCCATCTCAACCATGAGCTTGACACCATCAACCACCAGCTGGACCTGATACACCTCGGAGGAGCCCAGACGGTCAGCGTTGGAGATGTCGAACACGCCACCAACGGAGGCAGTGTCCACACCACCTAGAGAGGACAAGTGAGGGGATGTGGTACAGATTACTCATCACAGCTTTCAGCCTCAAATGCTGCAGAATTTCAGAGATCTGGATGAAGCATGTCTGTGGGTTGTCACCAATCACGCTATAACATGAATTTAAATGTATATGTGTACCTGTGCCACGCTTCTGCAGGCGCAGCCTGGTGAGGATCTCCTCGAATTTGGGGTGTGTGCTCAGCTTGGGCAGCTTGACGTGGACACCACCACGCAGGCCGGTACCCAGGTTGGAGGGGCAGGTCAGGATGTAGCCAAGATGCTCGTTCCACATGAAACCGTGGTTGTGCTTCTTGAAGATCTCCTCAATCTGGCAGGTAAGAAAAAAGGAAGGATCAGAGAAACATCCTGCAGTGACCCACACTGTCATATCCAATCATGGCTTGTGACCATGACCTTTGATCTTGTTTAACTTGTACCTTCTGCAGGCCAACGCAGAAACGCCTGAAGACCTCCCTCATGTTGCCACCAAGCTGCATGGAGATGACACGCAGGTGATCCTCCTCGTTCACCCAGACCAGGAAGGTCTTGTTCTCGTTGTGCCTAGATGGAAATGGAAGCGAAGGATCAGCACAGAATAACACATGCACATAAGCATTACGAAGATGAAAATCCATGAGACTTTTGGAAATTGTATTTGCAGCTGACTTGCTGACAGTTTTGGGTCATACTCACCAGATGCCTCTGCCGTCGGGCCAGTCGCGGGCCATGCCGGCGCAGGTCAGCAGGGGAGAGACGGGCTTGTCAAACAGGAAGTGATCAGCGATCAGCTGCTCCTGCTCAGCATCAGTCATGGACTTCAGGGGGTAGTACTTTCCCTTGAACTCGCCATCCAGGCTGGTCAGAGCTGGAGAGACAGATTTCCTATTACTTGACTGAACCTCTTGATCTCAACTGGAAGTGATCGGAGCTTTTGTTAAGAATTCCATCACTTAACATGAAATTTCACTGATTTGACATTAAACAAATCGACAGAACAAAACTATTAAAAACTAACAAACTTACCCTCAACGGACAGCTTCTCAATGTTTCTGCGCTCGCCACGGCTGTTGTGGGGGGGCAGGGTGAATCCCTTGATGCTGCGGCCAGTACGGACACGGCTGGACAGAACGTAGTTGGGGTCCAGATCGTCACCACCCTAATGTAAAAAAAAAGAAGAAGATTTACATGATTCCAAGAGTCTTTACTGAAAAAAGTCATGTGCCTTTAAACTCTGTGTTGAAAGCGGGATACTGCACCTTCAGGTTCTCAAAGTTCAGGTCGGTCTTGTGCTTGTCAGTGGGCTTGTATCCACCATGACGGTCGCAGATGACTGGGTCCAGCAGATCCTTGAAGACCTCATAGGACTCCTCATCACCAGCAACGCAGCCAACAGTCATGATGAAGGGGTGACCTGAAGGCAGGAAGCAATAAAGAACAGCAGTTAGGAGATGGGAGGGAAGATGAGAACTTAATATGGTTCATTTGTTGACAAAATAAACTAAGATGGACCTTTGTGTCTGAATTATTTTGTCCTAAATAAAAATTTGAGTTAATTGTCTTTCTCACCGGGGTTGTCAACACCAGTCTGGATGACGTCATCCAGGGTGTAGCCACTGGGTGTCTGCTTGTCCCTCAGCTTGCCATAGATTTCCTTGGTCAGCACCTTGGCCATATGGTTGTTGTGCTTGGACAGGTCGGGGAACTCCTCCTCAACTTTGAAGTTGAGTTTGAAGTTGTTGTGGGTGTTTCCGAAAGGCATGATTGCTTTCTAACACTGGAAAGAGAATCACACACTTGATGAGCAAACCTGAACAAATACTGGATATTAAAAACTATCCATTCTAATCTGATACTGTCTGTGAGGGTGCTCTGACTTTAACACAAAAAAAAGCTTTTTTTGGAGATACTCTGCAAGACAGCTGCAGCATTTAAGGTAGTGTCAGCAGAGGAATCCTGGTAACAATTGTCACTCACTTTTCATTGGCTCAAATGTCCAGCTGAAATAGAGATGGGGAGGAGCAACAGTTGGGTGGCTATTTTTAGCATCAGTCCATCTGATAGTATACCCTCTTTTAAATGCCCCCAGCACATACAAGTATTATTTTAATTTACTTGGCACACACAGGATCGCAGTTCTTCAATTTACACGTTGACACATATACACTCATGAAGAAGTGTTTGCTGGTCGTGTTTTACATAAGTAACCCGTTTGAAAACACTCTGCACCCTCTTTGTATGACTCATACATCAGAGCTCACCCTGCAGGTTCAAACACTAAGTGCATCATATCAAGTTGTCACTACACTGAGTTCCTAACAGACGTCTGACCAGCTGATGATTCCCATCAGTCCAATCCACCAGAGGGGTTGGTCTACAGGGGATTGAGGCACAGGGGGCACCAGCTCACAGTCGCATAAAGTAAGATTACCAGGTCCAGGTCTTCTTATGCAGTGACATTTTTTGTGTATGCAACCTGATTTGAGGCACATGGCACAGCACAATAGCCCGAGACGTCTACCCAGTTTTGTTGTGAGCCAGTTGTCATTTCTGTATTTATTTTTTATTTGAATTTTCTGATTGCCTGTCACCCCTCCGTCGGGTGATTGGCCCTCTCCCCCTATGCCACCTAATTTTTTTTTTTAAATCCTTAAAAGAAAAATCATCCCCCTCCACCAGATCTTCTTGCTTTAACTTATACATGGTATATTTTTGTAATTCATTTCATCCTGCCCTGATGGACTAATCACATTAAAACAAAATACCGACACATGCAATGACAAATGCGTTTGCAATGCAAATATTTTGGTAATAAGCTCAATAGTGGAAGTAGCACAGTTCATGCAGTCGTTTCTTAAAAACAAAAGGGACAACTTAAAATGTAATTTAAATTGCTAGGAAAAATCCATGGCTGGACATCCAGTGCCTTTAGGCAGTCTCATACATGTCTCAAACTGTGAAGCACCTGTCCTCATAAATCAGTGTCCGAACAAGAGAACCATTTGCAGCGAGCATAAATATATGGAGGGATACAAATCAGTGCAACAACAGAGCAGCTACCACTGTGTTGAAATATCATATTCTGCCTTTTCTTCATTTAATTGCATAAATGAGAACAGTGATGAAACAAATATTCAATGGCCTCTGATACCCAGAAGGCCTCTTTTCTCCTGGAATGTGTCATTACAATTCAAACATCCCAGAACTGTTGTGCATTTATTCTTTGATTTCATCACATCACTTAAAGTCCAAAGCAATTCATTGCAACAAAAAAACACCCAAAAGTAGTTCTTTTCTCCATTCTAAATATTTAAATGGTTCTCAGAATCCTCACGTCTCCAAATATTTGCTCCTCCTTCTTTAATGCCTCAGAACTATTATCTCTTTTATATTTCTTTACCTTCACAGCAGACAAGAATGGAGGTAACAGTCCTTGGGATCAGATCCTGTTCACCACAGCCAAAATAGGGGTCACCCAACTCTGGACGTCTCCGCTCCCTGTTTATATACCAGGCAGACACTCGCCCATTGGCTCGTCCATTTTAGTGCCTGCTGTGCCCTCATTGGCCAGATCCTCTGTACTGATACTGTGAACAGTTTATGAAAGGGACACATTTACATCGCAGTCATCCAAGACGGGCACTGCAGCTGGACCCCCACCCACCCAAACCCATACCCCCCCTTATCCTCACCACCCCTCACCCACCCTTCGCCCATACATAGCACCAGGAGGTGGGTGTATCTGTAAGGGGAGGGTGATGGGGTCACAAGGGTAGTTGGCGGGTGGTGTTTGGGGGGAGTTGGAGCCACTGAAAAAAGCTGAGCTTCACTTTTGCCAAGCATGCCATGGTGATCAGGGGTCCTTGTGTGCAGCGTGAAGGTTGCGAAGTGTTTATAATCTGTGTGCTAAAGGCCATATAGAAATTCTCTCCAAAGAAAAACTTTATCTTGCAGATGGTTGTCACAGGTATAGCTGATATAATAATATGTGTTAATATCTGGTTCAGTAAAAAGCTGACAATGTTTATCCTTGTTCAACGTAAAATGGGTCCTCCTGCATGGCGAGTTATGTTCCTCTGAAGGCAGATTGGTTAGAGGAGTGATTTCATCATGATCATGATCCGGCTTAAGGTTAAATTAAAAAAAAAAAAAAAAAAAAAAAAAGGTTTGTAAATGAACTTTTGAAAAGTTATGTCAAAACTCTTTGAAATCAATGTTAATTGGTGGCTGAAAATAACTAATTCTGTTTTGTTTTTTTTCCATTAAACTTGTTTAAAGTTTGTTAAGTATTGCTCTTTTGCTGAAAAACAAGTTAGAAATGTCTTATGGAACCAAAGTGACCGAAAATAATGTGATGCTTGGAGGATGATTTCCTTATTCTGAATGACATTATCTTTGTTGGCATTGTTTTGAAATATAGGCCAAATTTGTGAAGTTCAAAACATGATCAGCATTCAATTTAGTGCTGCCAATTATTTGCACTCCAGCCTTCCAGCATGCACAAGGAGATTCATAAATAATATAATTTTATTGTTCTGCATTTTGTTCTACATTGTGTTGTATTCTTTTACTGATGAACCACTATTTCTAATAACTTGCAGCAAACTATGCCTTTGTTGCATCAGCCAAATGTGTGTTGAGAAATTAATTGCACCTAGTTCAACAAGCTGGTTGGCCAACAGAAACTTCACCAGATTAAAAAAGTAAAAATATTTTATTGCGTGTGTCCCATTTCCTGCTTTGTACAACACAAGTATGTGCTTGTATCAATAGAGAAAGTCCTGGACTTGGAAACACATTTCAAAAAAAGGCAAACACATTCCTTTCCAAACCCAAAATGGAATTTTGAGTGCTGTCATAGAGACGTTACTGGATGAAACTTTTATTTGGAAATATAACAATAGCACTATGATATTAATACATGTTTTTGTTTGTCCTTTGTACAGATACAAAAACATTTTTTTGGCTGTTGTGTTGAATACCATTGTATTGTGAAATGTAAAAATAAAATGAAATGAATATTGTTGGGTTTACTCTCTATGTTGACACCCATTGACCCTGGAGAGGATCTTCCTCAAAGCACCCATGACTCAGTCCTACTCTAATTAATATGGCAATTATCAAGCATGGAAACTCTGATGGGAATACTGCCTCTCAGATGGAATGTTGAAGATGAAAGATGATGCCATCTTTGACATTAGTTTCATTAGCCTTCCTGCTTTGATACTGTATTCTCTCAAATGTCTCACGCTATTTTACCAATGCTTATGCTCTACAGCTGCTTCACCGACTGCTTCAACGTTGTTGTGCCCAGAAGAATTGAAAGAAATGTTGTTTCCCTTGTCAGTGGCTTGAAACTGAAATTAAGCTGCAGTCAGTCATCTCAAAGTGCCCCCAGATTACTTATAAAGTAGGTTTTAACATTAATCATAGTTAACAATGCATTAAAAAAAATCATCTTTATTACTCATTATGAGCAGTCAATCAAAGACCCAAATGCTAATTTTTGTTATCATAACCAATACTCCTGTGATTTACATCCATTGTTTAGGGTGACAGAGAAAAATCAGCACCCAACTCAAAGGTGCTGATTTTTGTCTGGACTATCCACAGCAAAGTTTCCTCTCAGAAGCAAACACACTGGGGCGTCCCCAGTGGCTCAACTCGTAGAGTGATACCACTAAGGCTCAGTCCTCGCCGCGGCAGACCAGGGTTAGAATTCGACCCGAGGTCCCTTTGCTGCATGTCCTCCCCTCTGTCATTCCTTTCTATTCTCTCTGTCGTCTAAAACAGCTTAAAAATGCCCCAAAAGATATGGAAAAAGAAACACACACACTTCGCAAAATGACTACACGTGAAAGTGTGTTGTGTGGAGTTAGAGATCAAACACTGCTAATTTCAATAGCCAGGACTTGTCTTCAGAATGGTCCAGGATCAGATCCCAAAAGCTGCACTAGCGGATGGGCTCCATCAAGGCAAAGGAAGCATGGTGAGCCCAAGAGAAGAGAGATAAATGTAACATCGAGTAGGACAATGCAGCCCATGAGCCCAAGATGGAGCTCAATGGAGGCAGACTAAAGGATTAACTACGTGCACTAGCACCCAAAGTAAAAGTTACTCATCAAATTTATTTCCAAACTTAAACATGACAACACTAATGTTGCTATTTTGCAGCTACAGAAAATACTAAAGGTGTAGTAACAACTGAAATGGGGATCTAAAGGAGTGTTTTCACAGGCACTGCTCCAAGAAGGGGGGCATCCCAACCAGCAGCTGTGACTGTGGGATGTCCCAGCCGTCTCTGACGGGGAGCTGACTGGCTCACACCTGCTTCTTCCAGTCCTCAGTATCATTACCACCCGTGTCCGTGCCACCAGCACGTAGAGCACCGCCCCACCCCCGCCCTCACAAATATCCAACCCAACCCTGTCACATACTTCCAGACTACGTGTGACAATCCTTTGTCGTCACGGATATGATGTATGTTTTCTAACCCTGATGCATTTTACTGATCTTTTTCCTCTTTTGTTTCTGGGGCTGTTTCTTTATCCAGAGATGTAGGTGATTGAGGGTCGGGTAGTGCCCTGGCTTGGAACTGAAACCCCATCTCTTGTTACACAGCTGTCTGCTGCCTGTCCTTCTCCAAGAGAGAGCGAGGTCACCAAATTAGTCTCTGTGCAGGTTTCTACTATCACCCCATGCACCAATCTGACACCTTTTCCTCATACACCATACAACACTACTGTATATTGTGCTTATTATAAAAGCGTACTGTGAATGTCTGGATTTTGCATGGGAATAGACATTTCAGTAGCATATAAAACTCACAGTAAGTATAGCAAACTTCAATCTCCAGAAGGAAGTCGTATCACCTGCAAATGAGACACCAGATAGAGTTGCTAGCTGCTGACATTTTACCCGAAGCAATTAAATAATGTCAGTCTAGAACAGTTATGCAACCGAGCAGTGACGTGTAGATGTGCTCTTGTTGGCCAGGACGTTTCTCAAGCTTCACAAGATGTTGAAACTTCTCAGGCTGCTGAAATGTTCAGCCATTACAGTTTTTACAACCATGGGTGGGTAAATACTGTTTACATGATAAAATGGGGGATAATGGATCATTTTGAACTGTGTGATAAATGTTTTAGGGAATCGTCTTGAGGCATTACTTGGTCACAGTGTGAAGAGCGTCATTACATTTAGTTAGAGTGTAGAATTACTACCATTTCTGTCTTCTTATCCCACAGTGTATGTTGGAGGAAGTGAGTATTAGTGCGTAACATTGCAGGACACTTTGAAACATATACAACTTGACCCTTGGAAAGGAATCTACACCAACTGCACTGACCTATGTCAGAATAGCACAGTGTCAAGCTGCAGCTGTGTCCTGCATTACACTCTGAGTACTAGGTGAGAGCATATTATGTCACATCAGTCAGGAATGGGGAAAATGTATCATTGCAGTACCTCTTCCAAGTGCACTGACTCTTGTCAGCAGTCCCTTCATTATGAAACCATTTCAGTGAAACATGACTGGAAAAGTAACATTATGTGCTTGGCAACCACATACAATGACATAGTAGCAAGGCTCTATAAATAACATCTTTATGGCAGACTATATTTAAAACCTCTCCTACATAACATCCAACACCTGTCCATAGAGACTGAAGATGCAGATCATGCACACAACATAACATTTAACCGAATATGTCTGTTTTTAAAGATTTATTTTGTAGATATGTATGATTATTTAACTTATTTTAGATAAAGGGATACATCTTATCTTAAAACTACCTAATGCCTAAAAACATTCTGAAGGCATGAAAAGAAATGATTATGACACATTTTAATAATGTAGATTGTAAATTGGCTCATTGGACAATTAAGCAAGCTGAATGTATGCAATTATAGTTTGCTGGGGTATCTGGGGTACTTTACTTGTTGCAGTCCTGTTGAAGTGTTGGTGGTTGGTCTTACTCCATTGAAATTATAGCCGGCAGGGTCACGTGCACATAGTGTGGTCAGGGGGTGGCTATAATTATACCAGGCTTGCTGGTCCCTGTGTACCCTGTCAAACAGGAGCCCCCGCCCACCCAGGACGCAGATTCAATTTCATCGAGTCAGTTCTCTGTCTATCTCAGACTTGACCAGACCTCTCCCAGCTTTGGCTCCACAAAAGTGGAACCCATTTCATGAACCATTTAATAGAATTTTACAAAGTGAGGCATCGTGTGTCACCACGGGGGTCTTGTGTGGGTTTTGTGGTCCAAAACATTGGCATTTTTTCTATATCTATAGTCAGGAGGGCAAGTACTTACTCTATACAACAGTTAAACATTTCAATATTTTGATACTATTTGTTATGTTGTGGAATGCGAATATAAATATGAAAAAGCTTTCATTGGACTAAAAACACTGGTGAACACTATTGCATTGAAAACACAGTGGCTAGAGTTAGATTAGTGATGTGGCATTTGTCCTCCACTTCATCCCTTCAACACAGTATTAACAAATGAGTCATGCAGGTGCTGTTGCTAAGTAAATAGGTATGGCCCTTTCAATAGGATTAACTTGACCCAAAACACATGAACACAATGTGCTCTACTTAGAAAATGTTTATTTAAGCGTACAGAATATGAATCGGTGCATGTGATTGAATAAAGAGCTGACATTCCAGAAGCTTGCAGTACAGTATGTGACCATGGATCACTGCACAGCCTGTACTGTGCAATGTAACATGCATCTACACCTGGCTCACTGCCACAACCCTGGGGAGCATACAAATATGGTATATAAGTTTCACCTATAGGTTTGTGTTACACAACTCTAAATATCGACATGGGTGATTCTGCATGTAGTAGATAGTATCATTAAAGTGATGGGTTACATGATGAATAAACTGCTTTAACCCTTTAACCAGGGTTAAAGCAGTAATAATATTAAAAGGGACTCCTATTCATCTACTAAAAGCAGAGCTAATGTTGATACTTAGTTAATTAACACATGAGTTATAGGGCAGCTGGATTTCACCTCTATCACAGTCATCAGTAAACCCACAATGCACTGGGGCAGAAGGGTAGACAACAGGTGTGGAAGTTGTCACAGCAAACATTTCACTGTTTTTCTTAACCAAAACAATAGTGATACTGGGATTTTTCAAAAATATGACTTTATTGTTTGATTGACTTTGACACTAAAACAAGACTCTGCTACAACCATTGAGTCTGAATTAGACTGTAGAGGCCTTAAGAAGTCCATGTTTTCCAAAGACCACCTGTCAATACATTAACACATGTCTGTCGGTTGACAGCTGAGATCATATGACTGAAGGTTTGTTGCATAATCTTACAGTATACTGCCCTACCTTAGCCGCGCAGCCTATGGCCCCATTCAAAGAACAAACACTACAAAGCCTTGGCATTGACTTGAAATGGGTTCCACCCACACTGTTTTGTGGAACCATGTTACTCGAGTGTAGTGTGTCGCCCTGCAGTGTTCCTTCAGACACAGTGTCTGCTGCCCCCTGTTGCTTCTCTGGTTCTCTGCCGACCCCTGATGGCTCTGGGTTCTTCCTGTCATTGGCAGCTAAACCATGAAATAACCTCCACAACATAAGTAAACAGAAGTTCAAAATCTATTCACAAAATCCATCTGTTATGTTTCCCATAGAAGTAGAAGAGTTGGCTCATCTACTTTCCTCTGTCCTGTTTTTATATGACTTGTTCTATTTTACTACATATTTATATTTTTAGCAACTGAAAATTAAATGCGTTGCATTATGATTTAATTGTCACCAACTATAGCACTTGGCAGTGTGCAATGCTGTTACAGTGTCAAAACACCAACACTTAGACTACCTAAAACCTTTAGACATCATATTGCACTCTTTCTTTTACACTACGTTTGTTGAGCTGATACTTTTTTGAAAAGAGGCCTTCGATAAGTGTATTCAGCTAAATGTCCCGAACCCAAACATCAAAAAAATCATCTATATTAGCTTCGACTAATATGATAAAGTGCTTCAAGATTAAAGAAAAATGGAACTTTATTTTCTGTATTATTAAGTCTGAAAAGATGTGTTCCATTTGGTGAAGGAGGATGTGTGGAGTTTCTGCTGTGTTGGATGATGAGGAGCTTGTTTTCCTCATCATTGTGAACTTTATTGAGTAGTAGCTGCCCTGTTGGTATTGAGGGAGTGGCATATCACATCACATTACTAAAAAGTAGTGCCCTACTGTTTTCAGCCCATGAATAGCAGGTTATAAGGATTTTTTGCCACCCTCTTTTTAGAGACATTTTGATTCAGTACAGAGGAATGGAAACCACATTATTTATTTGTCTCTACATAGCAGCTCCAGCAAAAACTCTTAAGCATATATTTTTAAAAAATCACAAGTTCTACTTTTAAAATATGTACTCTATCTGTTCTGCCCCTCAACCAATGGCAATAATTATGTCCATTTACTGTTAGTAAACTTTTTAAAGCTGTCCACTGTTCAATGTACTGTTACTGCCAAGATCCACAAGGTGGAGACATTTATCAAGTGTTACAAGCATACCTCTGACCATCACTCATCTTTGCTGTCCTGAAGAGTTCTTTTAGATTGAGTCATTCATAAAACTCCAATTTTCACCATAAAACCATTTTATAACTTACTGGCTGCATACAGTATGCACTGCAGACTGATATATATGGCCAACATGGCTATTTATTATCAGTCAGGCCAGATACATTGATGCTGTCGATCTTATCAAGAATCCCAAAAGAAATATATTGTCACATGGATATTACTAGATTGTCTGTAATTAAAGTACTAATAATGATAACAGACTGACTGAGGTATTAAACATGTGTACGTAACAAAGAAAAAATGAGAACTTATAAAATATTAAGATAAATACAGGCACTGATTGTATTGATATCAAATAAATGCTTTATATAATGCATACACTATGACGACTTAAAATATATTTCAACACAACTAACTACATGTCAATTTAGTTTAACTGTAAAAACTATTTAATATCTGTTGCTTACCTTGTCATTTGACCTCTGTCAAGGACACGGAGTTCACATTATTATTATTATTATTATTATTATTATTATTATTATTATTATTATTATTATCATGTAGTAGTAGTAGTAGTAGTAGTAGTAGTAGTAGTAGTAGTAGCAGTAATACTAGTGGTAGTAGTAGTAGTAGGAGGAGTAGTAGTAGTACTTAGTTGTACTTATTTTCTTCATCTGTACTGATACTGTTGCACAGTAATTTTCTTCGGGATAGACAAAGCTTTTGAATCTCTTGAATCTCTAGCAGTAGTTGTAGTTGCACTAGTTGTAGTAGTAGTAATAGTAGTAGAAGTAAATGTGAATGGGTAACAGATGTATTTGGAAATATCCTGCTTCTCTGCAGCAAACAGTGAACCTTGTATTGAGAATATATAATGTGTTTCTCAACAACAACAACAACAAAAAAAGGCAACCTGAAATGTTGCATTTTTGCATTCTAATCCATATGGTGCAGTTTACATGGTACATCTCTGCTATACTGCTTAGTAGCAGTATAGTGTATCTGTCTTAGACGGTCGTGCAAAGGTCAGGACTGCAGTCTCTCTATAGTAGTCTTGTAACCATGGAGTGATCTTATAGGGCCAAAGTACTCAGGTAAGAAAAACTGAGAGTTGTAAGTCACTGGTTGTTCAAATGTGTGTTCCATCGAGTCTGAAATTAAAATACTTACCGTAAGTGGTTCAATATGATTAATTAATACATGCATTCATAAATTCATTAACCGATTATAATAAAGCTTTTTATTTATAATTTGTTGATGCATAGTTGTGTTCAATCACATTTTGGCGCCATCATGATCCTCAGTACAACCGAAACCTCTATGAAACCACTGTGTCTTTAAGAGTTCAGGGATCACCGTGAATTTCCTTGCCTGGACTGCAACACTGGGGTGTGGCGTAAAATAAAAGTCCTCACAGACTTCCTGGCTGAATCAGAAAGATATCACACCGTATTGGGTCGCACCATGTCTGCCGCTGAATGGAAGGAGAGGTGTGTGGCTGAGTGGGGTCTGCAGGGCGCTCCGATGCCCGACAGCCTGGACTGGAAGTCCGTGTTTGACGCCAAGCCCTTCGAGAGAAATTTGCTGAGGAACCCTGCGCCTCACGGTACCACAACACTGCTACAGATATGACATGACATGACATGACGTGCTTTTCACTGTTCACAGCTGATCCAGACAGTTTTTATTTACAGTGCTGATGCAGAGGAGGGATCGGAGTTACTGATGTGATACAGATGTTAGTTTAGGCCACATGCTACTTTTACTGTACCCTGATTACGGCTGTTTCAAAGTTATTGCAATTTTTTCTAAAGTTTCACACATAGGATTTGATTCAACTGAAGTGGTATTGCTGTACTTAGTGTTGTACTAAGTCTTTAATATATATTAGCTACCCTGAATGCTGTTTAGTGTCCCTACACCTCATCTTCAGAAACTAATTAATTTAGGCAATAAGAGCAGACTTCCTTATGTATTTTTATTTCACAATGTCTGTGCAACCTGAGTAACGGTTTGGAGATTTGCAATGCATGACTCCACTTCACAGAATGTTTCTGTCTGTGCCGTGCTTCATTGTAGCCTCTAGACTAGTTGCCAACAACCTTTTATATTTAAATAACCACTCAGCAGTAATATTTTTACAAATCTGTAAAAGCAGCAAAACTTGTTTGAATACTTTAAATTTCTCACAATTTAAGCATACCAGACAGCCTGCTTCAGGAAAAGCAAACCAAACTGTCCATGCTCTATTCAATTTCCAATTTAATGATAAGGAGAAGGGCTCAATGTAAGTATATATTTTTTTCTAGTGTATTTATTCATTTTATTGGCCAACATACTTTACAGATTGGACAGTTAATGATTTTTAAGTCTAGTATAATCAGAAACCAACAAAGACATACAAGGAGCCACTGGAGATGAGATAAAGGAAAACACCTGTGGCCCTGCTCTAGACTAATGATTTCCTCATTGCAGCTATCAGCTTGAGCAAACCTGAGTGTTTGGATACCCACACAAAACGGGAACATCAACCAACCGTCTGGCTGCAACATTATCAATGAGTAAATTATTGGGTTTAGGTAAGGTTTAGTTTGGATAACTGTTCTCCAATGTAAAAGGGTAAAAGTTAATTGAGATAAAGAATTAATTCTCAAATCCACCTCACCAAATCACAAGACATTGTTTTTCCCCCTTGATGATGTAGCGATTCAGAAGGTTTTGAGATCTCCCTCAGATCCAGCATGATGGAGGTAGATGGAAGTACATTTGTGGTAAAAGTATCATCCGTAATTGCAAAATTGCATTCAGATTGCTCAGCAGCAATGTTTTGTGCTGTTTTTTCGGTGTGTCGACACATTAAGTAACACAGGAATTAACAATTAAGTGACCTGAAAGTGACCCAGGAACTGAGGACATCAGGCAAGCTGAAATGTCAGGTTCTGACATTCCAGCTACACTGGGAGTTCACGTGGAGGCTGACATGAGCTATATGAGCTGCTGACTAATACTTAAAGTGTGTGTTTTTCACACGAGACACACCCAGTGAACCTGTCACAAAGATATACTCTTTGGCTTTCCAGTATGTACAGTGGGATTTCAGTGGCTTAAGTAGGTGTGACACCATTTACAGTTGTTTCTTTGTCTTGTTTCCCCCTCAGGACTGAGTAAGGACTCCGCTCCACCTGAACCTGATCTGCCTGAAGCGCCAACACGTGGGCCTCCGCGTTTTCAACCTGATGGTGAGAGGCACAAGTGATTGGCAATTTATTAAAAGCGAAATGAATAAAGTTTGGTGATGACTTGGTAAACATATTCTAAATTCATAGGTGACTTCAGTGGCTGGACCACAAGCACGGAGGTCCTCCCCTTTGATACCAGTGGCATCCCACCGGGCGTTGTGATCTGTGCATTGCCTGAGTACAGGTGTGTGTTCCAGGGATCAGACTTCCAGAATTAATCCCACATAAGGAACATGTGGTACAGTTAATTTAACTCTTGTCTGCTCTTATGTCTCCAGCTGGTTCACCATGGAGCAGGTTGTGGACCTGAAGGCAGAGGGACTGTGGGAAGAGCTGCTAGATGGTTTTCAGCCTGAAATCGTCATCGAGGACTGGTGGGTTAATGAGCACCTCCACCCACCTCACCCACCCATGTGTGATTACTTATCACTGTGGTCTTATCAGTTTGGTCGTTACACATACAGAAGGCACAGTGTATAGTACATGTTTAACGGCCTATGTGTTCGTACATGTGCTGTTTGGGTTTGCATCAATAAGTATTTGAATAGTTTGGGCAGGGGCTTTTAAAAAGATTAAAGGTTTGTGATGGAAGATGCTTGTGTTAGTTTTGTAAAAATCAAAGGTAAAACCCCTTTGAAAAAATAATAAATAATAAGTTAATTCCTTAAATATTCATAAAATCGAACTATAATCACAAACATTGTATCTTACTTTTGCGATATAAAGGTTGACTTTCAGCATATTTTCATTCCCAGTTGGTCAGAACCCTCGCATACTTTTTGAACTTCGCCAAATAAACACCAAGAGACTAATCACATGTTCTCTGCTCCTCCTTTGAAATTTGACAGTAAGGTTAAGAACTTAAGCTAAGTAGCTAAGCTAAGTTCTGCATTTATGTTTCTATCGTGACAAAACACACAACAGCAGTTTACTATGCCATAGACATGTGATTTTTTACCCATCCACCCCAATATCTTATGTATTTTGACTTTGAGCTTATGTACTTCCCCAATTTTTTTTCAAAGAGAATGCATCAAACTCAAAATTTAGAGTGTATAATTGCAAAACAACAATTTGTCAGAACATATAAGATCTTTCTATAGACTTCAATTGAATATATGTCAAACATTTTTAAAAATATGAAGAATTAAAAACATTTTCGACAGCATTCCAACTTTTTGTTAAACTGTTATTGCTCTTCGCCTGTTTCCTTACCTTTCTTGTGTCAAAATTAAGAATGAACACTAGGGGTCACCATAACAATAACCATGAATATTGAGGGCAACACAGCTTGTAGGACAATTCAACAAGCTTGTGACTTCAGGGACTTCTTTTTTTCCAAAATTTTTTAGTTGTTTACTCATCAACATGTCAATCTATTTTTTATTTTGCATTCTAGAAAAATCTTCTAATGATGTGTCGTGTTGTCAGGTATGAGGAGAGTCAGGTGCATGAGTCCATCTACCAGCTGCATGTGAAGTTACTGGGTGCAGACAAAAGCACAGTGATCTCAGAGCACACTGTCAACCCCACCGAGGACCTGAGCACTTACTCTCACAACTGGAAGGAGGTGAGTCATAGGGTCTCCTGACAGCCTGACTCATCTGCCTGTACTGAAGGACCAGGATTCAGATTCATTCATTTCATTGTATGTCTCTGTGTTGGCCTGCAGGTGTCACATGTGTTCTCTGGCTATGGCCCTGGGGTGAGATATGTCCACTTCCAGCACCGACTGAAGAACAAGTTCTTGAACGGGTTCTGGCCCACGCTGTTCACCGGCAGCTCTGTGATGGTCAGACCAATCAAAAGCAGTGCTTAGGCAGAATGCAGATCCGCCATGCAACATAATCACTAGCTCATGCAAAATAATCAAACAAATCAACTCATATTTGCTTTTATAATAATGCAATTACACTAGGGCCATTACAGGGTTTGCAATAATCAATCATATTAACTTTTTATGCTGATGGTTGGGTAGATATTT
>JAOWBC010000182.1:22705712-22772759 GCA_028566105.1 Hypoplectrus providencianus
TTCCTACAACATTGAACAACAATCCATCTGATTGACCTCCACAGGACATATAGATTTGTACTGCATTATGTACCCCCTGTGTAGTGTATTGGGAGGGGACCTCTGTTAACTGTAACATCACTGAACAGCATGTTGGATAAAGCTCTCTAAGACAACAGTCTCTGAGATGAAGAAAGAAAGCGAAGATGTTTTATTGTACCAGATTCAAACATTTTAAGCATCAGCAATGGCAATTTAGAATGAACACTTTTATTCCTAGGAATAATTTGGTCCAGGTGTATTGATCGGGACCCAAGGAAGTGCAGTTTCAAGTGTAAAGTTGTTTGGCTGAGCAGTTTTCGAGAACCAAGTAATTGGCCTGTTCTGAACAGGCATGGTATGCTTTAGTAAATGTAGATCTAAATTATCTTCAGTTGTGTCTTACTACATATTTTAAAGAGAGAAAGGTCAAGTTATAGGCCTAGATACACAGATAAGATGAACTTGGTGTACTATATTCTAATGTCTAGTCACAAACATTAAGGTTCCTTTGTATTTCAGGGTAGTTGAGATGTTAAATTATATCATGTGAAGTCATTTTTACTGAAGAATGACACTTTTCATCTTCACTCTTTGGATGCATGAGAATTCTTTTGCTTGGCCACAACTTTTCGCCTAAGCTGGGAGTGACACTGAAGTCACTAATAGGATGTATACATTAACCTTTTTGTTTTTAGAGAGCTTCAGTAATGTTATTCTCCCTGAATTTCAGCGCAGGGCTTTACTAGGTGACAGTGTTTAAGATTCAGTAGAAACATAGGCTTTGATTGGCTTTCGGTGAAACTGATACATGCTATGTTATTGGTTTACCTGTGCATGGAGCTTACATCCTGGAAAGTGATCTTTGTCGTGTTAATGTTCAAGCCACATGCTCAAAGCAGTTTCCTCCTGTGGGTGATGGATTGCTAATTGAAAACGGTTGGTGTGTGTCAGGTCCTTGTTTCTGAATGAACTGACCATATTATTCCTTATTCCCGATAACTGATCATTGAATGAATCATCTCTACCTCACACTACGCCTCTGCTTATCAAAAGGAGTATCCCTCACCTGTACCTCACCCTACACTCAGGGTACAGGACATATTACACTGTTAAAGGTGCTAACTCCCCTTTTTGCCGGCACTCCTATCAGTGTAAGTTAACCCTGGGCAATCACTTATCGATGGTGGTGACAGATAGTGGATGTGTTAGAGGCGGTAAAGGGAGATGAGCTGTCAGCCAGCTCACTGTTCCTGTGTGCAGAAAGGACAAGAAGACCACAAGAAGAGCTGTCAACACCCCACGACCCCCTTCTCTCAACATTAGAAAGGCTTGTAAGATGAGAGGGGTTTTTTTTAACATGAACATGTATTACTAAGTGGGCTAAGTGTTTTTATCCATTTTTGAAGACCTTTCCCTCATGGTTAGACATTAAAGTGCCCAGTGAACATTGTTCCTGTAGCAAAGAAAAAATGTTTACTTTAATCACAGTGCAGAGGAAAGCTTTGATCCATTTAGGTGAGGGCAGGAAGTGGCTGTAATCTGCCCATTTATCTCCATTTACTAAATCTCTTAAGTTGAAAGACTAAGAAGTGCTCCCTTTACGTCCACCTGATAAATCCAGCAGGCTCCCCTTCTGAATGATGTTTACAGAGTTTTTGTGGGTGACATGAAAGGTACTATATTTAGGTGAAGGCATCAATCAATAATGCATCCAGCTCTTCCAGCACTGGCTTCTTGATTATCCAGCACTCTAATACTATCATCTGTGGCCAAACTGCAGCCTACTGATCATCCATAAAGAAAATGCAACACTTATCATCCAGAACAAATCTATTTTTGCATGCCCTAAATATATATGATAGACCCTTGCAAATCATAAAGGTTGTTAGTGATGTGTACTTTCTGTACTGTAGGTTGTATAGTCATGAAATGTTAAAGCATTTTTTTTTAACATTTGTGCTTGTGTATTGAGTGCACATTGCTGCTTTAATGTGAAAGTGTTAGCTGTCATGCTAAAAACAAGGCTGTTGTGTCTGTCACAACCCAGCAATATTATAATATTTGACAAATAAGTAAAGATTTGACAGGAAGGTTTATATTTCCATCACTGGTCTCCTCCCTTTTACCACACACCAATGTTACCTGTGCATTATTGTTTTTCAAATATGAACAGCAAGGAAGTTATTTTGGGTGATTCTAACCCCCCTCCCCTTAAGCACCCGCCGGTGTAAGGTGGCCCGCTGTCTGAGGTCGAGGTAACCATAGCAGGCCTTGGAAAGTGAAATGTGATGCGCAGGGCCCTCTGGGCTGTGTTTCTGAATCACAACTCCATAATGAGCTGGCAGAGCTCAGGCTGCATCAAAGATGCAGCACCCCAGTATCTGTTTCAACTCACGCTGCACAATAGTGCAGTGTCACCTGTGCCGGGGAGTGGAGGAGGAGGGCCCCTCAGCAGCACAGAGAGACTGAAAGCCATCTACCTCACTGCTCTACTCACGCCCATACATCCTCTGTTAAGGGCCTTCAACACGTGTGTCTTTGCTGATGTCTGTGACTATCAGAGCTGTCCTTTAATCCAAAACACAAGTTAGAAAATCTCTGAAAAGTAAATATATTTAAGCACGAACAAATTCAGTGTTTAAGTAAAAGGAATCTTGTGTGTGAGTGTTTGGCTGTTGTGTTCTTTCCAAAAACAAAATATTGTACCACAGTAGAGGAGAAAGGGAAGGAAGGGATCCTCCTCCCAGTAAGGGCTGACATGCAGTAGATGTCATTTGTACCAAACAGAGCAACTTTATATAATGTTTACCTAATGCATTTCAGATATCATGTCATCAATTTATTTATGTCAGCATTAAGTGACATAAAGAATCTGTCTATCTGGCTTGATAGTTTGTCCTAAATGTACTTTCAGGTAGCCTTCAAACAAAGATGTTGACGCAGCGCTGCAGGCAGGGAAACACTACCTAAACCACAAATAAGCACTTAGTCATCCTCAGCACCAGGTTTCAGTGATTAGTGCCAGACAATGATGACCACGGGAGCCATGTAGCTTATCAACCTGGCTTTAGTTTCTCTGAGGTCATTCTTATATACTCTGCCAGGTCAGTTTACTTACTATTGATTATAACAAGCCTTTGTGTTGGTGGCTATGTGAAAAACAAACAAAGACAATCTCAATGACAGTGTAAGTATAATATTGAAATAAATATATATGAAATTAAAATAATAAATGTAGAGGGTAAGGAGGTGGGTCTTTCTATTTTAGTTCATGTATTTGCGGCAGTGCGACTTGCAGAAGGACGAGGTGGAGGTGAATATACATGTGTGGTGATTATCAAATTCTGTAAAGACTATGATGACACTATCATCATAGCTCTGAAACTGTGTCCATCAAATAAACATGTTAATAACAGGGCAGCAAACACGATGCTTTACCTCAGAAAACATCTAGATGGTTCATGCATCATAACAAACTGACACATGGAGTATGATTTTTTTCATCATGTATTTACTATAATTATGATAGGAAATACAGAAATAAAGAAGTTGATGTATTGAAACTTCATAGGATTTAGTCCGACATTGAAAAGTTTGTTTCAACAGAACTCTGTCAGCCCTCAATGTATCTCACTGTGCTTCCTCTGTCCCCAAAGGAGCATCCTCTGACCCAGCGTCTCCCCTGGTGACCCCCCCAGGCCCCTCCTGACTCAGGGATATCATGGGTCCCCTCCCGGTTTATTCCCCACTCCTCTTCCTCCTCCTCTCCTTCCTACTCCTGGCCGGCCCTTGCGCCTCCATCAGGCCCCAGGTTGTGGAGCGAGCGTCTGCCCCTGAGCAGCCTCAGTCCTCTGGTAACACTACGGGGTCTGGCAAGCGGACATGTCCAGGTGTTGTGGTGTGTAAACCCGGTATCCTGCTGCCAGTGTGGATGCCACTCAACCCTCCACTGGGGGAGCAGGCAGGGAGGGCCATTGTCTATTTCCTGTGTCTCATGTACATCTTCATGGGCGTGTCCATCATTGCAGATCGCTTCATGGCATCCATCGAAGTCATCACCTCTCAGGTACTATTCATGTTATCAATTTGGAATATTTATTGCAGGACTTAGTACTGACTGAGTACCATGTCATACTGTACACTGATAATGATTGCAATAGCTGGAACATGGGAATATTAGGTCAGTGATAATAGCATCTTTAACATATTTCCAAACTATCCCTACAGGAGAAAGAGGTGACCATCACTAAACCCAATGGGGAAACAACAGTTACAACAGTGAGAATCTGGAATGAGACAGTTTCCAACCTCACACTGATGGCCCTGGGCTCCTCAGCACCCGAGATCCTGCTCTCTGTTATTGAGGTACACAATGCATTCTGCATCCTTTTAATATATTCTGTCCTACAGAAAAGGCTTTCTCCATCTGTGATTGTGCATTCAAAAAACAAAACAACTTATTTCAGCCTGTTCGCGGGTCATTCCTATTGTGGCTCTCTTATCAGATTTGATTTCTAGTTTTACATACATATGTAGTTATAGTTTGACTATCCCCACTCAAAAGCAGGCCTATTCTTATAGAATTTTGAATTTTGGTTTTTATGGGTCCTAATTCTGTCCTGTTTAGCATTAAAAAGGTTTTTGATTTTGTCTTTTGTGTCCAATAAATGTTGACAGGTGTGTGGTCACAACTTTCATGCAGGGGAGCTGGGCCCTGGCACCATCGTGGGCAGTGCTGCCTTCAATATGTTTGTGATAATTGGTCTGTGTGTGTGGGTGATCCCTAATGGAGAGTCTCGCAAAATCAAACACCTGCGAGTGTTTTTCATCACGGCTTTCTGGAGTATTTTTGCCTACATATGGCTCTACCTCATACTGGCTGTCATCTCACCTGGGATTGTAGAGGTATGTTTTCCATGTACTGTGTATAAATGTATATAAATAATCAAGCATGTCAATCATTTAATGCTTATATTGTCTGTATTGCCAGGTGTGGGAGGCCGTAGTGACGCTGCTTTATTTTCCGGTGTGTGTGATCTTGGCTTGGATTGCTGACCGTCGCCTGCTGTTCTACAAATACATGCACAAGCGTTATCGCGCTGACAAGAGGCATGGCATTGTAGTAGAGATGGAAGGTGACCTTGCGCCTAAAGGCATTGACGTGATCATGGATGGAAAGCTGTCAGATGGAACTTCGTGCCCTGGAAACTCCTCCAGTGTGACCGTCTCTGTGCAGACAGGCAATGAACTGGACCAGAACAAAGACGAGGTAAGCTAAGTGGCTCAGGGAGAAATACTGCTGGAAACACAAGTGGTAAGCTTAAAGATTGAAGGGTGTGACGTGATAGCCTTTTTTTTCTTGTAAGTGGAGTGACTACAGGTAAATGTCATCACCATTTTAACTGATAAATATCACAATGAAGTTTATTATTAGTTTATTATAATCATTTGACAAGTTTTCTCAAATTTTATGTTAAAACACACAAATAAGTGCTTACATGCATGTTCGTTCATTTTGTTGGCAGAGGGACAGGATTTTACAGAGGAAATTTAAGATTATGATTATAAAGAGTATGAAAAAACATCTTTTTAAAAAAATATTAATATTAATATTGGAAAAATACACATGTAAATGTAAAAGTCCACATGTTTTGCAAAGGACATGTTGCTGGGTAATTATTTTACTAATTGATATCCCCATAAAATTTCCTAGTTAATTGGGTATAATAATCGGGTTGAATAAACTTGAATAATGCATTGGGAAAAAAAGAACATTTTGGACAAAAAGCCTGGGTTGGGTCTCTATGTTGTTTTTATGTAATTAAGCTAGCTTAGCATCTTGTATTGCACGCAGATGGCCTGCTGGGTCTAGTCATGAGGGACTTTTTTAAAATGTATTTTGTAAACTACATTAGTGGGGTAGTCTGGTTGGAAACATACATATCATGGTTGAGCCTTACCAATGAGATTTGTTGAACACACAACAGGAAACAGCAGGTCTGAGATCAGTTTTCTTAACCCATGCCTCTAACTCTCACAAGCTAACGTTACCTTGCAACCCTAATTAGCTAGCCAAACTGTCAGTAACTGATACTCTGGGTTTCTGTCTGTGATTCTGCTATCACAGAAACTATAGGGCCCTACCTTAATGTGGCTGCTGGCCAGCGTCTGTCTCAAGACACTTGGCTATGCCATAACCTGGCGACGGTGTTGCTGGACGGATTCGATGTTTTCAAGCCCAATAAGTGATCAAAATGAAAAACATACAAGCAGAATTATGGCAAATCACAAAAATAAGTTGAACAACTGAAATGTTTACATCTGTACTGCAACTATGCAAGGCGATATAACAACCTATAATGATAAAATGTCTGTCCTCTGCCCTAGAATTGAAAAATAAAGATAATAATATTAATAGTAATAATCATCATA
The DNA here is from genome assembly GCA_028566105.1 of Hypoplectrus providencianus. NCBI lineage: Eukaryota > Metazoa > Chordata > Actinopteri > Perciformes > Serranidae > Hypoplectrus > Hypoplectrus providencianus. The sequence goes on from JAOWBC010000182.1 coordinate 22,712,166, forward strand.
ATCATAATAACAACAACAATAATAATAATGATAAAGGGACAGTTCAATTTTATTTTTTTGTTTTTGCTCAAATTTGTGTTTGCATTATCTTGAAGGGGGTATTATTCTGTAGAAATTTTAAAAAGGCAGGTGCAAGGCAGAAAGCTAGTTGCAGGGAAGCAAATTCCACTCTGTCAGACCCACTGGTGGATCATGTTTTTGTAACTTTAAAGCTTCTTAATGGGGATTTAAGGGGGGTTTCCTGGGGCTATTGGGATTCATGCTCAGCATGAGTCTGACTGCAGGAGTGCAGACAGTATTCTGAACAGCAGGATGTTGCTCAGTAGGAGCCCAAGTATTAGAAGTTTCTTGAACTTTTCTGATAAAGATCACAACATCCATCTGTAAGTTCCATTTCATAAAAGTTTCGTTCCAAGAGTCACCAAAAACTAAGTCATATCTTCTCATTCTCCCAGCACGCTCTCTGCAGGACCCCATTGCACACATGTGGCCACAACTTAAGATTTTAGTTTAGTTTATTAGCAGTTTATGTCTAAGAGGATTTTACCAAAACAAAGTATTTCATCAAATGCGCATCTTTATGAATGCGATGTGTTTCTTAACAACCAGTTTTCTCTGTTGGACAGGTGGTCCGCATCCTGAAAGACTTGAAGGAGAAACACCCAGATAAAGATCTGGACCAGCTGATAGAGATGGCCAACTACTCTGCCCTGGTCCAACAGAAGAAGAGTCGCGCTTTCTACCGCGTCCAGGCCACACGCATGATGATTGGTGCTGGCAACATATTAAGGAAGCATGCTGCTGAGCACTCACGTCGCTCAGGAAGACAGGAGGATGACCTGGCCACATGCTCACATATTTGTTTTGAAAGTGCTCAGTATCAGTGCACAGAGAACTGTGGATCACTGAGCATTGGAGTGATCCTTGAAGGGGGCACAGGCCAGAACACTTTCTATGTGGACTACTGTACTGAAAATGGCTCTGCCAATGCTGGAGCAGATTATGAATTCACTAAGGGAACCCTGGTATTTAAGCCAGAGGAGAGCCGCAAAGAGATCAAGGTGAGCAGGCTGGAAAAGGGAAGTGTGTTGATATTATTCAATATCAGCACACTCTCCCCTAATGTTTGTCATTAATGTTTGTTACTGATATTAATAGCAATGTGCTCTCCAGGTGGGCATCCTGGATGATGACATCTTTGAGGAGGACGAACATTTCTTTGTTCGTCTTCAGAACCTGAGGTTAGAAGAAGGTGGTAGTGAAGGGACAGGAACTCCACCAATGGGTAAACTCGTGGAGCCACTGGTTGCCACTATCACCATCTTGGACGATGACCATGCCGGCATCTTCACTTTTGGCCAGCGTGTGCTGCGCGTGAGTGAGAGCACAGGCACATTATCCGTGACAGTGGTGAGAAACTCGGGCTCAAGGGGCACCGTCGCAGTGCCATACCACACAGAAGATAGCAGTGCCAAGGCTGGGGTGGACTACGAGGAGGCCAGAGGGGAGCTGGAATTCACTAATGAACAGACCAGGTGAGGCACAAACAAAGCCACTGACTAAGGATCTAATGAAGTCTAATGGATATATTTCCTTAGGTCATCAATTTGTTCTTCCCGTAAGGAGGTAGAGCCAGACATTGTGACTCTTCAAGTTGCATATACCTATCTTCTACATGCTATGCATTAAAGCAGGCATTATACATTATTAAGGACATTTTAGCAAATCATTTTATAAACTATAAGGATAAAGCTGATGAAATGTTAAACTTCTGTCATGGTCCAGTCCATGAAAAGACCAAAATCAACAACACGTTAATTTGTCATTCGATACTTCTTCACCTCAAATTCATACTGAAGACATAGATCTTTCCTGAAAAAAGGTTTAGTTTTCAGACAGAAGACAATGAGTTGATTACTTTTTAAAGCCTGGTTAATAGGCTTTGTTGTTAAAAAAAAAAAGGCAAGAATAAAAAAGGCCTCTAACAAAGTTGCATTAATGTCAAAGAGGAAAAAAGTCTCTAGCTAAATTGTTGCTTAAAACTGAAAAAGAAAAAAAAAACTCAATGATCAAGACAACTGTTGTTCTTTATTTTAAACTGGTTCATGCTTTTTTATTCAAACTACTTAGCCTACACAGCTACATAGCCCCTTAGAGCTTCTAGGAAGGAGTACCTGACCCTCACTGACAGATTACTAGAGGAGGTCCTGTTGGACAGAATTACCTGACGACTTGACACCTAAACATAATCCCATCCCGATCAGGTGTGGGAACCTCCAGTCACCCTGTGTAAACTGAGAGATCCTTTTCCCATTAAATTTTCAGTTTATATAAGCTGTGTTTGCACATGGACTAATTGTACACTTAGTGAAAGACTCTTACATAACATGGTGATCAACAGATGTTGCACAGTAAAGGGTATAGCAATTTGCAGATAATAGTCAATGGAAAGGTGTAAGGGTGTGTTGCCTTTGAATTTCATAGTTTTTTCTGCTATGTTTACGCTCTTCTTCCATGTTGTCAGAAATTCATTAAAAATTCCACAGATTCATTTTACAGACTTAGATTAACTCAAATAGTTTTGCGCTACAGGTGATTTAGTTTAGCCATTTCTTTGGCGGGCTGAGGGCCAATAGCACACTATGTTAAAGCCTGCATTATTTAAAAGCCCATTGTCATTAATTATTTAAGTCACTTCAATTTGCAATGTGATTTAGATGGTAGAGAAAATGTTTTATATGTGGGAGTATTGTTTATTCAATGTATGCATCTTACAGTTCATAGTTTTAAGTGGTAAATTCTTTGTTGTAGGAATAAAAACATATTTGTGTGCTTTGTCTGTGCATTTGTGTGTGTGTGTGCGTGTGCGTGTGTGTGTGTGTGTGCATGCTTGCATATATCTAGTCAGATCCTTCAAGTGCGCATTATAAATGTGGAAGAGTACGAAAAGCAGGAAAACTTCTTCATTGTGCTTGAGGACCCCAAATGGCTGAAGCGAGGAATCTCTGGTAAGTGTGCAAATATTTTTACTTTCATTATTATTGTTTATGTGAGCTTCGTGGCTATGATAAGGAAGTGACACTGCATGAGGTCATAATCAAAAGGTTTGTCTACACTAGCATATGAGATTACACTCAGACAGTAGATGGTAGCAATATCCAAGATCTAGTGTCAAAACAACAACAACAGCAACATAGGCAGCTGAATGCTGGGCACGTGCGTCACAGCCAGTAACTGAAGATTACCCACTGCCATTCACTGCTGTCTCTGTTTCACTGTAGTGGCTGCAGCCATTTATTTAGTTAGTACCCTTTAGTTGTTTGTTCCCTGTCAAAATGTCAAAAGGTTGGTGCAGGACCTGGATATGCTGCATGGAGCATGGAGATGTATCAGTTTGCATAAGTTTGAAAAGTACAGTAATTTATATTGCAGAATTATGTTGAATTACGAAGTGGGGTACAAACAGGAGCTAACAGTCAGAGTCCATGTTGCATGCCCAACTGATAAATTTGAGGTTCGTTTTACCCGCTCTAATGTATTTAGCCCTGAAAATGGTTTTTATTACCTTGTATTGAATCATTGTTTGTCTTTCTTCACAGCACTGCTGCTAAATCAGGGTAAGGTAGTTTGGGTGTAGGTTTGGGTGTTAAAGGTGCAATGTGGAGCATTTTTAAATACCAACATATTATTGTGAACTTGCTTGTGAATCTGCCTAAGGCCATAAACGAGACAATTAAATGCCTTAGTCTCACATCATCAGCAGTAAGATAAATGTTCAAACTAATTAGCATCTTTTGCATCCTCTAACAAAAATTAATTTGACTAATTTCCTTTTACACTCCCTGGGTTTGTGTGTGTATATTTGTTGAAAAGAAGAGCATGCACAATGTTTTTGTCTTTAATTACCATGACCTGTCATTGTGAGAATTTCTTAATTCTTTAGCTCCATTTATGCTTCTTCTTGTTTTGCACTCATTAGTTTTACTTCATCAAAGGCTCATTTTTAATGGCTTTAATGGCTGCCTCTTGGGGCAGAGCTCATCACACTGCTCGGGCGGAGCGTGCCAGCCTTTCAACCCAGGATCGTCCACTATACTTTGGGACTAGTGGTCCTTCTGACATGGCTGGGTCCTGTAGTATTTATTTAAAACACTCTGCTCCTCCTGTCAAATGAAACATGTTCTCTGTAATTGGTATTCCACTGTTCTATACGTTTGAATGATCCTTCCTTTCATGTTTGGGCCTTTTGGGAATAAGGTTTTTTTTTTCTGAACAGCAACTTGCAAGCAATTCTAGCTGTATAATCCTCACAAATGGCTGTATCAGTCAAATGCTCTGTGCTATAGATGGGAATGGTCAGGGTGAATGTAGAAGTATTATGGCTTGAGTCCATCTCGAATACGCAACCTAGTCCATACGCAAAAAGATGTCCTCCACATCCCATTTTAACAGGAAATACATTACATCATGGAAGCAAAGCCTCTCTATATGCTACACACAGCACCTTTAATAATGCTTGAATATGTGTGTGAGAGTGCAGAATGTTCCTTTAGGTTTGGGCATGTACCCTTGGCTGGCCTTTTGGATGTTTTTGCATTTACAAAAAAAAACAAAAAAACAAACTATAAATCTAAATATTTAAACATGAAGTACATTGTGTGCTCACTGACAGGTAACCCAAGCCCTGAGGAGGAAGAGGCCCGGAGGATCTCTGAGATGGGCAAACCCATTCTAGGAGAACACAGCAGGCTTGAGGTCATCATAGAGGAGTCCTGTGAGTTCAAGGTGTGTGAGTGACTGACAGGATTGCCCATGAGGAAAAGCTCAGTGTTTATTTGAAAATAATATTTAACTGAATATCCACTAAGTAGCCTCGCATTTTACCATATTTTACATTTGCATGTTTCAGGAATTTGCTACAATCTGCAACTTTTTAATGAACAGGATAGAATTTTTGCTTGGGTCTAAGACTTAAATTATTAAAAGAGTTACTTAGATGACTGCTTAACTTAAATGATGTTTAATTAACTTGCATTAGAGGACCCATACAGCTACTGTAGCTAATGTTTTCCATGCTGTCATCTTTGGTCAAAACTCACAGTTAACTGTAGGAGCTTGCTGAATGTTGTAGGGATATTATAGCTTTACTGCAGTTTGAAGGCAGACATGAACCACTTGTCATAATAGCACTTCATAGTAAATTGGATCGACATTGAAATCTTATATCAGTGGATTATTACTATTATTGTCCTGCAAAATACCAGCAATTTATTATTTTGTGTGGTGTATATTTCTGTGTTTCCCTGGAAGTAAGAGCAGCTGCAGATGGTAAAGATTATGTTGCACTATACTGACAGGCAACCAGATGTAATGTAACATCATCACAGAGTTCTCTGTATTTCATAAAAATATAAAGCAAATGTATAGCTGTTTAAGATTTTGTAATTCTGAAATGTTACTGATAATATCTTTAAGTATATGTGTTTTGTTCACTAACCACCTCACCCCCTTTTACTTATCAGACTCCCAATGGAGTACTAGACCAGGTACAGTTTCTGTCAGCATTCTGTGGGTGATGGCACTGATAAGCCTTTTCTCATCTCATTATTTCATTTCCTCTCAGTATAATTTACTCATAATAAAAATGTTATATTTGTATATATTATCAGCAATTCCCACTCATTGTTTGTCATGCATTACACACATCATGATTTTAGATGTGTGTGCTCTCCTGTGTGCTGTGCTTAACCTTTTTTTCAGCTAATTCTGCTGCATGATTACTTCAAATTGTGCAGCAGAACATTGAAGCCAGTGTATAAAATGTGTCATCTGTTTGGTGTATGTTATTATGACTACCTCTTCCTCATCACTGAATTCTTTAATGCGTTGTAACAGAACACAGTGGACAAACTCCTAAAGGACACAAATCTGGCTGTAGTGCTTGGTACTCACTCGTGGAGAGAGCAGTTCATTGAAGCTGTCACAGTCAGTGCAGGTCAGTGGCTAAAAAAAATCAACTATTTTAACTTGTATCTTAATCAGTTTGTGTTGTGTTTTGCATTTACTTAATGATAAGGAATTGGTTTAATTTTTTTATTAGGCTTGGATATGTCTCTTATCCATAGTTGATGTCTCACCTACAAAAGATGCTGTATTCAGGCAGAATTTCTCCACTGAAGCTTAGCAAAGTCCTTCTGTGGAGGGGGCTGAGGCAAAACATATTTTCTACACCCAAAAAAAAACAGACATGGCAGTGACTTATTTTGACACTGTGGCTGATGTCACTAACAATAAAAAGGAAGAATATAACTCAGTGTATTTGTCTCAAATTGCAGGTAGCTGCATTATTTTGCAATTCTAAGGATGTGTGTGCCTGGCCAGCTAAAGAAAATAGTTCAAAATTTTTGGTAACAAGTCTCTTTTTTTGGAGTCGGATGAGAATACTAATAGCACTCTTCTCCCTTTCCATTAAATGTGAGCCTACAACCAGCAGCTGATTAGCTTAGCATAAACACTTGAAAGAGAGGGAAACAGCTAGCCTTGTTAGGTCCCAATCCTATAAATTAGGTTGAACAGTTCTTATCCAAAGCTCATTAATTAGCATTTCATTTATTATTTGTTTGACCCATAGGAAAAATGGAAAGTTGTGCCTGTGAGGCAGTTATGCACTGGACTCTTTGTTGGCTGAGACCAAAATAAAGTACTGTTCTCTCCCCTCTAGTGGAAGCTTTTTTGCAAAGGCTTGCTTTGATTTGTATTCACTGTGTGTTCACTGTCTCTTTGAAACAGGTGATGAGGAGGAGGGACAGGAGCAGCGAATGCCGAACTGCTTTGACTATTTCATGCACATATTGTGCGTTTTCTGGAAGATTCTGTTTGCTTGCGTCCCTCCCACAGAGTACTGGAATGGCTGGGCATGCTTCATAGTGTCAATCTCTGTCATTGGTTTACTAACAGCCATTATTGGAGACCTAGCTTCTCATTTTGGCTGCACCGTAGGCCTCAGAGACACCGTCACTGCGGTGGTCTTTGTAGCACTGGGAACTTCACTTCCTGGTAAGTGATTCTACCAAGTAGTCCCTGTTTTTATAATGTACAGTAGACTCCTTACTGAGTGATACACAAAGTTATGTCAATGTGTATGTCAGAATGTGTATACAAAGTCTGACCCAGGGTAATAAGCACAGAAAGAACTTTGTTTTGAATTGAACTGTTGAACAACTGACTATTTATGTATGGACATTTCTTCTAGATACCTTTGCCAGTAAGGTGGCTGCCACTCAGGACCAGTATGCGGATGCATGTATTGGAAATGTGACCGGAAGCAACGCCGTTAATGTGTTTTTGGGAATAGGGGTTGCCTGGTCTGTGGCTGCCATATATTGGCAGGTCAAAGGTAAGGTCTTCCGTGTTGACCCAGGCTCACTGGCCTTCTCTGTCACACTCTTCACCATTTTTGCCTTCTTCTCCATGGGAGTGTTAATGCTACGCCGGAGGCCGTCCATAGGCGGTGAACTTGGTGGCCCGCGGGTCTTCAAAGTCCTCACTTCGCTGCTTTTCTTTGGACTCTGGTTTCTCTATGTCCTCTTCTCCAGCCTAGAGGCCTACTGCCATATACAGGGCTTCTGAGAGAGCATAGCTGGGGAGAGTAATGACTGCACAATAACAAACACACACCACATGGACATTTACCTGTACAGTAATGATCACTGAGAAGATCACAACTTGACAACTGCTGCCATGGCTCATAAAGAACTTTTACACACCACAGACTCACAAATGCAAATCTGTAAGTCACATCCACTGCAGGATGGTTCCAGTCAGCAGAATTTATTGTGACAGCCCTGATTAGTTTTCTTTTAGAGGGACTAAATACCATACAGTGACTGTTTTTGATCATTGAGAGCAAGGTCAGCATGTATTCTGTGAAGCCACCGAATTTTTCCTAGATACTGGCTTGATGCCTGATGGTTCATAACTGGATTTCAAGTTTGGTCTTGTTTCTCCTCATGCTTAAATAGCCTGGGTTATATTGAACTGCCTGAAATAGCTACTGAATAATAAAAACAATTACAACTGCTTTTACACAGATGTGCAATATAAGGACACCTCTGAGTATATCATCATGCTTATCCCACTTGGCACGGGAAAAAAACAGACACTGTTCAAACTGTCAAGTTTATTGTCAGTAAGTAACTAGTTAGAATTCAATTGTAACACAGCCTAAAGCAAAAGTGCTTCTGCTATGGTAGCCTCCAGTTTTGTTCACAGATTTAGAACAATCGTAATAAAACTGTTGACTGGAAGTGTTTGAGTTGTCTTGGTGTACAATTTTGAATGGAAGTGCCAGCCAATTAGAAGTGTTTTCTGCGGCTGAGGTATAAACAAACTGAGCACAGTTTGGTTACAATCTACAGTCTGCTGTTGTGTAATGTCTCAAACTGATTGTGTTTTTCTGTTAGGTGACATGAGGCATTGTCTAGTGTAATGTAATGCAACTTCTAAATTCAATCTCACTATAAGTATTGATTATTGTACTGATAAGAAAGGCTATTACCCAATATATGAAAATGTATAATTGATAAAGAATTACACGGAAAATTAATTTATAAGAAAAAAAATGTACCTAGTGTCTGCCATTGAGTGTGATTGTTTGAAAGTGATGATTCATTCACCCCGAAGGTCTTATCTGTTTATTTATCAATGGTGTAAATGTAATGTATTTGTAATTTAATGTATTTGAGATTGTATGGACAGAAGTATATATTGTAATTCATTGTAACCCGTCATAATTACATTGAAATTTTGACATTTAACTGAGTTTGTCTCCTTTGGACCAACCACACTGTTTGTGTGAGTATTACTTCATCATTAGTACAGAGAAAGACAGATTGTCTAAGATATGTAGCAATATCCAGATATTTGTGATGCAAATAATAGATATGTTATAGTGAAACTGCCCTAAATTCATTTTACACTCCTAAAGACACTCTTCAATTTTTTATGCAAAGGCCCCAAACATATAGAAAACTGCTTCAGGAATCATGAAAAAGCTATCTCCATGCTGCGTACGAATCCAAATAAAAGAGACAGAGAATGACTCTCCTCAGAGATCTATGCCATTCATGAGTGTACTTGTCCCCAACCTGTTTTTATGTACTTCATAGGGGGAAATACACTCATGTTCTCCTAAAAAATTAAAAGGTGATGTACTTTAACAGTATCTTAGGAATACACAAACACAAGGAAAGGGGTGAATATGGATTTCACTATGCAAATAAAGTTATAAGTGCATCACTTTGATAAGCACAAAATAAGTATTTCATGGTTTCCTGAGTTAGAAAAATGCAATATGATGCAATGCACATTTAGTCAGAAGACATTTCATCATGTTGGGAAACATCCTTCCAAGATATGTTAATTTTAGCATGGGTGTTTAGGTAAAAAGAGTCAGGTGAAGGGATTGCTGTTTAGTGTTTTTAGTGGCAGGCTTGTTACACGTTAGTATCATTCCTCTGTGCTTAAATGTTATAAATGTGTAAAGGTTGAGTTTAACCTCCCCTCATTTCCTGGAGGACATAACTTTATGAATTATTAACATGGTTGTGATCGATTGTAACGTGATTGGCTTTTGCCTCTCTGCTACATTCACGGAGGCAAAAAACATGAGCACCCTGGACCAAATCCGTTACAGTGGTTGTCAGGTCGCATTTTTAATAAAAGAAGAAAACAGTTGTTTGTGTAACAGTTGTATATGTGCTGCGACCCACTGATTATCATTGGTTGGTCACATATGTCTGGAAAACATGTGAATATCCGTCCCGACTGTACAATAAAATGGGATTTTAGAACTACAACTGCAAACCTAGTTAGACAACGGGGCATTGATTACTTGGTTTCAGCAGTTTAAATAGTATTCTGTTTTCCCACACGTCATGAATGCATCAATAGCCCGGCACAGGGGACAGGACAACATGGCTGCTGCTGCGGGCCGATTCTACGGAGAAGGTGGCAGAGCAACAAAAAGACAGAAAACTGAGGACGGAGGAATGACAACGGTGAGGCTCTACCTCTGGCCTTTACCGATAGTATTTGATTATGCTAAAATTTGCTTGGTTTCGTTTTTTAAGACATGAATTTAGCTTGACGAAGTAGTGCTTATCTAGCAGCTATCGCTAGCCATATGAAAAAGCTAGCTGAGTAGCTAACCAATTCACATAGAGGCTAGTTTGATGAGGTATAGCCATAACGTTAACGCGGCCACGGAATATTTCGTTATTATCATATAGCTACTTTGCGACACAAAACTACAATATTCTGTACTGACAACAATCTGTGTTAGTTAACCATACAATGTTATTTTGCAAACAAACAACGTGAGAACGTCCTATTCATGCCAGCGTCAAACATTCATTCAGCGTTACATCAACGTTAATAACGCTAATGTTACATGCCTCAATTGCATGAGCTGTTATTTGGCTTATTAGCTACTGGTCCCTTCCGGTAGTATAAACCATAACCGTATAATATAACAATATAAGCATGTTTGTGTGTTTTTCAGGAGAGTTACGATGACCCTCATAAACCGCTACCCTCCCCGGTGGTGCACATTAGGGGCTTGGTGGACGGTATCATGGAGGCTGACCTGGTGGAAGCCCTACAGGAGTTTGGGGCCATCAGGTAATTAACCGCATCTAATGTGTGAACATTTATGATAATCACATAAAGGTACTCAAATACAACATAGCCCTGTCCCACTATCATCTATCATGCTGTTGTGGCTAAGGTAGTTTGTTTGGCAGTAGTTAAAATACATGTAAAGAGAGGGGACTTTTCTGGAGTCTATTATTCACTTGTTTTAGTTTTCCAGATACTTTATAAACTGTCTTGGTCTTAAACCTGTTAGAAGCTGAATTTTTCAGCAGCCACACTAGTTGTCTACTTATCTGTACTACACCATTATCAGCATACAGCATACAAGCAGCTTATCTGAGAGTGATTGTGGGAAACAGCTGCCAAATGTTTTTATAAGGACTTTATGTAACTGAAAACATAAACATGCAGCTACAAACTGTAGAACCAGTTGTAGGCAAAGTCAATGTAACTTGTAATTTCACCCATATTGCCAATGGTTTTAAACGTTTATTTGACTCATGCTTTTTCATATTGAAACTTGGTATACACATCTGTCTACAGTTATGTGGTTATGATGCCCAAGAAGCGACAGGCCCTGGTGGAGTATGAGGACATGAATGGCTCCTGCAATGCTGTTACTTATGCAGCGGAGAATCAGGTTTACATTGCAGGTCACCCTGCCTTCATCAATTACTCCACTAGCCAAAAGATCTCCCGACCAGGAGACTCGGACGACACCCGGAGTGTCAACAATGTGCTTCTGCTCACGATCATAAACCCCATCTATCCTATCACCACGGTAACTTAATTATAAATACTTGTATTGTGTGCAGTGACTAAGAATTGTTTTACAATTCTATTAATATTGCTTATGGGTTTGGTTCTGTATCAATACTCTCAATTTACTTTCCATTACTAATTTAAAAAAATATATCTTATTCTGAAAGACCAGAGATAGAGGAGGATTTTTTTAGATTATTAATATTGCTAAAATGAGATTGTAAATCATCAGCAGCAGACAATAATATCTAACTGGAAACAAAAATAACTAGAGATAGAACTAAATAAGGTCAACATATAAATGCATACATACCTGTAATCCAGCATCTGTGTGGTCCTGTTTTTCTTTATAATATGTTCTTCTGAACTGAACATTTTATTTGCCTCTGCAGGATGTGCTCTACACCATTTGTAACAACTGTGGTCCTGTACAGAGGATCGTCATCTTCAGAAAGAATGGTGTTCAGGCCATGGTGGAATATCCTTATCACTATTTTATCACTATCGGCCCTGCCCAGTAAAATTGTACATTTTCTCACTTTAAATGTGTTTATGTAATTACGTGTGGCCCTTCAGAAATATATAATCTGGACTCACCTTAACTAATTTCTGCCACGTTTGATTCGGTCCAAAGCGCTCAGAGGGCCAAAGCCTCCCTGAATGGGGCAGACATCTACTCTGGCTGCTGCACTCTAAAGATTGAGTATGCCAAGGTAAGCATATGTCTAATCAACCATTGGGCCTGTTACATTAACATGATATGCTAGTGAGAAGGATTGTTTCATGTAATATAATCCCATTTACAGCCAGCACGCCTTAATGTCTTCAAGAACGACCAGGACACCTGGGACTATACAAACCCAAATCTCAGTGGCCAAGGTAACAAGCAGTCCCCAAACCTTCCTTCCCCTTTTTTCTTCCTCTTTTCCTCTCATTCCACTGTATGGGATGGTTAGGTTTCTCTGCCTCCGGGGGTATTGCCGATGATTACAGATGAATGCTTTCTTCCACTGCTCACCGTGGTACTCAGTACTCTGTTTTCAAGGGCAATATTCCTGTGATGCCCTCACAGTCTTCATGCATTTTCTCGCCACACAGCAGACTCAAGTAAGGGCATGAGGAGCAACCTCAACGGCAGCCAACCTCAATTACAGCTTCATGCATGTGAAAAGCCCAACGCACCCGTCACAGCAGCGCAGGCGCACCATTCTTCACTAGGTCCACATTCCCTATAGAGCATGTCACAGTGACACAACCTCACACCCCTGCCTACTCTACACTACAAAGACTGTCACACCTGTTAGCATTCCTTCAAACATAGTGGAGATTTTATCATAGCTTATATAAGACATTGCACAAGCCAGCTGAGTTGACTTGTGAGACCACTCGGCACACCTCTGGTTAAAGGTCCCATGAAACGACTCCTGAGATCTTAACCATTTCCCAGGCTTCAATGTGCTGAGCAGCTATTTCTGCCCTATGGTAGCACTTAATGAGCAGTTTGAGAGTAGATGGAAAGTAAATAGACCAGTACTGACAGTGACTCTGTTTACACTGATTTAACACCCAACTGTGTTTTGGGTGTTAGCATTGCTTATGTGAGAATAATGATGGGTTAAATTTGTTTGGTATGTTTTGTGTTTAACCGTTAATTGTGAGAACAGATATGGGACACAAGAACATTCTTCATTTCATGGGACCTTTTTATGTAAAACATATGTAAGAAACACCCTTGATAGTGTAATCTACATTGTTCAGCCTTTAATCAGTATTTGTCGATTGATGATGAACTTCTGCAAAGTTCTGAAAATGTGAACACAGGTTTTTAAAGGTGGAGATAAAACCATTCGATATTGGTCATCTGTTTTGTTGATTTAATGCAAAAATAGTACAATTAAAAATCAACGTAAGTGCATGTCTGTAACCTCCATGAAAGAAACTTTATAAGGCACATGGCACATTGTGATGACAGAGACTCTGCCATGTCAATGGCTAGAATACAGGTTAAAATATGGGATGCTGCTAAATGCAAGTAGGTAAACTCATACATTAATGTGACTTCAGGATATCAGATGGAGAAGATGATACTGCAATTCACATTTTCCTTAGTTTTCTATGTTCATTAGTAGGATTTTGCTGTGATTTTAAACCTGATTACAGACGAATACTTAAGTGTTCTGAGGATTTTTTTTCACCAAACACTGTTAAATGATGTAGTTGTTTTTCTTGTACACAACCAGGACAACAACATGAACATTACAAGATTTATGCAGGTGATTTACATCTTTGTCGCTATTCTACCGTTTGAGCTGCCTTATGAACCAGAGGTACTCCTTGTGTCCTCACTGTGCAAACTCATACAGGCTTACCTCAACCTCTAAGCAGACACAGCGGCTTCTACAGCTACAGTAGAACAGCACCCACAGCCACAACTAATGTAAATGTGCTCTGTGGCATACATCGGACACAGTGGGGCAACAAATACTGGAACACAACCTCAACTCAGTACTTCCTTATTCCAAGTCCATCATCACCCTTTCTCCACCACCTGACATGGGAGTCCATTTTTATTTTTGGTGGGGGACAGTAGCCACCATTTCAGTTTGAGGGACAGAAATACGCCAAGGCCACGCGAACAAACACCTCGCATATCCACCACAGACTGATGTTGATATATTGATAAGCATCTACCACCAGCCCTTTACCAGTACAGCACATCTCATCTGCAGAGCCCTGAGGAGTCACCACTTTTGACACAACACATTGATGATGAGGGCGGGAGTCAGGTGTGTGTGGTCATTGAGGCCACGCCTCCTAGTCCTTGGGATGTGCTTGCCATTACACAACCACAGGGAGGACACACTCAGCCCGACCAGGGAACAGATGATACCACATACTGGGTCAGTAAACAAAAAAAGAGGCCATTCCCTTTCTCAGATGCTAATACCGCTCGTCTCTACCTTCCTGTGCCGAACACAACATGACCACACAACGAGCTGAATATCCACGGCAACACACAGCTGAACTGCCATGACAGCACATCATCACGCAGATAGTCCAGATGACTATTTGTCAAGCACTAGATGCCTTTTCACTTTGCAAGTGGCTGACAGCTATTAAACCTTAAGCGAGCATCATGAGAGCGTCCATTTTTACATGAGAAGAAACATCCACGGGGGGGCCTATGAAGACACAAGCATCAAACACCTATCAAGCATACAAGCACAGAGACAAACAGATTCAAACTCCTTTCCTAAAGCTTTCCACATTTATGGACTCTGGTGTTCTGTTTTTCCCTGTACCTTCTTCCCCTTTTCCCTTCTCTCTGTGCTGTTCTTGTGTTGTTTCTGCGTTGTTTCATTTTCCTTTTTTTTTTTTTTTTTAACTGGCCCATAGTGATGCCTTTAACGCCTCCCGTGTGATGCAGGTTTGGCTCAGTGTGTCTGTGGACAGACAGCCCATTCTCAAACGGTGCAAATGTCCTGCTTTGTGGTCAGAGCACGGTAAGCTGGAAATGAGCCTCTAATAGCAACTTTCAAAACAAACCGGCAGCAAGTCAAAACCAAGCACGGATGTGTGGATGCACTTTTCCCTCTGGTGGTGGGGATGCAAGGAAGGAAAGAAGGAAGAAAAGACTGAAGAGGGAGAATGAGTTGAGGCTGGAGTCAAGAGGTTGGCGGGTAGCATCCTTGCTGAAGACTGCCCCCTACCTGCCCACTGTGTCCCATGCTCCATGTGTGGTGCTGTAAGTACTCGACAGAAATGAATGAATAATCTGAATTGATGGTTAAAAGTAATTTTGAAACAAAAACAACGTTACAGTTGTTCAATTGCCCATGTTTAAATTTTAATATAAAATATAGGTCCATAGTAACAGCAGCAGACAACAGATTTCATCAATGTAATGGACACTCTGGTTTTGTATTTTCTTGCTAGCTTTCTATTATATAAATTGCTCTATAATTTTTTTTTTTCACAAGAATTAGGAATGAGGAAATAAATTGGGTCAGTCAGGATTAAAAAAAGTCCTTATCCTTGAAACCTAGGTAAAATATAAATGTAACAAGTGAGTTATTCAGGTTTTTCAGTCTCAGAACACTAGTAGCTAAAGAGTCAGATATAGTGCTAGGAACTTTTTACAGGTGCAAATTTTGGTTGTAGTGGTGGTTGTTTAATTTGTTTGTGCACTGTTCTGAGGTTTCTGTAACAGTTGGCGATGGCATGTTTTCATGGCGTAACCACATTAGGAAGAGTCTAACAGTTATTTCTGCTCACTCAGTCTCCCAGTGCTCATATTGCAGTCTGTACCTGCAGTGACCGTGCACATTTTACACATTTTACAGATAAACATTTTAGTTTTTTATTTACAGTGAAGCCTTCACTGAATTAATTTTGTGTTATGGGTGTGAAATAAATTTGATGTCACCAGCTAACTGTGACCAACACATTTTGTTATACCTAACGAATGTGAAACATGTTTGCTGACAGGCCAGTGTAGCCTTTACCTGCTGGAGTGTCTCAGTGTGGATCATTCTGTCACTACATTTATTAACAAGGGGGTCGGGGCTGCATCTTCCAAAACTTGTCTAAGCTGAGATGTATCTGTGAATTGCAGTATCTGTAGATGGGCAGTTCTGACACAAATATTAAGTTGTTGTCAATAGATAGCCATGAGTAACATTTTCTGTATAGAAATGAGTACCATTATACCATGCATATCATGACGATGATGTTATAACTTAAAATATGTACACACAGATTATCAGTGGAATAAATGTGTATTGAAAATTAATATAATTTTAAACATGAACATTCAATTCTATTTTCACAATATCTGTTGCTCGATTGTCACTCTGGTAAACTTTAGGAAATTGCTCTTAAAAAAAACAAGTGCAGAGACTGAACCTCTGCATTGATTGAATGGAGCATGGGGGGGGAGCTACTTTACAACAGAAATTGAGAATATCCAATGTTGGGGACTTCAAGCCTAGTTTACTTTGATTTTCTTGAATTTTGAATTTCCTTCGTCTGTCATATCCTGATTTGTAATAATTGTGTAGTTCTCATAGTTTTCAATAAATCATGCTCAGACTGCAAGTGCTGCTCATAGCACTGACGCATGTTGTACTTTCTCACCCTCTACATGAATGTTTTTATTCCATTTAAATGCTTAGCATGTGTATACAGTGTTGCCAAATTTATACGTTTAATGTTTATTTGGATTTGACGTGTGTATATGTGTACTTGCACAGATGCTGATGGTGAAGGCAATTGGAACAATTCACAAGGTGTGTGTGTGTTTGCACTAGGATGGCTGATGTAGGAGGACTTTTAAAGAAACGTATTTGAAACCTACTTACCTAGCTACAAAATCCCAGCTAAAAGAAATCTCCATTATGTCACCTGTTAGATTAGCAAAATCGAGCCTGCAGACTGTTTTAACACTTAATATGTCAGGCCCTCTGTTGCATGTCAATCACAACCTTTCCCCTTAGTGCTTAGTAGGTAAGGTGTCTGTTTGGATCTTTTAAAAAGAAACTCTTTGATAGGCAACTTTTATTTTATTTTTTTAGATCCCAATGCCAATCCCAACAAACGACAGAGGCAGCCTGCTCTTCTGGGAGATCACCCACCTGATTACGGTAAACCACTCTAAAGATTTTTGTGTGACATTTACAAAAACTGATCACATTTCAATGCAGTATCTATAGCTCAAACTTTTTTATCCCTCCAATTAAGGTGGTCCTCAAGGAGGTTACCATGGCTACAATGAAGATAGCTACGGCCCCCCTCCCCCCCACCGCATGGGGCCAGGTATGGGTGGCCGTGGCCGGGGTAGCCAGCGTTATGGTCCTGGCTATGGGCCACCACCCCCCGAGTACGGTCCTCATGCCGACTCCCCGGTTCTTATGGTTTATGGCCTTGAGCCCTCAAAAGTCAACGCCGACAAGGTTTTCAACATCTTCTGCCTCTACGGGAATGTAGAGAGGGTGAGTGGCATGACGCATAACACTGTATCAGAGGGATTATGATGGCAGTTTTGCAGAAATGCAGTACAAAAGGGCTATTGACCCCAAACTTTGATGGCTGCGTCATCAAAGCTTGGGGTCGTTAATCTAATTTATTTGTTGAGATTTGTTGAAATTATGAGGTTCTATTCCATAGCATAACTGTGAGAGAATATAAACACCGCTGTCTGACCAAAATTATTTTGCGATGTAATTGAAGCAGTTCTTGACTTGTGACCCCTTCTGGTCATTAAAAAGTATTGAGAAGACAGCAGTCAATGTCAATAACCAATAAAACAGGTTTAAATAATGATGAATTAACACAAGAATGGGCAGACAGTGATGAATGCACAAAACAAATCTAAGGGCAATTGGTCCAGTAGCATAAAAGATGAGCTGTGGAGAGACTGATACACACATGCCCTCAAATGCGTAATAATAACTTTTCTAATAAGTATTTTCAGGCTTCAGATTGTTTGTTAAAAAAAATAAAACAAGGCAAATAAAGAAATTGTCATCCCTAAGAAGTTGTGAACACCATTCTTTTTACTATCTTTTAAAAAATACAGTCTAAATAGAAATATTTGTATGTTTAAAAGTAATAAATTGGATTGCCATTTGCAGCTCTAGTTTGTATGCCTTTCTTGTGCGAGACAGCTAATTATTTTTCTCCCTTCAGATAAAGTTCATGAAGAGTAAGCCTGGAGCAGCAATGGTGGAGATGGGAGACTGTTACTCAGTGGACAGGGCCATCACTCACCTCAACAACAACTTCCTTTTTGGACAGAAACTCAACGTTTGGTAAGAAAAGCGGTCCAAACAATAACAAAACATGTCAATATTCTTTAAAAAAGGATGTGCAGAGCTGGATACTTATTTATACTTGTGTACTTGTGTGACAGTGTATCTAAGCAGCAGGCTATTGTGCCAGGACAGTGCTATCAGTTAGAGGACAACACCAGCAGCTTCAAAGATTTCCATGGGTCCCGCAACAACCGATTCACTTCCCCAGAGCAAGCGGCCAAGAATCGAATTCAGCACCCCAGCAATGTCCTGCACTTCTTTAACGCACAGCCCGACATCTCTGCAGAGATTTTCAACCAGGTGAAAAAACTACTAGGGTTGTATGTGTGAAGTATAGGTTTTTTTTACATTTCATTGCCGTAACATTTTCACTGAAACTGTTTTTTCCTTCCAGGTCTGTGATGAGCTGGGAATTAAGAGCCCTACAAGTGTGAAGCTCTTCACTGGAAAGAGTGAGTAACATAAGTTACAGTCTATTAACTGTTTTTGTTGCTCTGATTGTCAAATTAATTGTATGAATTACCATGTTCATATAATACTTCCCCTAAACAGTACTTCAAATTGGAATCCAAATGAATTGCTCACGTGTATAAATCTGTAGTTCAGGAGACAGGAGAAAATGTTTTCAGTCGTTTTAGAAGCACAAATATTATTCATTGGTTAATGAAGTTAGGATGCAATTTAACTAAAGATGTGATTCCTTGTTTTAATTAAGCTAAAACTTTACTGAATACACTAGCTTGTTGTGATATTGCTTTTATGGCTGTGTTGTAGTTGTTAGTTGGCTACATTAGGTATATTACTGATCTGGAAACCTATACACATCTGTTTAATTCAATATATTGTCATGCACAGTTGAGTATTATCTGACATGGTAATCTAATTAGTAATCTTGTGTGGCACAAAAGGTGAGCGAAGTTCATCTGGCCTTCTGGAGTGGGAATCCATCAATGATGCCATGGAAGCCTTAGCTCTGATTAACCATTACCAGATGAAAAACCCCAGTAAGTTCACATGATGTCATTACAGAACATAAAAAATGACAATATGTCCATGTAGATTTGTATTTGTATTGTCTTTGACCCTTATGTTCAAAATTTACTGTATCTCTTTTTTCTTACAGGTGGGCCTTACCCTTACACACTGAAGCTGTGTTTCTCCACCACACACCATGCCAACTAATACTCTCCTCTCAAACCATTTGTAATGTTTAGTGTCTTTGCATAGAGTCTACAGTTCTGTTGTCACTTTCCATCAAAATTTTCAATCAGTATTGACAAAAATTAGAACTGTTGTGCTTTAGAACATGTTACTTAAACTATGACTTTGTATGATTTATTTGCTTTCATCTTGTTTTTTCAACCAGTTCTTCATTTTGTATGTTCACAACACTAGATTTGAATAACACCCCACTACCCTGAAATAACTATTAAATGTGAACCTCAGTTTGTGGTTTTTAAATCAAGTGAACCGTATCTATAATGTGAAATCCGATATAACCAGTATTCACATCTTTCAGAGATGGTTTGTATTGTACCTTTTTTATTATTTCTTCTCTCTTGACAGGGAGTAGCCGTGTTCATGGGAAAGTAAAAATAAATTGATTGGCGAGTTCTTTAAAAGAAAAGCAGTTGTAATTTCCTGGATGAAGAAGTTCCACGAACATGGGTTATCTGTGAACTGATTTGGTTGGGGTGCCTTCCATAAATTGATACCTTATGGACTATAGATAGTTATAACCATGAAAATGAAAAGATAGCAGACATGAGGGAAATGGGAAATCTGTTCAGTCACTGTCAAGACCTCTGTATCAAGTTGTCACTTTTTTGTAAACAATACTGTGAAAATTACTTGGCTGAAATAACTCAAAAGTTATTTTTTTAATTATTATTATTATTATTATTATTATTATTAAATACTTTGATTCGGTACCCTGCACCCAGTGGAATCCAAATCAAAATATCCATCTCATCCTTAGCACTTTATTACCAACACCTCCAAAAATGTGTCACTTGAGATCGGAATTATGCTTACCTATGGGTCACAACACCGTAGTAAGCATTGGGTTGCTACTGGATTATTTGTTGTTTGCATGCATAATTTTTTTCGTAATAAATGACACATCCATACAACAAATAATTAGAAAATTTAAGGATTATTCAATAACTTTATGTTTACAGTTTTTACAGTTTAGAGCATTAAGAAACTGTTGACCTTCATGTCTGACCTCTACCTACACTCCAAGCACACAATCCGCTGATGAAGGATTTAACATCCTGATGAATGATTTAATTGTATTATAAGTAAAGCTTTTTGTTTCAGCAAAGACCTTGATAACTTGATGAAGGTCTCGATCAATAATTTGTCAAAAAAAAACAAACTGTCTTTTGGCCTTCAGTGCAAACATGTGCCAAAAGGAAAGGTCTTACATGCATAATATCGTTAAAATAACTGCCACATCTTTTTGACTAGCCTTCATGGCACAAGTGGTACATTTAAGCAGACAACTTACATAGAGCACCAGCCATACGGAAACGTGCGGGTCGCTATTTGCATTACAACAGCTTCCCTGCGCTCTTAATCAACAGTTGAGGTCGTGTACACACAGTGTTTATAACTCGTTACCGGTAGCTACAGTAATTATAATTTTAAGTCATGCGGAATCTGAGTTTTCCCGTTATTTACTGGGTGTATTGAAAAGAACAAGTACTCCTTAAATCTCCAGTCTAATCGACGACCTCCCCCTTTTACTTCTTCTGTGAACCTGTATCCCCCTTTTTGTACAGTAGCCTATAATATTCATAATACTTGCTAAATGTAAAATGAAGCTGACCAAAGAAAAGAAAACTACAATTCCCATAGTGCCTTGAGCCTCCGTCGCGTAGGTGTTTCCGGTGTCTTATAACATTTTACTTCCTTCCACACAGACCGACCCGAACAAATCGAGAAAGAAGACGTCGCTAACTTTTAAATGCTATCGTCAACAGTCGAGTTTTGAGCTTATTTTTCGTTTATTTTTTATCGTAAAATGCGCGCCATGGGGCTTGTGGTGTCCGAGAATTGAGTAATTGTTGGAAAACGTAGACCGTAGCGTGTAGGCCTCCGAAGAAAGTTTGGTCGAGGGCCTGTAAACAACATGTCCTCCGCCTCGCAGTCTTCCTCGAGACGGCAATGGTGCTACCTCTGCGATCTGCCCAAGATGCCCTGGGCCATGCTGTGGGAGTTCAGCGAGGCTGTGTGCCGGGGATGTGTAAACTACGACGGGGCAGACAGAATAGAGCTCCTCATTGAAACTGCCAGGCAACTAAAGAGCACGCACGGAGTTTTAGACGGCAGGTCCCCCGGTCCACAGCAGGGCAAACCCAGCTCGGCTGGGCCCCTTGAAGCAGGGCGGCAGCATGGAGAGCGTATAGATAGGGGGAGGGGTGAGTATGGGGTATCTTCTCGCCTCCCCAATGGCCTGCACAGAGCTGAAGATGTGGCCATGTCAGAGGGCAGCAGACAGAGCCCTAACACTCGTCGGGCTATAGTGGGGGCAGTTCCCAGCCTCCATGGCACCATATCCCATGCTTTGATAGCTCAGGGGTTAGTAGCAGCCCCTCATGGGCTTTTAGCCCCCTTATCAGGCTCCAGGGCTGGGGCCACACCAATTGCAGTCTCAGCTGGCCCCATAATGGGTGATGCTGGCAGAAGACAGGTTGTGTCCCTGGGTGTGGGAGCCAGCACTTCTGCTCTCGTGGGTATAGATTCTGCAGTGTGGAGGAACAATGAAGTAATGGCAGAACTGAATGAGGTGGCTCGTAGCAGGGTTGAAGGCTGGCCAAACCGTCCAAAAGCAGTCCGGGATGTGCTTGTAGCTCTCAGCAGCTGTGTCCCCTTTAATGTGCGCTTCAGGAAAGACCATAATCTGATGGGTCGTGTTCTGGCCTTCGATGCCAGCACAACTCCAGAGTTTGAGCTGAAGGTGTTTGTGGAGTATCCTGCTGGATCTGGAATGATCTTCTCAGGAGTCCCAGACTTGGTCAGGCAGATGTTCCGCGACTCAGCCAAAGATGCAGGGAAAGCGGTGAACTCTGGGCTACGCTATGTGGAATACGAGAAGCGGCAAGGCACGGGAGACTGGCGTGGGCTGTCCGAGCTGTTGAATGATGGTGTACGCATGTTCAAAGAACCCCCCATCCCAGAGGTTCTGCCACAGCCAGATGCAGGTTTGCCCATGGCAGCTGCTGGACGCCCCGTTCCAGCCAAGACCACAACTCGGCGTCGCAAGGCTTCACCAGGCTCTGAGAATGGAGAAAGCGAAGGGAGGCCTGATCACCCAGGTAGAGAGCCCTGGCCCCGAGGTGCTTACTCAGGCATGGAACCTCTTCCTGGCATGGCTGCCCCTCAAGAGGGCCCACCCCGTTTACACAGCCAACCCTCGCCCATCTCAGCACTTATGGGAGTCGCAGACAGCCTGAGCTCCAGCCAGATGGCCAGAGATAGCCCCAGCATGTCTACAGCCCACTCCTCCTCAGCTGGGCGCCCCACCAGCAGCAGCCCCTCCACTGCCTCCACCTCAGTCTCCCAGGCAGCCTTGGGGCAGGGTTTAAGTGCAGTAGGGCAGAGCAGCAGCACCAGTGCTGGAGAGTCAACAAGCAGCGCCCAGGGCACTCTGCTCTGCTGCACCCTCTGCCGAGAGCGCTTGGAGGACACACATTTTGTCCAGTGTCCATCTGTCCCGCACCACAAGTTCTGCTTCCCCTGCACCCGAGGGTTCATCCGCAGCCAAGGTCAAGGAGGAGAGGTGTACTGCCCCAGTGGAGAGCGCTGTCCCCTGGCTGGATCCTCTGTGCCTTGGGCCTTCATGCAGGGAGAGATCTCAACCATCCTGGCTGGAGACGGAGATGTGACAGTAAAGAAGGAGAGCGACCCTTGACATCTCCATCCTGATGTGGTGAATGGTAAGACAGAAAAAAAACATGCGTCTTTTTTTACTTAATGGCCAACTATCTTTCTTCGGTGGCAAACCCAAACCACAGACTGCAGGTCTGGAAACTGTGAAGGCATAATGACCCAGGAAATTGAGATGCATTAAAAACAGAATTTCTTTATTGATACAGAAATATAATTTTCCCCAATGAAAACCAGTTTCAAGAAGGAAGGAAAATGTTACACACAGGTCACACACCTTTGTAGTGGGTTTACAAGGCAAAGAATCTCTGGATTAAATGTTTGGGCGCTTAATATTAGTACACAAATATTGTTGACCAACCTCTGGTTCACAGGAATTCCACATTGTCAAAACTAACAGCAAAATCAGAAGTGAAAGAGAGGGATGCAATGGTCCAGAGAAGGGTATTTGCACCATTTTGAAATCAGCTTTAACAACACATTTTAGAGAAAATAAATATTGAAACAAAAAAATCCAAAAAGCTCAGTTAGAAATGTCTCCCCCAAAATAGGGATTATTAAAAAAATAATTACTATAAGTGATTTCTTCCAAATTATACAGCAGAATATACATAAGTAAACAGATACAAAGGACTGTAATTTTTACCCACCCTTCATTTAGTGTCACAGCTTTAAGTACAGTGGCATCAGCTAACCTCCTTTTTTAATTGCTGTTGATGCATCTCTAATGTTAAATAAAAGATTTATGCAGGTTTTAACAAATTAACTTTAATACTTTGGTCGAATTCTGAAAAAAAAAATTCTTGTCATTTTGTGAGTGCTTAATGTACTGTGGCATTAGTCTGATTTGTAGCTTAGGGATGCATTCAGTCTCCTGACATTGTAAAACCACATACAGAAAATGTATGATTAATGCTGTCATCTTTGGCTGCCAAGTTAAAAAAAAAGGAAGTTCCTTCCGGGGTCTTTTTGAGGAAACTGAATAAATTTTTTATAAGACTTTAAGAACAGCAGAAAGCCTGGAGACTTTTTCTCTCTGTTTCCAAATAAAAAAGCCCCATGGACAATCAGCTGTGACACAGCTAGCACAGTTGCTCTCATATTTTGGACAAGGACCACATTATAGGTCTAAAAGTTAATTTGCCCCAGGCAACTAAAACAACATAAAATTTTAGAGCCTGACTGATTCCAAAAAAGCTGGGACATTGTCTAAAATGTCAACAGAACATGAAAGCTTGTTTTTCCCTTGTGTCAACCACTCAATTTAAAACTGGACAGGACGGTACATTTAATGTTCAAAATAGTAAACTTTTGCTTTTGTAAAAGCTTTAAATTCTGAATCAGATGCATTTTTTTAATCAACATTTAACACTTTAAGACTGTTGAAATATGAATTGTATTAGCTGATATTGCCATACACCAGACATGTTGAATACCATTTTTTTACAGAACATATAATGGAGAAAATGATGCATGAGCAACTCAAAAATTGTGTTAGCTGTTCTAATCAAATGGTCATCAATAGACGGATACTGAAAACACTTATTTAGCTATTTATTTTATTTTTATTTCCTAGATTTTAGTTCTAGAATTGTTTGACTGTGTCATGCACTGTTTAATACTATTTCCCTAAGTATTTATTTAAGAAAGCAGCCTCCTGAGTTTCTTTTATATAGTCCTAAAGGTGACAATATACAGAAATTTCTATTTTCACTTCAGCTCAAAGACTCATTATTTTGATTACATTTGTTTATATGTGTTTATGTGTTCCCATATCCTTACACACATTCGCTTTCTTCTTTTTCCACAGTGGATCAAACACTTTGAAAGCACTTCCCTATTATCTCAAGCAGAGGTCCACTTTGGCTGCAGTTCATCATGTGTGCCTCTGAGAGCAGAATAACTCTGAACCCCAGGAGAACAGCTACACACACCGTTAACTAAAGACACAACAAGACTCACCTTTGAGAGGAGGGACGTGTCCCCCTGTTAGGGCTTGGCTCACCTGTTAAAGGCTGGGCAGCTACATCACAACTGAATGTTGAGTCCTGACCAAATCTGTCTCTCCCTCTCTCTCTCTCTCTCCTTTGTCCAGTGCAGCAGAGGCCTCCCAGCAGGACTCGTTTTCAAAGCCCAAGATAGAAAGCACATGCTTGTTTTAGGAATGACAATCTATTTTGTCTTTCATTTGTGTTTTTGTTCTATATGTTGCATACTGTCCTATACAGACAGACGACAGCGCTATTGACAGAATCATGCAATTCTTCAAAAAACAAATGAATGTTCAAAATGTGGCAAAACCATTGGGTCCTTAATGCCAAGGATTGAAAAAAAAAATGTAATCCCACAACATGTCTCTTAGGTATTCTCCTTCTATTGTATGTCAAAAATGTGAATTTACTTTCAATATGGCTATGTAATTTCTATTTTTGATACAATACAAATTTATATGTATTTGTTTATAGTGATAAGAAGACCAAAGATGGCTTCATGCTCAATGTAATTTTATTGTATTGTAGCTGTGTATGCTGTATTCACTGATAACCTTGGCATCAGTCACTAATTTGTTCATCTATCACAGAGGTAAGCTTGTTTTGTCTATTTACTTTTTGAATTATATGTATGGTAAAGATAATTAGCACCACAATCTTCAATGGTTAACCCACATACTCATGTGATCTTTACAGGTCAATTCTACAATAAATGACAAATTAGTTATTAGTCATAGCTGGCTTATTCTTTGAACCCATGTTTGAACCTCACATGTAAGGAACACTGTTAGGACAATGGCATTAAAAAAAAAAAAAACTTTATTTGATAAATATATGGGAAAGAACATGAAAACCCCCACACCAGATATTGTATAAGCCCTTGAAATGTATCACTTATTTTTTTTTAACCACAGTTACCAGCCTTCTTAACACACTTTACATGAGTCAAAGGGTATGTAGTGCAAAAGTAGCAAGTGATCAGCTATTCTGAATATAAAATCCATAACCTGATTAAGCACAAATGCCAGAATAGAGCACCACACGATAATAAAAAAATGTAGTCTTGTAAACACCACAACCAAACCCACAGCTCTGTAGCTAATACACAATAGGTTGTTGATCTGTAAACGCATACCTGTACAAGTTAGTGGTGTACATCCTTTGTTTCCTTACATTTCTAATCTTATTCACACACCTTTTCATTATATAAAACCAAGGTGAGCAGTGGTATGAATGACTGTCTATCAGTGGTTCAGATGGGGCACCCACTGTCCCCCAGGGCCTCCCGAGCTGCTTTCACGGTCTCTCTCTTCACACATTTCCAGTAGCCAGAAAAGCCGCTCTGATGCTGTACCTGAAGGCAGCACAGTGTTTATCACAAAAACATGCCATGCTTAAATGAAATGAAATGAAATGCAATAAGAATGAAAAAGAATCCACAATCTTGGTGTCTACAACTAAACGCATAAGAATTAGGGCGTTGGCGCACATGCAATGAATAATGCATAGACACCACGTGAGGTCCAGTTTCGAAGCACGTTGATTTTTTTCCTAGTTTCAATGGGCATGTGCATCTTAGATGGTCCTATATTTTATTAAGTTAGGATGTCAATCTTCTGACATCAGTGAATCTTCAGTTTTTCTTTCTTATGGGGCTGTTTACATAAAGTCCCCCATTAAGGAATTCAATTTTCTGGAACTCAGGAATTCAATTATTATTACACTACATAAATTGAGCTTAAATGCCCTATAGAGTAATAATTAATGTATCTGCGCAATGATTGGAACGCACTCCAGAACTGTGCGTTCATGCTTCCACCAGTGAAAATTATGCCAGTAGCTTTTTCATCATCCAGTTGAGTGACAAACAGCACCACCATAGGACCTTAAGTCAGCTTTAATTAAGAATAGATTTAATAGGGCACTGACTCGAACTGTTTCTTTCAGTTTCAAGCTTATATGCTAAGCAAAGCTAACAGGTTGCTGGCTGTAGCTCCATACTTGGCACTTGAGTGAAAAGATCTAAAAATTGAACTCTGCAAGAAGTGAGCTTGTTTGCCCAAATGCTGTACTATTCCTTTAAGAGTTCACAAGCACATACTAAATATGGACAATGTGGCAGATGTATTTGCAGCTGTGTATAAAAGAGGGGCGGACTGACCTTCAGACCTCTGAGCACTCTGTCGTTCATCACGCCCATGAATTCCTTATGGCTCAGGCAGCTGTCTCCGTCCATATCAAACAGTTTAAACACAGTGTCCAGAACATTCTCAGACAGATCATGGCCCGTGGCGATCCTCACAGCTCGTTTGAACTGGGCTGAATTGAGAGGGAGAAAACACATGGTCATCAGCTGTATATAGCATTGAGAAAACTCCAAATATTCTAATGAAAAGAGAGTCGTTACCCATTCCAACAGGACGATGGGCTCCAGTGACCAGCTTCATCGAAAAGGCAAAATCCTCCAGATTGTTGGTGAACAGACAGAAGGCTTTGAACTCATCAAACGTGATACTCTACGGGACAAAGAATGCAGTTCACTTCTGTGCTGTGTGAATGTTTTCACAGCTTGCATGTACGGGACAGTCCTCTAACCTGGCCAGCAGGGATCCTCTTCCTCATATTCTCCCAGTAGACTTCATTGTCTTCTTCGTTGGTGTAGTGTAGCAGCCACTCGGCAAAGTCCTCTCTTCGCATGGTGTCCATACCTTTGGAGAACTGCAGGAACTCCATCTCCTGGACTTCAGCCTGCAGGTCCTCCATGAACCTTAACAAAGAAAGGCGTACTCGTAAATATGATATGGTATGATATATATATATATAGTATACAAATGTTATTGTTATTTTGCAAGCATGTGTACAGTTATGATTACAAACATTCTTTTCACCTCTCCAGACTGCCAATGAATATGAGTGTACCGTAATTATTTTTACCAAAAAAAAAAAAAGGACAATTAACAAATTTGACAGAAAAAAAACATCAATTTATTATCTGTATTTTGGAATCACCATGACAAATAGTCAACTTTACTAACTTCATAAGCCACAAACCACAAGAGTGTCATCAACTTGGTACATGGGTGTCTCCATTTGCACACGTCTGCTTTATCTGAAGTGTGGTTTCTACTTTTTGTTTCTTAAGCTTAATATATTTTCTCTGATAGTTATTTTCAGGAGCTGTAATACTATTAAACCAGCATACAGTTCAATATCAAATTATGGAGGATTTTCCACACAAAGCATACATTTTCATCTAGATGTAGACTGATACACACTCCTCTGTATGTGTTCTGCCTTCTTAATGTTCAGTGCCTGCAGCAGGAGGGCGACTGACTAAAAAGACACTTCCTTACCTGTGGAAGTCCTTATACTGCAGCTTGTTGTCTCCTCTTTTCCCAAAGAAGTAGGTCTGTAGAGTTGTGTTCACGATCTCATCTTCTTCCAGTGGTTTCTGGAAACAGCCAGGGAATCAGTGTATTGTTACTATTAACGCAGAACAGGCATTCCTTTGTATTGTTGAGTGTCTCAAAAAAAAACAGTTAAGGCATATGAATACTCACATCTGTGCTGTCCTTGGGAAGTCTCGTTTTACTTTTTCCAATTATATTTTTCAGCTTCAGAAGACAAAGAAAAAAAAAGGTAACCAAAGAAATTAGGATTTCTGTTTTGCAATGGACTGGTATTTAAATGGAACAAGTGAGAGATTAAATCTCCATCTACATCACAGACACGTACTGTAGCAGATGATGATACATGCACCTTGTCTCTCGTATTGAGTGCTTTAAGGCTTGTGCAAGTCACAACATGAAAAAAAACCAAGGTGCCTGACATGCAGTCTACTAGCCTAGGCCCGGTCTAGATCAAACTC
Organism: Hypoplectrus providencianus; assembly: GCA_028566105.1. NCBI lineage: Eukaryota > Metazoa > Chordata > Actinopteri > Perciformes > Serranidae > Hypoplectrus > Hypoplectrus providencianus. The sequence continues at coordinate 22,741,145 of JAOWBC010000182.1, forward strand.
ACAGAGGTCTACTGTCGTCATTAGAGTTGGAACAGACACAAAAATGCAACTTTAAATAAATAAACTAAACTGAGAGGCTGACTCAGGCTGCAGAGATGCAAACACATGGCGGATGAAAAACAGACTAGAGCAGCTAGCAGGGCAGCTCTCCCTCACCTTCATATGGAGCCTTGGTCCATACTTACAACTGGGGCAGCATCAGTGCTTGAGGCAGCATTAAAATGTGGCAATATGATGATTACAGTGCTTACATGTAACACAATATGCTCAGCATTACTAGAACATAATAAACAAAGGGTCTATCAAAGGTCTTACCTTGAGGAATTCCTTTTTGTCCACATGCTCATTGCCATCAACATCAAGCATTTTGAACGCTATATGAAATCCTGTACGAGGCTCTGCAACAGTAATGCACTGTCAGTTATCTCAGCTCTTTCTGGATACTATAGAAATAAGCACTTGGTTAGTAGGGCAAAGTTGTATTTCTCTATACGGCCTGGAATCAGTGTCGAGAAGTAAAACACAAATCAGGTCAACAGCTGCTCTACTGAGATGTGCAGGTGTGCAAAGCTAGGACAGAGGCAGCCGGGGAAAACTTCTTCTTACATAACAGAAGAAAATGCAAGTCACAAAATCAGACACAGGCAAATTCATTCAGCACAATATCACTGTGAGTGGGGGAAGACCTTGTAATGCAGGTTGGGGATCTACTTACTGGTCAGGATTGTCAGCAGAAACAGATACTCGGTGTAGGATATCAAACCTGCAAGACAAATGATGGAATAGCTGTATTTTAATTTGGGTTAATTTACTTATCTAATTTAAGTGTTTATCACATAAGAGGCATTTACGCAAAAAAAAAAAAACTGATATCACAGATTTTTCTAAAAGAATAACTTTCAAACCAGTCACAAATTAAACATCAATGGAAAAACAACGTCCACCACAAAGGTAGTCATTTTGATGTCAAGCATGAACTGCAGTCAGATGTGGAAAGAGCATTTTAGCTCAAAATAACATCATGTTTGTCCGCTGAAGGACTCACCATTGTCTCCTATGGACCTGAACAGTTCATTACCAGCTCGAGCTTTGGAGGCAGCATCCAACATCTTGTTCACATCCTGAAAAGACACGAATAAGGAACAGATAACAGCCAAAACTGAAAACTCTGCTGTACAAGAGCAGTTTGAAACTCATTTAATGGTTACTGAGTGTGATGATGGAAGCACACCTGTGTTGTTAAATTCCTCTTCTGTAGCTTTCCTGCATGAGACAAAACAGAAATAGTGTAACACAGGCCACTTGCAAGTCACATTAAATACACTATTGCAGCATTAAAAGAATATTTTTTCTTATTGCTATGCTGTATTTAAAAAGGATAGCCTCATGCATTTTAAATAATCTAGTTGTGATATGCTTATCACAGATCTATAAATAATTTTTACTTTCACCTCATATAAAGTAAAGCCTTGTATGCAGTTTTGTCCCATTTGAATAATCAGTCAGCAAATTGCAGCCCACAACAGATAAGTGCATTATTTTTTTATTATATTATGTTATTCTAACCTATGGTGATAAAACAAACCAATATGCTTCACATGAATAATTTTAGAATAACCACTCATCTCCTTCAGAAATGTTAACATTCAGACTACTGCAGAAGCCACATCTTAAATCACCTAGAAATATCTAGCAATAGCATCTGTGTACAAAGCTTTGACATTGTTCTTTTAGCTTCATGTTGAGCTCTCACCTTGTCCTAGCCTTGAGCTTCTACTTCTACACAGGCTTTTCTTCCATTTCCAGTTCTAATTTAATGTATTTACAGTGGGACATATTATGACAAATCTTCCTCCAACATCTCTTTTCTGTCTCATCTATGATCTATGACGAGGTGTGTTGGAGTAAACAGATGGATTTACAGCTACAACGCTTCTATTAATATCAGTTTGGCTTTGTCACTATCTAGCCTCCTTTATATGTAAAGGGAAACATGCAAGGCTTTTGTTGCCTTGATTTGATTTCTTTATTAAGTTCTGCCAGGGCATTGTGTAATTTGCTGGCCCTGTATATGTGCAGGTAACAAATAAAGGGAAATGAGTCATGAGTCATGTGTTGTGCAACATGTAACTTCATGAATAGTGTTAATGCTCCCGGTCACAAATTCTTTCTGCAACTGTAATCACCAGATAATTCATGGATTGTTGCATGGAAGCTTTGGGACTATGCGTTTTTCCACTCATTTATTCAAGTTTTCACTTAAATATGTCGGCCCTCTGTAGACTTACCTGTGAGGATAGACTTTGACTGTATCCTGTCAGGAAATGGGGACTACTTACTGTCAACATTCTCCAGCATCACAGAATACAGGAAGTCTCTGGGGGTCATGTAGGGCTCTTCTTGGTAGACCACTGACGCAAACTGGATGAAGCGAACCTTCCTGGCAGACATTTGTGGAGCTGCAGCTTCCTGAAACAGATGTCACACTTATCACTGTAAACTACTGAGCCATGCAGATTACAGGGGCGCAATGTAAGAAAGTGCATTTACTGTACTGTAATTAAGTATAAATTTGAGTTACTTATACTTTGGGTATTTTCAGTTTATGCTACTTTTACTCCACTTAATTTCAAAGGAAAATATTAAGTTTTTTTTAAGTTCAAAAAATTTGCGTGAAAGATTTAGCTACATTTGTGGTTTCAAATTGTGAATACAAAATAACTAATAAATCGCCATAAACTGTGATACAGTACAGACCTCAACAGTGTATACACCGACAACATTTCCTGACAGTTACTGGCTATATCCACCCATATTACCTCTTCTGTTGCCTGTTACCTCCTGTTCCTCTTGACAATATTTATTATTATTATTGATTATTAGTACACACCATCTCACAATTCATCTTTCATCTGCTGTACTATTTACTGGACAGTATGCTCTGTGGAAGCTACAGGTACCTGCATGCAAAATTTGTACTTGCAACAGCCTATTTACACTGTGGTATTACTACTTTTACTATAGTAAATGAATAATTTTAATACTGTAATCTTATTACTCCCTCCATGATCAGTAATTACTCATTGTCCTGATAAAGAACAGGCGGCACACAGCGTGCGGTGTGTCTGAGTGACGGCTGGGGGGCGTCAGATGTTGTTAAAAACTTTGAGTGTCTACGCCCTTTCTGGAAGACAAATATTAACACGTGTCGCTGTAAACAGAATTGAATATTAAGATAGACCCACATACACACACTTTAATATAGACTGAACTGTTTCATCCGTGTGTTCGCGTGCAATTCCGACGACAGAAACTTTTATTAGGCGTGGACTCACTTTTGGTTCCTCAGCATGAACAACGACGGGCAGAGTCCTGCTGTTTGCATGATACTGGTAGTAACAGATAACCCCAGTTCCGACTACAGAGCCCAGAATACCAGGTCCAACAGCACGGCGCAGTGCGAGGTTTTTCAGAGACCGAGGACTCTTCAAAGTATTCCTCAATAAGGCGGCGACCCTTGCCCAGCTGGCCATTTTCAGGAAGCTTGCTGACTAGCTAGAGAAACTCGATAAACTCCCTAAGGCTTCCGTAGCTGCGCACTGTGGGGCAGAGACACGCCCCCAAGTCACTGTCATGTGACGCACTCATGTCCGCAGAATGAATCCAGGTAGGCTGAAGTTAAATCTATTTTTGGATTAAAGATAGTGTGACAAAATCTATTAAAATTGGGACTAGATGCTCAAAACCACTTCAGGAAAAAACTAATTTATATATATTTTTTTCAGAATTCTTAAACACAGGACGTGTTAGTGATCATCACATCCCCTGCACGTATATGTCTGCATTCAGAAATGTAATATTCGTTTTTTTTTAATTTTCTTAAATAAAATATAGAAACATTTAATATAAAACATAACATTAAAAAAAAAATACTGATACACATATTTACAAGCTATATGGATTTCTTATGAGTTCCATATGCTTCCAATTTTTTTAGCTCCTAAAAATAAATAAATAGATAAATAAATGTAAATGTATGAATAATACATTTACATAGTTATATGTAATCTAATTATGTATCCATCATTATTGTTATTGTATGATATAATAAATAAGCATACAGGCACAACATATTATGTTCATATTGCATAAGTGACAAATATACTGTTGGTTTTATGTAGATTCTTCTTACATTCACTGTTAAATTAAATATGTATGTTTCAGTATGATCTACATTTTGGCAGCAATTTCAAATGGGTTTGGCGTTTGTTGCATTTGAATGCCATGCTAAGGATTCTTTCTTAATTGGACAGCCTGTGAATATTCTTACATACATTATTAAATGTTAATGTCTATCATATCTAGGTTTTTTCAAAATAAGAAAAACATTCATTAAAACGTTCTGGATTCTAGTAAATCTGTTGTTCACAAAACTGCATTTAGAGATGATTTATGTAACATATATGGTCACAAAATAAAATACAAATTTTCAAATGCCTCATATAGATATTTTTAATATATGTACATATATAATATATGCTTATATTATAGACATATATGCAATGTACATATCTAAAAGCCCATCAATATATGTTGAAACAGTTGACATACTTTACACAAGATGTCTTCTGCTTCACTGTAAAGTCCATTATCAGTGCATTGGAGGCTTCAAACATATACCATTCATTTGTTTAAATTAAAGAGTTTTTTATTGTTTAGTACAGTACAACAACCTGCCTTCAGGAAATGACAGAAGCAGCACAAACGTGGCACTAAGAGGTAAAGGAACTCCAATATGCTTAACAAGCAACTCAGAACAGTGATACACGTCAAGCTCGCTGCTTGTCTTCAAGCATCCTCCATGGTTTTTTTTTATTAGTCATCCCACTGGCGCACATATCACAACTTCCCCTGCAGTACACACAGTGTCCATGTGCTGAAGCCTGCTTGTCCAAGTGTGATCCTTCTGCTCCTCCTGCAGAACCTGCTGTCTCATCTGAGGACAGGCAACACTGCTGATGATCCCACAGCTCAGACATGCAGCACTGCAGGGAGTGGAGCAGGGAAGATAGAGGTTCAAACTCATCTGGTTTAGTCAACAAGGTTGTGTACATTTAATGCCATGGCAGAGGGGCTGTTCTCCTGTAAGATTATACATCCGTCCAATCTTACAGAAGGGGGCAATTTTTTTGACATCTTCTGTAATTGAGAAAAAGATTTGACTTTGATATAAGAGGTTAGAATGCACTCAGTATCTTCTCATGGCTTCCTGAACACTCCTCTGCAGGAGGACCTGCGTACACAATAGCATGCAATCTGCTCTGGAAATAATCCACTTCTCACAGCATGTGTCATGGTGACATTCACATTGATTTAATAATATCTTTCAGACTCTAAAACAAGGTAGTGATGGGGGTTTTCTCCTCATGATCGTGTTGAATTGTAAGTGTAAACCTGACAGACTCAGGTGTAGGACAGTTACTGTAATGACAGAGCATGAATTGGTAATGAACAAAGAAAGAATAGAGTGTCACTGTAGAATCAGCTCCAAATCTGCCCCATATTAATCTGTCTGACACAGGAAATCCAAGTTTCACAGAGGGATACATTTTACATGTAACATTTTCTCTATTTTTTTATGAAAGCATTTTGTCACAACCCCATAATCCTCATCATGCCAACATATTTAACATACAAGGCCTACTAAATAACAGTTAACGTTAATTTATGACTTTGAAAGAGGAAAATCACCAGTCAGATTGTTACCAGCTCACATTTAAAAGCCACAGTCTGTGATAGTATGAGGGTATGTTACTGTCCCTGCTGAAAGAAACATACAGGTTTTAGAGTAATATATTCTCATTATAATATATAATATAATCATATTTTCTAGAGTAACAAGAAGGAGAAACCATTTGACCTCAACAACAAACATGTTCCTGTCCCAACTTTTATGAAACTCGGTGCAGGCATCAAATTCAAAAGAAGTGTATATTTACAACAAACAATAAGGTTAATCAGTTTGAACATTAAATGCAATTTGTTGGGAGATTTTTTTTAATTGATAATCTGTCAGAGATGTTTTGGCAAATGATCAACTTTCAAATCAGATTGCATTTCAGTTGTTATCAATAAGACCATCCAAACACAACAGTTAATCTGAGACATGAGGAATATCTCACTTGGAATAACTGTAACATTATAAAGTTGCCGGCCATGCTACAAACCTACAGAGGAGACAAAAGACAATGGCGAACTTAAGGGATGAACAGATTTTATGAGACAATACCATATTTCATATTTCCACACACATATTGGCAGATGTTATTCAATTCAGTTATCACATCATAATTAAATTGTACATTCTTAAAACATACATCAAGTTGTGCAGATTTTTGTGCAATACCATATACATTTCTGTGTTTTATTAAAGAATAGAGCCTGCAAAACCGCCACTGTCTCACTCTGTGCATGGGGCGTTCCTTTAGTGCAAGACAAAAGTTGTATGAACCATTATTTTTACTCAGATAAATTATTCACACGTCCACTCACATCTTTTACCAAACTGCTGCTCGGATGAGATTCAGCGTTTTCATTGGTTGCTAGTAGAAAGCCATGAATACAGCTTAGAAATGTTTGCATTTGGCCAGTTATTATATGTACAGAAGCAAGCAGGATGGCTCTGAAGCACTGACATTGTTTACAGTCTAGGAGATACCAGCCCTCTGGTCGATTTTCACCGATGATTCAGTCCTGCAGGGGTGTCAGTTTGAAGGCTAGGTCAGCTCTAACTCCAGGGGCACTCATGTGAGAACACACCTTCTGATTTCTCTAAAAAATAAGATATTTTTTTTGTTATTGAGTCTCAGCTGAGTATGTTTAATTATCAGTATCATAACTTCATATCTCACTATATGTTGCTCTTATTTCTTCTGCACCAAGGCATGAGCATAGAGTATGTGGAATTTATCAGTCAATGCTTATCAATACTGCTAACTCATGATGTTGTTGTTTTCTCAGCTGTAATCTCCACGGATACTAAGAGAGCGACAGTAAAAGCTGATTATCAGTTTTTAAGAATGTGCTATTTAGTACAGAACCACTCATGTAGTTGAAACCATTATGTGTGTGTGTGTCTGTGACCAGAGTGTCCACAACAATTGCACGTCAAGTTTGCATCAGCAGGTTTGGAGGTTTATTTAATGTCATAGCAGCAAGTTGTAATGTAAAGAAACAACGACATACACACTTGTAAGACCATCAATGAAGGAAACAAAGTTTGCACAATATATTTTTTTTCTTCAGTCATGGTTTTTGCTGCCTATTTAATTCCTGTTACTGTTATAACATAGTGGAAAAAAATCCCCGGTTTCATAAAAGTGATGGGAAGCAAACATTTAAAACGCACATGGTGATGCGGGCTAAATATCTGCCATGAGCGATGAACTGGAACAATTACAGCCACATGAAAATACTATAGCTCCTATTTCAATGATAAAAATATGTATTGCAATGACAGGCTCACTGTCGATATTCATGTTTCATCTGGTTCCTCTTATGAACCACTGTTTCAGCAAATTGCATGACATGGCACTTATGTAAAAACAAACAGTGACGGACAAAGGAAATAACATTCACTCCATAACATAGCCGATCTAGTCCTGTTCAACTAATTTGAAAGCTATGGCAAGCCATTTTAGCATTTCTTACATAGACTGGATATTCTGTAGTTGCATGTTGACAAGTGAGATTCTAATAATGTTTGCCATTCATATTCTGGGGTTTACAGATCTTCATTATGAACTCTCTTTTAACATCTATAACAAAAACAGTTTGAATCTTACTTGACGAAACTGAATTTAAGATATCATCAATTTAAGATATATCTAGCCACATTACTTATACTACAATCTGAGTCCAGTCAGACTTCAGTCACGTTTGAGGACTATAATCAAGGATCAAAAAAGCTACTTTATATAGACCTGCAACAAATAGACCATAACATCAGTGACTCATAACTTCACTTGGACTTGAGCCCATGACTTGAAAATACTTGATCCCTTACCTAAACCCTAGATTTAAGTTTAAAAAATGATTTATTGTAATTTCCTGCCTCACCTGACCCTAACACTATTTAAACCTGTAACCAACCAAACATCATCAAGGTCCAGCCAGAATCAAAGCGGATCAGAGTGCATTTGGAAAAAATTATACCAAAGATAATTTTGTTATGTTATGAAAAGTATGCATTTGTTGAGAAAAAATAAATGCTAGTATGGGAACCTTGCAAGACATCCCAACTTTCTTTGTCATTTGAACTAACTAACTAGTAAGCAGAGGCTAGTATTAGATAGCGAGCTAATGCTTAGCTAATATTAGCATAACAACTTCCTTTGCTAGCTAATGCTACCTGTATACAAGGCAATCTGTTGCATCCACTGTAGAGTAAGTAATGGCATTACTTTAGCTGAGGATTACTTTAGAAAGAACGAAAACTCTTGAATCAAGACTTAACTCATCGAGTAAAAACACTTGAGACTTACTTATGACTTTTAGTATGTCTGTCTCAACTGTAATTTTGACCAATCTGAACAATGTTTTAGATATCTAGAATAAAAATTCAGAGTAGTCACAATGCAACTAGGACTTGTCAAACAGTGCAAATGTTAAAATGGCTTGCCACAGCAGGTTCAGTAAGACAGACAGACACAGCACACTGTCACTACAATCCCCAAGTCACTTAGTTCAAATGCTGTATCTGAGATAGACTTTTGGTGTTTTTATAGAAAGGAAGACTATTAGGAAGTCATTTTTTAAACATATTTGAGGTGTGGTTTGATAGAATGGATAATGGAAAAACACTATCAGCTGTCTGTGTATTCCCCCCTTTGTCTTTAATGTGAGTACAATGTGTCAAAATGGCCACTTTTTACTGACATTATATGTAAAAACAATTGACATACATGACAAACAATAAGTGGCCTGTTCGTCTCTGTGATCACAGCACACTGTACCTCAGTTTAGTCACCAATAATTAGATTATCCAGAGCAGAAAGTACTGAACTGCCCACGTTGGTTGTATGTGTGTAATACATAAATTTAGCACACCTCTCACAGACACACTGACTACTCATCAGCTATTAGCACAAGTTCTTATTGGGGCTCCTGAATCTGAATAAATATAGGCATATAAAAATACAACAAGCATACCTACTGTATGTCCTGCTGCTCTTCCCTGGTAAAAGGTGTTTTATACAACTAGATACTGGTGTAGTTATATACACTATGATATTTTATAGTGGCTCCTAATTTGCATATTTTTCATTGTTAATAAACATTAATATATTTGAGTGATGATTGTTTTTATTTGTGGATTAATACAAATGTTTTAATTTTACCCATTTCAGTTCAGAGTATTGTTTTATTAGAGCACAGGATTTATTGGTATACATACAAAGATAGGTATATACAATTCATGACTTGAACCATGACAGTTTTACATTTAACTTGCCTTTGATGGAGAGATTCCAATCAGTTTGAACTTCAAATGAAAGACACAGGGTACAGAGAGGCTTAACTCTCAGTGAACTGCTTCAGGGTTTACAATTTTGGGGCACCACGCTCTCTGTGGTGATTGGACATTTCACAGCTGAAATCAATACATTCTGTGGAAAATAAATTGCAGTAATACAGTACAAACAGCAGAGGGGCCATTTGGCTTCATGTTACAGATGAAGGAGTAGTCACCTCACTGGTACATGACATCCCCCCAAAAACGTCCCTTTCTTATCATGCTTACTGTGGTTAGAAGACAACCCTACTTTGTCAAACTTACCTCTGGATTTTCAGAAGCGGGCCATGATAGTAAAATACATTTCCCCCCACTCACATTAAATTATTGCAATTTCAATACTGCCCAACTTATTTCAAGAACATAAAAATAAAGGCAAGTTTAACAGGTGCACTAATAGACTTTTCATGCAATGTTCTGATTTTTGTCATGTATACAAAGGCATTGTGTCACATAGGCTTAGTATTACTTTGAGCATTGCCACTTTGAACACACCTTGGATTAGAATTTGATGGAAAGCTCTTTTCTTGACATGGATCATTGTGGACAAACAATAAGAATACAAATTAAAAATAAAAACCGTAAAGAAACTGTAGAACTGTGTATTCATTGACACCAATGAAGTCAGGTGGGTAACACCAGCATTCCATTATATTAACATGATTCAAAGCTAGCCATGTGATGGGATTAAATGTCATTATGATTAGTATACAGATGTGTCAAGTGTCTAAGGTGCACAACTGCCTGGAGTAAGCTTATGTGGATGTGACAAATCATAGAGTTCACATTTGCAATTATTTCTTGTTTCCTTTTCCCCTTTTCTCTCTTTAACAAAGAGAAGAAATAAAAAAGTATATTGCTTCAAAAAACTTTTTTTCTTTTTTGATATTGTGAAACATTTCATTCACCACTTCTCGGGTTTGTCTAGCTAGACAGAGCATTACATTATCAGTCAAAGATACATACAGAAAGATGCTGTGAATCCAAGAGATTAAACGATCAACGATGGGACGTGACAGTGACTAATTCCTGGGACCACTTGTTGGAGTCTGTCTGTCTTTTCTGTCTGTCTGGGCCAACCTCCTATCTACCAGCAGGTGGCACAATGCAAGCACTGATGTATTGCCTGGGTGAAGGGGAGGGGCTGAGAGATTAGTCTGTCACAGTAACAATAGTCAGTCCAAGGACCATGGTCTCAGTGTGTTCCAGCTCTGTGACTGAGGATCTGCAAACCTAGCTGCACATGCTCTCCATCCATCCCTCCCACCCACCGCCTCCCACGCCTTTTGTCAGTGAGTAATGTTAAAACACAAAGGGGGCTCCTCATTTGCTCTTTCCAGACGTGCTGGAGCCCCCTGCACCGCCCTCCATTTTGTCTGCAATTTCGGACGTGTCTAACTTATCGGAGCCATCCCCTTTCTCTGACCTCTCCTTCTCAGACCTCTCCTCCCCTTCAGCGAGCTCGGACCTCTCGGACCTGGCGTCTGCATCCCCCTCCGACTTCTCCTTCCTCTCCGAGTGGTCGGGGTCCATGGACGAGGTCCCGGGCTTGTCCCACTTGGCCATGGCCTCATGCTCAGCTATACAGGTGGTGATATTAGAAGTCCAAGCCTTCAGGTCCTCCTACAGAGACCAGCAAATGACACACACCTTACATAAGGAGTTTCTTATGTAATCTTTCTCTTTTGCATGTTTTTCATATTGTGGTTTGGGATATGTATCATTTCATTATGATGGATCAAACAATAAAACCTCACTGTTTGTAGTTACCCCTACAAAAATGAATTCACTAAAATTCGTAGATGGCCCACAGACTTTTGAGCTAGGAGCCACATATTGACAGCAATTTAGAATTACTACAGCAATAGGGAATTAAGGTAATGTAGAATAAAGTCAGAGAAAGCCCAATCTAGGCTCTTAAAAGAACCACATCTACTACTTTCTGGATTATCGTCGTATGAATTTGTGGCCCAGTTGCTTCTGGACCTACTCAGGTCTCACACCTGGTGCACTTACTCTTGGTTAGTTAATTATAGGTTATGTCAAGTAAACTTTATGGTTTTATGCGTTCTAACCATGTTTCAGTCTTTATGAACATACAATTTTATTATTATTAGCACACCAGTGTTGTGGCATCCCAACACTTGCTCTCAAATAAGGAATTCATTAGCTTTGTCTCATAGCAAAATGACAGGTTTTTTGCACAGGGTATTTTGTGGGAGATGTTGGAAACTATTGTAGGAGGCAAATCATTTCATTCACAGGTTTTGAGATTAAGATAGATAAGATTAAATAAGATTCGTCCCCAGTGGGGAAATTCCATAAACATAATAACTAAGGTGAAGCTATCCAAGTGGGCACCAAAAATATCTTGACTTTAATGGTGTATATGTATGCATGGTACCTTAAATGCACATACAGAACAGAGTCTTTGGTTATTATCAAATTATTTAAGGAATTTTGCTTTTTTTTCACTAATAGTAAATGTACCTTTCCTAACTTTGATCATTTTGTAATGGATTTGATATTGTGTCTATTGAACAAAATGTAGCTGAGAAGTTAGGGAAACCAATCACGAGAGAAGAACTAATTGCTGCCATGGCATCCCCACAAAGTGGAAAGAGCCCAGGACCAGATGGTTATCCATCTGGTCCTGGGATGTTAAAAGAGTACACAAATCCTTAATATGTGCAAGGCACATTCTCATATGTGTAAACATATACACTTAAAAAATGTTTTCATTTGCCTCTTTACTAATGTATAAATATCCCAATTTATTGACTTTCCTGTTAGAAATGTTTCAAATAATACAGTCATAAAGATGTTTAGGTACAGGGATAAGGGGAAATACAAAGGGAAAATAAAACATTTATACATATAAAAAATAAATAATAACATTAAAAATGAATACAAATTGAGTGACAATCAATCAATGAAAAATAGATCCATAAAAAAATAAAGACGGGTGGATCAAATAGGAAATCAAATAATAAAATTCATACAAAAGAGAATACATAAAATTGCCAAGAAAGATACAGGTCTTATACACACAACAATGAACTTAAAAAAAGAACAGATTTTCCTTCAACATTACTGAGCACACAACAGAATATCTGCACTATGTACACATCTAAGTATCTGTACCATCAAGATGCAGTCTTTCATGGAGTTTTTATGTGGTCATGGAAGGTCTAAAGAAAAGGAAGTGGATTATCTCATCATGAACATGCTTTTATTATACATTTTCTTACCTCATCTTTTGCATGGAATGCAAAGTTGTTTCCATCATTAATTCTGTTGCAGAGAAAATCAACAGGAAGTGTCAGTTTCAAATACACTGCATTGCTTTTAATGAATAATAATAATAATGCACTTTAGTATTCTATGCTTCGATGTTCTTGCTTAAATTAAATACGTTCTTATTTTAAGTGAAAATCACATCATTTTAAAATCCCGTAGTATCATTTTGATCTGTGCTTTTAATTTTGCTTCAATAGAAAAAACTCTTACTTTAGAATGAAGACATTCTTCTTCTTCTTGTATCCCATTGATGGATCAAATGAGCAGGTACTTAGGTCTACAGGAGGCTCTTCATTATATGTTGTGGTCAGATGCCTAGCATCCTTGTAGAAGGTCAGCTGTCCATCTTTTAGCACACAATATACATTCACCCAGGACTTGCTGTAAAATAAAATGACACATTGAGCAGTTTAAAGATTTAGCCATACATTGCTTGGGTCAGTTGAATGTAACTGCATTTTCAAAATAACAACTGAAGATTCAAAGGCATGTTTTATACTAATTTGAGTAACTGAATTTTTCTTTACCTTGATCTCTTTTGCTATGATTTTCAAACTCTTAGGTCTTATATAGCACATAAGTATGCTGTTTACATTGATCGTGGTGGCAGGTGTACCACTGAAATATGTAGTACTTTTAGAAACAATGGCTCCTTATTTTAAGACAGAGATACATGGAAGCAGGCATGAAACTACTAGCAGTTAATTGATGGTTTCTCCAGCTCAAATGATAATAAACATCTGTGAGCTCTATGAGTTTTTTGGTAATACTACCCATAGAATAAAGTCATAGATGTATGCAATAATCACAATTTAAATCAATGTGTACGTCACATTTGAGACAGTATTAAATATGTTCAAATATGACAACACACATCAGCTGTTTTAGTGATATGTAAATCAAAAGGTAGCACGTTATGCCATATGCTGAGGAATTGAAACTATTGAGACTGACTACTGATTGAGAGCAGAAAAACAGTAGGGGAGTATTTAAAAGGATAATACATATAGTGACAAGTATGGTAATGTCCTGTTGACCTTTATGTATACTACTTAATGGCTGTACCTGTTAGGGCTTCTCTGCTGAGCTTCAAGGTCAGAGGTGGTGGCCTTTTTGCGGTAGAGGAAGCCTTCGTTGTGGGCAGTGTGTGAAGGCGGCTGAGGTGTTGTCGGGGCTCCAGTGGCCGGGGCTGAACGAGAACGTCGCGTCTCCTCAGGCTCTTTTGGACGGGGCCTCCTCCTCGGCTTTGGGCGGTCTCGGGCTCGAGGACGTCCGTCAAAACGAGTCACCGGTGCTGAGAGGCTGCTTGGAGGCCGATAAGGCTCTCCCCGTGCCTGAGAGAGCAGGAAAAAAAGAATGGGACATCATGACATAAAACAATGAACATACAGCATACCCTTATAATATACTGCTTACTCACATGTGCTGCCTCTCTCTCTTGGACTTGTTCTACAATCTCTGCCATGGTGGATCTCTTCTCCCTGCAATCACAACATGGATGAGTCACCCAAAAACGATGCAAGATTATTATGTGACTTCAAACATTAAGATGATGTTGGACATTGCTGACTAGGCATATAGGTGCATTATAAACTAGGCATACTATAAAACCTCATCTTTGTAAAGTTACATTGAATTATACTGTGAACAGCACAACTCATTCACATACCCTGAGCGTTTGTCAGAGCCCTCCTTAACAGAGCCCTCCAGGTCACTCGAATCCTGTCTCTGCAGCCTCTGCTTGCTGCTCCCCTCCTGTTCACTGGACGACTGCCTCTCGAGGCGCCTCCGGTAGCGCTCCTGACGCACAATCAGCGGCAGCTCGTTTAGCCTGGCCTGGATCTCTTGTTCACTGGAGGTCTGTCTACCAAGCTTATACTCCCTCTCTCGCCTCAAATGGTCCATCTGAGGATCAGAGCGGCTGCCACGGGGATCCCTCTGGAGACGGCCGTGGAGAAGCTCCAGCCCTGACTCTGGCCCCATGTCAGCCATTGGGATGTCCCCATACTGTTCCCGCTGCACTCTGCTGGCCTCTAGCAGAGGGTTTACAGCCTTGTGGATGTGGTTGATCCTGGGCTGCATGAAGTCAGCCTTCAGGTGCTGCCATGCATATGCCATTTTAGGGTCCATGATGCCACCGCTCTGCGCCAGGAAACCAGAGCTGCCCAGACTTCCACTGCTGTGATGATTTTGTGCCAGAAAGCCTGAACTACCCAATCCCCCACTACTCTGATAGTTCTGAGCTAGGTATCCAGAACTCACCATATTAGGCTGTTGTGCTAAATACCCAGAACTCCCCAAATTAGGCTGTTGTGCCAAATATCCAGAACTCCCCATATTAGGCTGCTGTGCCAAATACCCAGAACTTCCCATATTAGGCTGTTGTGCCAAATACCCAGAGCTACCCATATTAGGCTGTTGTGCCAAATACCCAGAACTACCCATATTAGGCTGTTGTGCCAAATACCCAGAACTACCCATATTAGGCTGTTGTGCCAAATATCCTGTACTCCCTAAATTAGGCTGATTTCCCAAGTATCCAGAACTTCCCATATTTTGTGTTTGGGCCAAATATCCAGAACTACCCATATTCTGTTGAGGCAGAAAGCCAGGGCTTCCCATGCATCCAGTGCTTGGCTGCTGAGCTAGGTTACCTGAACTTCCTAACCTGCCACTTCCCAGATTGTTTTGTGTACCACCCAAGGAACCAGTAGTCAATCCAAAGTACCCAGAGCTTTCTGCACTGCCAGGATTTTGATTGTTTATCCCAATGTTGTAAGTAGAAGTATCTGCTCCACCACTCTGGGAGGTCATCGCAGAGAAACCAGAGTCACTTCCACCTGCGGTGGCCTGGTGGTTCATTCCAAGGTATGAGGAGCCCACCAACTTCCCAGTGCTTTGTTGATCCATTCCATGGTAGCCTGATCCATTTAACACTGTCTTGTAGCTGGCTAGGGTTGAGGACAATCTCTGCGTAGCAGGAGTGGCACCCAGATCCAGACTGGTCTGTAAGGGTTTGGGTTCTATATGCGCCTGCACCGTGTGCCTCAAGAAGGGTGAGGTAGCACTGGTTGAGGGGACACTGGGAGTTAGACAGGATAATGGGAACATCCTTCGACTGGAGAGTGGGGTTGTCTTTTTCTCCTCCTCTTTTTTCTTCTCAGCCTAAAGAGAGAGTTAACTAAATAACTAATTGCACGACAAAAGCCAATTAAAACCAGAAAAAGGCAGAGTGGTCCAATGACATGGCTAACAACAAGTTATCAGGAACGATTTGCTCATTACAGAACTGTTGTATTTGCTACAAAGCAATGTAGCATGAAAGGCAGATAGGGTGCAGTGAATGAGGATAAACCACATGCATTAAACGTTGTGAGACTGATTTAAGCAAGATTTAACGATGCAAACTCATAGCATGCGCCCATGCCTGCTAAGCAAACACAACATCCCAAGGTCACATTTTTTTACTGTAGCAGCATTAAATTGTGACTCCACCAAACTGATTAAACATTTATCTACAGTCAAGCTTACTGCAGAAAGCTGGCGAAGAGAGCTGAAGCGTTCTTTCCAGGTTACAGCAGCCTTGCGGAAGGCCTCGTGGCGAAGGATGAGTTGCTCAACCTCATCTGTTTGGGCCCGGGCCTCTCCTCCCTCTGGCTCCTTGGAGGTGATCAGTGGCTCCTTGGCCTTCAGCCAGGCTTCTGCCTTTACTGTCTCCTGGGCAAACTGGAAATGTTCCTGCTCTGTAGGTGACAAGTAGGTAGGTAGGTAGACCAACAGCATGGTTACTATTACACCAATGCACACTCTACGAGAAATCTGTTATTGACATGCTTCTGTGCTTGTGTATCATATTATTTATTTATTTTTGATAAAAGGTTTACAATAAAAGGAAAAAGTTAAACATCATGTTGTGATAAGAGCTGCCTTTGCTCTGATGTAGTTGTCTAGTGAGTTACTTACTGCGCTGTAACTTTTCTTGGTGTTTGTCCCATTTTTCGATAAGATCCCTTTGTTTAGCCAGAAGACTGTCGAGCTTCTCTTTAATCTGTGGGGACATACAGATTGCAGACATGACCAAAACAACCTATTTCTACATCTTAATCAAGTCTTTGTATGGGGGTTTTGTATTCTATGTGTGATAGTCATTCAAATGTGGTAGTTCGCCTAACCTCCTCTGACGCAGGGTTGCCTGCAGCTATTAGGATCTTGCCCAGATCTGCACACTGTTGTATGGTCTTGCTGCGACCGTCCACTTTGGCTTTCAGCTCCTGATGTTGTCTCATCATCCCCTCTAAAGCTGTCAAATCCCTGAGGACAGATGAGATATTCCAGGTTAAATGAAGCAACAAATACTATCAATCCTTATGTCTGCAGAAGGTAATATGTAATATCTACCTAAGTATACCATCTGACCTAATGTAACATAGTACTAGTGCTAATACAACAAATGTGAATTAATAATAATGACTCTAGTGACCATCAACTTTTCCTCTTAACCTGGTCTATTGCAAAAAAAAAAGCATAACTTTCAAAATTCACAGACAGAAGATTTTTTTTTTGGAAGTTTTATTTTTGAGCCAAAAGGCAGTTCATTGACATGTTTACGTCCATGTTTAAAACAGGCATAAAAGTGGCCTATAACAAACATGTGCATAACTTCTAAAGTGATTCAAACATTAAGGCGGAACTTATTAACATTTTCTTTTACACTCCTGTGGGAAACATCATGGTACTCCGCAGAGTGTTGGTTTGGCATGCCTGCGACACTTTACCACACCCCTTCAATAACTCAGGAACTGAAAATCGCAGACATTTGTGGAAGGCATCATTTAATTAAGTTCCTCCTTTATTGGTGTGGGTAAGCCCCACCCCCTATACTGATATAAGCTGCTCCATCTTTTATAACCCACAAACATTGGTCATAGACTCTTGTGATACTCATTACTGGTCTCAGCACAGAGTTCCTGTTAGCCCCCACCCTTCTGTTCTTTCATTACTTATAAACCCTTCGTCCTACAGCCTATTAGGAGACCATTGTATAAACTAAATTATTTGATTATAAAAAAAAATAAGCCACAGATCAGGGCAGGTCATCATTGTTTTCATTCCTGATTAATCTGTTGAATATTGTCTCAATGAATCATCTACAAAATGGAAAAAAAAAGTGAAAAATCTGCTGAGAAACTGGAACCAGAGAATGTCTGGTATTTTTTGCTTGAAATGTGACTAAAAATAATTAACCATTACTAAATATTATGTTTTGGTTGATATACTATTGGAATAATCAACTAACCCTTTGCTCTCTAAATAGAAAAAAAGCTCAATGGTTGCAGCTCTACTGTATACAGGACATGTACATATGTTCTGCCATCTTTACCAGCCCCTCAACGTGTATGTTCATGCATATGTTGATATGACAACAGCTGCTAAAGAATTCCTGCCAAGTTGGCATGCTGCTTATTGCACAGTGGTATAAAATGATAATTACTGGCAGTGATTACAGAGTCAAATGTATAGCCCTCAGTTACGTCATATAAAACATTGAATAACAGATGTCATGTGAAATTAGGCCAAGGTGACACAGCAGCCTCATTCCACACTACACAGTAATGAAATTCTGTCTGTGGGGACTGGACAAGACCACAGAGACTTTCAGTTAACTGAACACTGAACCACAGAATGCAGCTACTAAACCTGAACCACACACTGTATACAATGGGTTTTATTCACATTGCAAAACAGATGGTGTACAGCAGATGTCCTACCTGGGCTCATCCCATCCTATCTGGCCCATGATGCCCTCCATCCACATCAGGTTTTCACGCACCACTGAGAAGAACTGCACCTTGTCAGTGACAGAAGTCACCTGGACACGACTGGCCTCACAGGAGCCCAGCAGCTCCTTCCAGGCCTCCATCACTTCCTGCTCTTTGACCATGATGGCTTCAGCCTTCTCGCCAGCATAGATGGTCCTCAACTGGGCGGCGTTCTCCTGCAGCTGCCTCACCTACACCAACACAGGATGAAGGGGGAGAGCATCTCTATCACAGCTGGGTATAGACAGTGTGGAAGAATGGTTGTGCTCGTAGAATATACATTGATATAATGACAGTTTTCTGACAAACACAAAAAGGATGTATTTGACCCATTTATGTTGTAGAAGGATAATACTGATATACTGTATATTCGGGATGGGTTGTGTTTTTAAATGTTTTTAGATACAAACATACTTTTGGCAAGAATGTCACAGTGAAACTGTCAAAACTGAAATGCTTATAGATTAATATGATAAATTACACAATTACAGACAGTCAAATGCAGGCTAACTTCAGGAAAAATATGGGAAAATTTTCGCAATAACTTCTATGTGAAAAACATACAGTCAGTGTAGAAGAATGGCTGTGTTTATTTCTTCTTTATTTATTCCTGGCAGTACTGAGTACACAATAGGATAAATGTAATTTACTGTATAAGCTGTGTGAGTCTGTGTAAAAAAATGTTTTCTTAGTTTTGCTGGTTTCTACAGCAGCTACAAGTATCTTTTATTTTGGTTTCAGTGTAGCCCTGTGGGCATAGTTTGTGATTCCCTGAGCACCAGACTGCTGTTAAATACCTCACAATTTACTATGATATACACAACCAGCAGCCCCTTTATTAGGTACGCCTGTTCAGCTGTGTGGTAACGCATATATCTAAGCACATGGCAGCAACTCAATGCATTTAGGCTCATAGACAAGGTGAAGACAAGCTGAAGAAGTTCAAAGCAATGTCAGAACAAGGGAAAAGGTGATTTAAGTGACTTTAGGTGGCTCTGAGTGTTTCACAAACTGCTGATAACTGGGATTCTCACACTCGGCTTTCTCTGGGGTTTACAGAGTATGGTCAGAAAAAATCCAGTGAGCCAAAATCAGAGGAGATTGGTCAGACTGGTTCAGTGACTCACATAACCGAACTTACAACAAAGATACGCAGAAGACCAACTCTGACTCTGAACACAACCAACTTTTAAGCTGATCGAAAATCACTGACACTTTGTTAGATAGACGGTGCTGGCTAATAAAGTGGTAGGTGAATGTAGGTCTAAAATAACCATAGATCCCACCAGTAAATTAATATTACATTATTTTTAGCTCCCATTTACCTCAATTCATCAAGGATTAATTCCATTTTCAGATTCTTTGTTCAGGATTTAAGAAGTATGTGAGGAAAACAATGTTTTGCTTGAGAATTCAGGATAACATGATATCATTGATTAGTCAATGAAAAGTCATTTTTTTGGAACGAAGTATTCCTTTAATGGCTGGGCTATAGTTTTTTTTCTCAAAAATAAATCTGATGAAATGTACATGCTCCTAAACAGAATGTACTCTATATTACTGAGGGGGTTCAGGGAGAAACCACATCACTTGCCTGTGCAACTAGCAGTTGAAGGGCATGCTCGAAGGAGTGCATGAGTCTCTGCAGGGTGGCTGGATTGGTGATGTTGGCTTGGCACGCCCTCACCTCTGGCAGCTGCTTCATCTTCCCCGCGATCTGAGCCAAGACCTACAACACAGGACAGCGTCGTTATCACGAGCACTTTAAAAATAGAAGCTGCATGTCATGGGCCAGACTGTCTACCTTTGAAACAAGGTACACGGTACACCTGATTCACAGGCGCTGATTGTTTTGACCGTACCTCTTTGCAGTCTGTGAAGAACTTGTGCAGCTGGTGCGACGCTGCCAGCATCTGTCTGCGGGTCTCCATCAGCTCCAGGAGGTCGGCCCAGGACTCGTTCAGTCCGTCCTTCCACTCAGCGATAGTGGCTGCGTCCGAGTGGCCGCAGTCAATCATCTCGTTCACCATTTTGTTCACCTGCTCCATGCGCTGCTGGCCGACGCTGTTGGTTTCTGTGGCGAACTTGGTGAATCTCTCCTGAAGCACCTGGAACACGCAAAGCACACAACCATGCAGTGATTCTGGTGCAGCGCAGCAATGCAATACACAATCTACGGCCATGAGTCGACTAATCGATCAGTCGCTCAACAGACAAGTAATCGTTACCTGCTTTTGTTGATTAAAGTAATTTTGCATGCAAACATCTGAAATATGGAGATTTCCTGCTTTTCTCTGTTTATATCTCATCACACTGAATATCTTTTGTTTTTTGACTGACAAGACGTTTAAAAACATCTCCTTGGTCTTTCACAAACTGGGATTAACATTTTTCACAATTTTGGGACATTTTAATTGTCAATGAAATAATCATCATCTATGTTCATTTCCTGATGCTTTGTGGCTTCTTGATAAATAATGAATCTTTTTCTTGGTTTATTGAAAGCCCACTCCAAGGTCATCAAATTGCTTGTTTTGGTTAAAATTGGTTAATAGATTGAGAAAATAATTTTGGGATAAATGGATAATAATTGTTAGTAGCTGCAGCCTCATACTGATGCAAAAAAAAAAAAAAAAAAAATTGTGAGGATTATATTACTAATTATTTTTTGA
Source organism: Hypoplectrus providencianus (assembly GCA_028566105.1). Taxonomy (NCBI): domain Eukaryota; kingdom Metazoa; phylum Chordata; class Actinopteri; order Perciformes; family Serranidae; genus Hypoplectrus; species Hypoplectrus providencianus. The sequence continues at coordinate 22,762,507 of JAOWBC010000182.1, forward strand.
CAAAGTGGTTGCTTTCCATCCTGTTTAGAGTTTTGTTATGATCACATGAGTCACATTTCAAGCAAAATGAGAAAAGAAAATGCTGGTTCCAGCCTTTCAAATGTGTTTTTGTTATTTGTGTTGTTTTTTTTCTGTTTTATAACATTATGAATTGAAAATCTTTTAATTATGTATTGCTGGTCAGGCAAGACGAGTATTGTGAATAAATAATGGGCATTTTACAGACAATATGAATGACTGATTTATGCAGAAAGTATATGAAAACAACTGGATGTGTGTGTGATAGAAGACATGAATGAAACAGAAAAAGCACTCGATGCTCTATACTTTGTCTTTTCTTCAATCCTTCTCTACTAATTCTGTTTCTTTATTTTAATATTTTAACAAGTGGGATCAAAACTATGCAGGTATACAGATGTACACATGCAGTTACTATGTTGTTCTATGGCATCAACTTGAACCTAGCCTCTCCCAAATTATACATCATATTCTGAAAATTGATAACTGTTTTTATTGCTCTCTTAAAAACGTTGAATTGTATAGAGGTTTTATTTATATCAGTCACATTCTGTGATGCTACAGTAGATCTATTATTGGTAGAACTAGAGCAGCAGGCGTCAACATCAGGTGCACTTCTTTAAAGCTTGATTGTAAGGTATGCAATTCATGTTGACGTTAATTTATGTAACACTGGCACATAGGATCATGTTTATGGTTTTTATAAAAAGGGTTCATTCATTTGCGATCCCATAAACATAAAATGTCACATAAAATAGTATTGATCTGTAAGGACTTAATGTCATGCTTCACTCAAGCCAAACATAAAACATATAAAGTCATATTTGGTATCCATTTAATATGTTTACTAATCAATTAAGGGTCTTTGAAATAAACCTTGTGATCATGATTTAATTCACAACCTGAAAATAAAAATGGTGGTCATAATGGAGCTATTATGTAAGGCCTTCTAACATTATTTTCTTGCAAACAAGCATTAATAATAAAAACTGGTAAATACTTTTTTTTATTTAGATATGCGACAAACAACATAAACTATTTTGCCCTGACATGATGTTACTGTTTTGTTATTTATTTTTTTTTTATCACATAATTATTTAATGTAGTTTGTAATTTTCTCTCATAAATGACTGACAAATAAAAAGTTAAACAGTTGATGCGTCTTGTTGATGGACTGACCGTGACGTCCTCGAGGTCTTGGCCCAGCTCAGTGGAACTGGCCACCGTCTCGCGCTCAGTGATCCATTTCTCTAACTCCTCCACGTCCTTGTTGAGCTGATAGAGCCAGTACTGCTGCTCCAGCTTGGTCTTCCTGTGCTCCACCATGTCCTTCAGAGACACGTACAGCCGGTCTATGTGGGACTGCTGCTTGGTGATCTGCTCACTGTGGAAAATTGATAGAAAACAAAATATTTTGTTAAATTCTGATGAACATGTAGATAACACATGCAAGAATTAGACTTTTCATCATTTCTGCATGCTGCTTTGTGAGTGCATGTGAGACAGTGGGTCAGGCCTTACCTTTCTGGGTGTCCAAGTTCCAGGAGTCGCTGGCATTGCTGGGACAGCATGCCCACTGTCTCTGCATATGTCTCCACCGTTTGCTCCAGAGCCAGGTGTGTCTTCAGCAGCTGCAGGGTGCTCGCCTCATCCTGAAATATATCATAATGATGTCAGGATGCGGCTTCTACGTTCACATTCGTGCCAATAAATACCTGTGTGAGCACCGGGGCTGTCCGTACCGTGCCTTTTTCTTCATTGACCAGATGGAGTTTCTGCCCTGACAGCCAGGACTCCACTTTGGCTGCCTCACTGTAGTACTGCTGAGCCTGCAGTGTGGCATCCAGCATCACACACCTCCTCTCTGTCTCCAGCTGCAGAACCTCCCACAGCTGGCGCACATGCCCCGCCCCTTCACGCACAAACTCCACCTCAGGAGTCCTCAACGAAGCGATGATCCCCGCCCGGTCCAGGACCTCCTCTACACGGGCCCGCCGCCCTGTCAGCTCCCTCTGGAGTGTCTGAAGGACCAACCAGAGGTAAGTTTCCAGACTGGCCATGGTCAGGTGAAGTGTGACCAACTCCTGCTGCTCTCTGACTCTTACCTGGTTCTTTTTTACATGCTGCTGGACAGCCTGGAGGTTATTTCCATAATCCTTGCAGGAGGCCAAGGGGAGCCTCTCCTGGATCCACAGCTGTAAAGTAACCACAGTCGGATCAAGTCGCGTGTACATAAACCTTCGTTAGTATTTACACGGAAACCACATGGAAACTCATTTACTGAAGAATATTGTTATTGTTGTTGTTTTACACTTGGAATCCCTAAATAATATATTTATAAATGATATTATAATATAATATCATTTACACCCAGATCAGAATGTGATCAATAAGACATTTTTGATGTATATTTAATTTAAAAAGAAAATGTATTTAATTTTCAAACTAATCAACTATTTTGTTAATTGTTAATATACACTCATTCTGGCCTTGATGTTACAATATATTCCAAACAAAATTGGTACAGCAGCATGTTTACAACTGTGTACATTTGCTACAACGCTCAGTAAGAGTTCAGAAAAATAAGCAAACTAATAAATACAGTTTTGAAATTGGAATTCTTTGTATAATTCTGTCCAGTTGGTATTTTGCTCTTCATAATAGATGTCACAGTTTGGGGAACAGGTCTGGACTGCAGCCGTCTAGTACCTGCACTCTTTTCCTTTGAAGCCATGCTGCTGTGACAAGTGCACAATGTCCACTTGTAGTTTTCAGCTTTGCCCCTTATGAGCAGAGATTTATTTAGATTCTCTGGTTTTTGAATGAATGAATGAATGTTAGTTTATAAATTGTGAAATCCCTAAACTTCTTGCAATTGCGTTTGGAGAAACATTATTCTTGAACTGTTGAATTATTGTCCACACAGAACCTCACCCTATACCTGCTTGGTTTTGTCTTTTTTTCCTCCTGTGCCTACTTTTTAAAAATGTGTTTTTGTTATTGAATTCAGAATGAGCATATATTTACAACAACCCATGAATTAAAATGATTCTATATACTATATATTAATTGTTTGTTTGTTTTTTTTTTGTTTTTTTGAATTTGAACTGAATATATGGCAAAAAGGACTAGAAATTACTCCATTGTTTTAATTGGATTTAAAAAAAATTCCCAGTTATGGGGGGGTCAGGATTCTTTCTTCATATATAAACACTGAGAGATTTATAAAAGGAAATTGTGTATAAAGAAGAGGAAATTTATGGAAGTAAAGGGTGTTGAACTCACTATCTCATCCTCCAGGTCCTGGGAGACTTGATGCATCTCTTTGGAAGCCAGCAGGATGCGACGTCTCTCCTTCAGGGGCTCAATGAGGCGGACGATGCGGGTCTCTACCACGCCTGACTGCTCGCCGCTCTCCCTGTCACCTGCCATCAGCCCTCGCTGGGGTAAAGAGACCCCCTGCAAGCTTCCCAGCTCTCCCACATCCTTGTAAAAGTCCCCTATCTGAGACTCCATGGCCTGCACCGGAGGGGAGGGGAAGGTCATGTTACAGCCATATGAGGGATGGACAAACACAGCACATCAGCTGTTTTCCCATCAGAACATTTCAGGGTTATGTAATGGGCTGCCTCACTTTAAGGAAAAAAAGCATATGGTGCATTTTTTAATGCCACTGAAGCTCGTGTTTAGGAACTCGCCACAACAGCGGCCTCTGTGGACACATGTCACAGCGGGGAAATTACATAAACAACAGCGAGCTGAAGTATGCAGTCTGTCAAAAGCATTAGCTACATCAAGGCAGATTAGAGAGTTTTAGTTCTACAGACATTTCTCATAGGCAAAGGTGCTGTGGAGGTAAATAATCTTTTGGCTGAGTTACATGTTACAGAGTGGAGATGAAGAGCCGGAGGTTGCTTGTTTCTGTGTTGTTTTTGTTTTTGGCTATGCCCAACGGTAGAATGCAGCTCAATGCAGTGTAAATATAAGAGTAGGACTGATAAGATTGCAAGGATTATTATTATTATTCTCTTTTTTTTTTTTACAGAACACATAAAGCAGAAAAAGATATTTGAGGTGATTAAGAAATTGTTTCATCACCACCCTTTTGGAGTAGAGCACTGGATGAATAAACTGTCCTGTCCTCCACCACCTACAGGTTCAGACATTAGCAGACGACTCAGTGGAGGCTCAGAGGTGAGTACACCTTCACGCTGAGGGCCCCAGTCTGTGCAACATACAGCCCCGCCATTTAAGACACACCAGTCATTCAAAGCACAGTTTAGCTTTAAAAGGCCCATCGCTTTTATTTGGTAATTTATTTGGTAATTTTTTCAGTAGCATATCAAATGTTGAATCATGGTATATTGTGCGATGAGTGTTTTTATTTTTGATATTTTAAATACATTTTGCTGCCAATACTTGACTTTTGTAAACAATAAATGATTTTGAGTGCAATTAAGTATTTGTATTCTTTGTAAATTTTACATCTACATTCATTTATTTTACGTATATAAGTTAACTTATTAAACAGGCAATGTAAATCCTAATACATGTCACAAGCCATTATATTGACTGACCTAGTAGCTTTGTTTATTTCATAATAGTCCTCTAAAAACCGCCTTTATAAAATAAAAACAGTAAATGTACATATGCCACAGCAAGGCAAACTGAATTTGAATGACTGAAATAGTGTAATCACTGAATTATTCTTTGTATACATTTGAGTGCAAATCTGAAAATGTGCAGGGCTGTGCATTGGACAATACGCAGGAAGAGGCTGAGAATACAGAGTCAGCAGATGACCAGCTGATGCTGGTGACCAGCGGCAGAGCAGCACTGTTCACATGTTACATGCATTAAAAGATCCTTTGTGTTTCAGTGACACTTGAGACAAACAGTGACTACAACTGGCATTTTCAACTTGCCTGGAATTTCTGGAGCTGCTCATTGAAGGTGGGCAGATGGTGGGCCTGCTCCAGCTGGGGGGGCTGCTGCTCCAGGTGAGAGAGCTGGTTGTCCAGGTCCGAATAGCTCTTCACTGCCGGCTCGGGCTTGTTGTTTTCAAAGAGCTGGCGGGCCTTGGCCTTGGTTGTGCTCTCCAGGTCGGACCAGCACTCTCTGATCTCCTCCAGCTTCTGCTGAACCACTGAACGCAGCTCCGGCTTCTCCTGGATCAGCTCCTGACCCTCCTGGAGATAAAAAGGATGCCTGTTAAGGACTATTTGCTGAAGTGGCCATAGAATATCAGTTTATCAGATTATGCATTTTGAAGATGTTCAATCAATCTTGTCTAAAAATGACATTTTATGTTGGACTGCCATTTGTTGGTTGAGTTACTGTTGGCTTCTCACTCCTAGCCTCCTTTAATGTCAGCTCTTGCTTCAAGGGATGCTTCCTATGGGATCAGATGATTATTGCTTCACTTGGTACCAGAAGTCTGTGAACTGCACTGCATAAAACTGTCCCCCATTTTACATTCTACAAGGAAAATCTGTTTCCCAAACTAAAACGTATTTATTCCAAATCAATCCTACTTTACATGACAATGATTTAAGGTAATTAGTAAGCTTTTATTGAGTGTTTTGAGCAAAGGCATTCAAAGAAAAAAGTTATCGTACATATGTATATGGCCCCTGTTTCACTGTGTTGCACATCTCCACTATGGAAACAGCACAATCATGAATAGAATTAGGGAGAACACTTTTTTTTTTTTTTTGCAGGATAACATTGTGAGTTTGATGAGATTGTGAGTGCCATGGATTACAGAAAAGGAAAAAATATATATTTGTATTGAAATTAAATAAATGATAAATTATTCCTAGGATTTAATAATAAGTGTTGATGGTTGTCTGTCTCTGGGATTGAAGAATAAATTCATGAATGGATTAACCTCTTCTTCCAACATCTCTTGTCCTCTCCTCTCTGCCATGTGAAATCTTTCTGCAGTGAGTCCATGTTTAGGATAATTTTGTCATATGACTGTTGGTCTCAGCTAAATCAACCATGGCGTCATATTTGTGCTGAGGAGAGAATGTGTGAGTGAAAAATACTTTTTAAGGGGCAAATTTTTAAATGGCACATGTAGAATGAAATGATTCTTTTTGGTGGAAGAAGTCATCACACATGAAGCATTCAATGGTCATCAGAAATCTTAAATCTGATAATATATTTTTCAAACCTGTCAGCAGGTTTGGGGCTGGGAAGGTTTTAACAGCCCAATGTAAAAAAAAAAAAAATCTACACACATATTGAGACATCTTGCTTTTTTAAGCCATGAACCTGTGGGTCTTGTTTTAATACACAATATTAATTGAGAAAATCACTGCAAGAAGAGAATTTCATTTAGTGCTGGAAGTGAGTGGCTAAATTCAATTTTGTCCCCAAAATAGCTTGGGACAACACAGCTCCATGCCAAGGCTGGAGCCCCCTGCTTACAGAGAGGCAGGTGTGTGGAGCAAAGTTTGGCCTCGGGCTGACCTAAAAATCATGCATGGTAAGTCTAATAAGCCTCGCTTCTGTCCTTCGCCTGTGCTCCTCTGCTCCTCTTCCCTCCCCTTAAATCTTGGGCTTTGTTCATGACGTGATCTGGATGAGGAGATGCAGGGAGATCAAAGCTTGTGGCACTTCCCTTTGTGTCAATGAAGCTCTTCCCTCAGATAGATTGTTACCATTCTCCTCCCATACATTGGGAATCTGGTGTTTTCCACATATGTCAGGATTTTGGACATATTTGCATCTGACTCATGAAAGCTGATGTAGAGCAAAAGCCTTCATGACTTAATTTGATATAATTATATTCATATTCCAGGAAACAAGCATTTTTGCTGCATATTCCACAGTTACATATGATTTTAGGTGATGCATTTATTATTTAATTGGCTTTGCATTGGATTAACAGTCATGCACATGATGGATTTTAATCTAAATTCTGCCTCCCTCCTCTATCTTTCACAGGGAGCTGGACCTATATCCTATGGCTTTCATAATGCAGTGCTGCATTCCTCCTCTTGGCACAGGCTCTCTGCTAAACTGCTGCTAGCGCTCACTCGCTCACATCCCTCTCTCTCACTCCTATCTTCCCTCAGCCTCACTCTCCCTCTCATAATGCAGAGCCAGCAGAAAGCAGGTCTCTCTCTCTCTCTCTCTCTCTCTCTCTCTCTCTCTCTCCCTCTCTCTCTCTCTCTCTCTCTCTCTCTTGGCTTTACTGACACACAGAGTGAAGCAGAGGGAGAAGAAATCAGAGAGGGGGTGGAGAGAGGAGAGGAGAGAACGGCAGAGTAAAGGAAGAGGAGAAGCAAAAGGAGGAAGAATCAAAGGTTTATGGAACAGGAGCGAGGCTGCGGGTGTGCGGGGCTCTGCTACAGCCTGGGCACAGTTGGATCCAAAGGGCATCTGTGAAGTGAATTTTCGAGGCAGTCGGGGCTGACACAGGACGATATTTTAACCGCTACCACGTATGAATCGTGCTATTATGGCAGCATTGTGTTGCCAAATTCTGCAGGCTTTCTTGTAATGCTGATGCAGCATAGTGAAATAGTGGGAGGGATTAAAGGCCTTGTTTTATACTACTGGCACAAACAACAATGTATTCACACCTACTGTATGCATAAAAGTACAAAACACTCACACTAGTGATTTATCAAACACTGTGCAAATGTGGCTAATCAAAGAGTGATAATGCTGCAGATATCAATAATTGTACATGGCAGATTCCTTCTTTGCTGCCTTACTGTTCCTTGAGCCCAGCCCATAATGCAACACTACCATTCTGTATGACAGCCACAAATCCTGGATTGTTTCCTCTTGATGCTTACAACTTTTAGTTCTGACATTAATACTAACAAACTTGGCTAGTTGCCTTTGGTCACTTCAAGGGGACATACACACATATTGCACTCATTATCAGGTTCAAACTTATTTTGGTTTTCAATAAGAACATTTTTACATGCTTAAATGACTGACAAACGTATTCCTCTTTTAAGCCTCTGTCTGAACAAACTAAAACTATGCAGGGAGTTGTTTTTTGTAAATTCCTGTTGAATCTAATCTTAATTGGTTGTGCATTTATTTTCTTTACTTCAGAAAGGCGTTTGTCTTTAACACCATCATGTCCACTCGTGATGGTGGCATTCACGACACACCTGGCCTGCTTAAAACAAGGTGAGAAATGTAATTTTATGCCTTTTATGTCTCTGTTTAAATCAATCCAAAACTAATAATTATAATAAGAACATTGTACCTACAGCATTTTTTCCTTTTGCAGACAAAGCTAAGGATTCTGTCTTTTGCTTCATCATATTGTCTGTTTTGCTTCAAGCTGCATGTGCTAAACTGGGTTGAGAAAGATGAGAAGATCAGCAGATTTAGACAAACAGTAAATAAGTTGACCATATCTCACATATTAAAATATGTAAATAGATATAAAAATAAAAATGTGTCTGGTGTATGTATAATCTTTTAATTTATGGCACATTTTCAATTATTTTATCAATCATTATTGTTTACTATGGTACACAATCTTTAAGCATAATAATAATAATAAAATATTAAGTAAAAATTCCACCCTAGGCAGTCGTGGAGCACTTCTAATGCAGGAGAAAAGCCTATTTCGCTCCAAGTGGCCTATGAGAATAAACAATAAGCACCTTTAGTAGGTTTCCAGCCTTGGCTTCAGATGCTTAGCATGTGGCTGTATATTCAAAGCAACATGCGTGTGACACTGGAAAAGGAACCAGATTTTAATGGTTTGTTCCAATAATTTCACAAAACCCTGCTGGGTTGTCTTATTTCACAGTTTGTGGTTTGTAGACATTCCAATCACAGAATACTAATAAATATATAAGTTTTGGAATTCATATAAATTGATTCAACTGTTTCTAAGCCTAATACATTGACTTTCATTCCTCCTGACATCTTCTGTTCACATCTAGTTTTATATGAAGTTATTACATACACATGGCTGGAACGTGAGTAAGCTGTTCTTTCTAAAACTATTACAGAATGACAGACATGTATCATTTAAAAAAATAGATGTTTGGATATTGCAACATGATGTTATTACTGATAGTTTAATTGTATTTCTTATCAATATAAAATAGCAGGATGAGCATCTATTTATTCTACAGCCATACAACCATTTCTATAGGCTTTCATAGGACTATGATAGCCTATAGAAATGGTTGGGATGAAAATGTGATCTAAATTTATATATATTGGGGCAAGTCCCTGAAACACAGATGTGCATGTGAGGTTGATTAAAAATTCAGAGAAAAAGGATGGGGTCAGTGGATCCAACACATTACGCTTACAGGGTAGGTAAATAATGTGAATATAAATAACAGCAACATCTGGGAATTGATGCTGCAGTGACTTGGATTATGTGTGTGTGTGTGTGTGTGTGTGTGTGTGTGTGTGTGTGTGTGTGTGTACTCTAAGAGGAAACAGCAGGGGGTAGGTTAACCTATACTGCATTAAAGACTACTCAGTTTTAATAAAAGTTATTACTGCCAGACTTAACCACTGACAGTCCTTGTCGGGTGCTAAAATCTAAAGTGAAATCAAACAGGGTGGAATTACCAGTTATGCAGAAAAGGTGTTTTAAGAGACTATTCAGCTGCACTGGGTTTATTACCAGTGTTGTTTTAATCAAGAGCCACTGAAGATGTTTATTCTTTAACTGATATCATATATGATCAGCTGATAGGAACAAGATGACAAAAATGCAATTTACCATATTTAACCCTATGTTCATACCAGATTAATCATATTTAAAAGAATTTCATAAACTCAAGCAGAAAACAAACATTAACATCTTTTGTTCATGAACCAGGTTTCTACCATTTAACACACCACAGTCATGGACACTAAAAAGCTAATGGGACGCTAAATAGTATATATATTGATCTAATTTAATGTCATTGCTGTCTGTTATCAAATAAGTGGACACATATTGGAATATTGCTCTCATACAGATGTTCAAACATATAATAAAAAACACGTACATGTTGGGTAGCAACAGAGTTAACACCAAGTGACAGTGGGACATTAAACTTGTGTAGCATGAGGGACTGCCACATGCTTGATCATGGATAAATGAAATGTTCAAAAACTAGCACAAGCTGTCATGTATCAGCACTGCCACTTCATGTTTTAATGGCAAATAAACTACAGGTAAAAAATAATGTTCTTCTTTTTGCTAACTGCATAATGCAAATTTAACACCAACAACCAAACTT
>JAOWBC010000182.1:22789024-22806147 GCA_028566105.1 Hypoplectrus providencianus
AACAGTAAAAGTTTTGGTGTGAATCACAATATAAGGGGGGACACGAGCTGCATGGCGGAGGTCTGTGCTCTCCGAGTACAATGTTTCTAGTTTTATAATATAACTGCGAGTGGTAAATTATTTTTAAATGATATTGTCACTTGTATTGCAGCACACCAGCAATATATTAGTATGTCAGAAATCATTTGAACCTGTCAGCAGAGTAAGTGATCTCCACCTGGAGTCCTTGACATTCGGTTACCTGTTTCTGTGCCAACCATCGAGGCCTAACTTCATGACAGCGGGTGAGCAGTCTGAATCTCAGTTACTTCACAAATACCTAAAACCTGAAAACTGGAAGGTACATTCCCACTAAAATGCTCCTATTGAAGATGCTGAAGATGAATTATTATTGAAGATGAATTGATGCATGCATTCTGAACACTAATATATTATCATAGAAAATACAAAGGCATTTTAATAAAGTCCATCAAATGCAAATGAAAACATATATTTTTGCATTTCAAAAGCATATTTTGAATACAATTATCAAAAAATACTGCCCACCCCAGATTGTAAGCATATGCTAATGATTAATGACTTATATACCAACAAAAAGTTAGTTGTCAGTGAAGTTGATCATGGATCAACCTCAAGGGACTAGGAGAAAAACACAAGTACAGCAAAACACATCACACAAATAAATAAAAATCTATTTTAAATTTAATTTAGGGCATTATCAGCACTGACTGTCAAAAGATGCACACTCTTCCATGGTTCCCAGAGAAAGACACACAATAATTTGGAGAATTTTTATGCTACCTTCAGGTTGAACTTGGGCTTCCCCTTTAACAGTGTTCAGCATCAAAGTGATGTCTAAGTGAGGGATTATGAGGCTTTATTTGAAGATCTGCACAATATGGGTTACATTTTTGCAATATGAAGTGCAGATTTTCAGGAATAAAGGCAATAATTTTTCTTCCGTTATGCCAACAATCTTTGAGCAAACTCTAGGAAGTGATAAGAGTTGTGCTAAGAGTTTGACACCTGTTTAATAAACTATCTAATACCTGAAGTCATATTACTGCATGTTTTTATGCTGTTCTATACAAGTTAGCTGACTTTCTGTTATTGTTGATTTTCGGGGAAAGTAATCTTTTATTCTGCTGCATTTTTATAACTAGGCAAAGGGATGTTTTGTAGATTTCGGCCTTTTTTCACTGAAGGGCTCTCTTCTACAAATATTTTCCTTGTATTTTCTCAAATAAATAATGGCTAACTGATGTAGATTTCTGTATTTAGTCATTTGAATTGATCTTTTATACATCTAAGTGAAAATTCCCTATGTTGATGAGATGGAGTGGTACTTTTAGAATGTTTTACTCAGGTTCAGAGGCATATAAAACAAAGGAATGGCCACGGACAAACACTCTCTGCAGAAAAGGTGTTGTCAGCTGCTGATTTATCCCATTTATGCTCATTTTGAGGGGGGAGAGACCCCCAATGAACAAGATGGACAGTAGGATAGAAACATGATGCATCACTGATAACCCCACCCAGTAAGTGGGTGATTGGGCAATAAATGGGACAATATAAATATGCAGGGATTGTTTTCACTCCTGATGAGTAACTGTGAAACTAGATAATAAAAATTGCAAGTCCTAACAACAAAATTAGGACAGAATGTGGCTGCATGATTTAGGATGATTTGGTGATTAGTTTAAAGGGTTTGCTAATTTGCTAATTTAGAAAATGACTAACCTTGCAATAGAATACCACTGTGTAGGCTCTGTGTGCTCTAAATGTGTGGTTTGATCACAGCAATGAAAGGCCCCTAAAACAGACTGGTTCTGTCAGGAGCCCTTTGGTAGAGATAAATAGGTCATTGTTGCACTTCTTAAGTTGCAAGAACTCTGTTTTTGGTCTGATTAGGAGTGATTTTACCTGAATCCATCAATGTCTCCATCAAATTTGGGGAGCATTTCTTTTTTTTTTAAATTAATTTTTAACGTTTGCTTACTGTGGGTCTCATATTTTGTTCCAGATAGTGTATCACTACATTATAGGGTTTAATATTGCCTTGCACAATTCTAGTACACTTTAAAAACATCAAACCAATCTGTCAACAATGCATGTGTTCATTAAAATATTTTAAGTGTAACCACTAAAGGAATGATTACAGATAATTACAATTACAGTAGTGATTTGTCAACATATAATAACAGACATGTCGAATTAAAGCTTTTGCTCAGCAAAGTGAGGCTGCGGTTATCACTTATCCTGTCAACTTATTGTATGTTAAAGGGCTGGTATTAACATTGCGGAACCATAGCGTGAGCCTAGCAAACACCCGGACACTTTGTATCGATGCACTCAAGCAGCCTCCATGACAGGTAACAGTTGACAACAACACCAAGGTAAACAGATTTCTCTTTTTCAGTACTACTCATTGAAACACACAGCTGTAGAGACTTACGGTGTTCCTGCTCATGGACGGCCTTCTTTAATGTTCAGCCGACAGAAAAGATACGGTGTTAGAAGCAGAGCGGCGCCGAGAGCTGAGGAACTGACTGGCAACGGTAATACACATCTTTCCCCACCAGAAACTAGAAGGAAATACATTTCGGAGGGCTGACCCTTGTTATTTTAGCTAAAGTTAACGGAGGACGCTCCCTACTATTCAATATTTTAATGGGTATTTTTTGGGAAAAGGGCACAATGTATTAAAAAAAACTGTTATTAATTAATGAATGACCATGTTACTTTCCCATTTTTTAAAAATTGACTTAATACAATAAATGAAAATATGTAGCTAATTGAAATCACCATTTATGTTGCCATTAATGAATTTATCTGTATTAGTGCAAGAGTGTAAGAGTACATAGTAATTATGAGGCGTGTGTTCATGCAGTATCCATTAAGACAGTTTTCGAGAGCACGACACTCACTGAAAACATAGACTCATTCAGTGCAGTAAAAAGATTTGGTGGCAGAGATGGATAGCTCAGGTGAAGGTGTGTTAATTTTTTTTTTTACATTATTTTAATTGGAGTCGGTGTTAAAAGTCTCCATTTGGAATTAAATAAAAAGAGGGGAAAAAATTTTTTTTTCAATACAATACAAATATTCAATCCAAATATACAGGGTATAACAACCATCAATATAGTCCTACAGTTTGGCATAAACTACTGCAACCTTACTTCAGAAATAGCTTAGCCAGTCATCAAGAAATGGAACAATCCCTTCTGACAGACAGCTCTTTGTAAAGCCTGCTGATGCTCTCTTTTGTAGTTGATGTTGGCCTCTCTGTCCACGATGATGTCACATGGCTTCAAGAGCAGTCGGCAGGACTTCACCTTTGGACCATGGAAAGTGACTGCTGCCAGAAACCACATCATGAAGTCCAAAGACATAGAACGGTAAGATGTTCCTCTTAGAGCATGTAGCAGATCTGCCTTTTACTTGAAGATAATGCACTAATCTAAAGTTATGCAACCTCCACTGAACTGTTTCTTTTTCTTCTGTCTTTTGTCCTGCATAACCCAGTTTTATGAACCTGTACCCCCTTATACCTGCAGAGTACTGATCCTTTTTGAAATGTGTTTCCACTGCTTTGTTGGTGTTATGCCTATGTAAATTTACAGATTGGGGCTAAACCAGGGGATGGGTTCAAAAGAAGGAATGGGGAAGCACAAGTTGACAGACTTTTCTATTCTATTTGCACTTGTGTGTCTTGTTTCACTTGGACCTTCTAGCTTACTTACTGCACCATCAATGAACTTTCGATAATCACAGTACACAAAGTATATAGTTTTGCTCTGACACTATTGTAACTAAACAATGTTGTTACAAAAAAATATCGTATGTATTGAATGATTTTGAATGAAGCACCTATTATGAATCAGTGTATCCAGTAGCTAACAGCTGTTTGATGTTTGCCTCTACAGGTTAGCGGAGGAAATGAACATGCCCTCCCTCCCAGAGATGCTGTTTGGGGACAACGTCCTTCGCATCCAACACACAGATGGCTATGGCATCGAATTCAACGCCATCGATGCCCTTAAGAGAGTCAACAACATGGAGGATGCTGTCAAAGTGGCCTGTGCTCAGGAATGGCAAGAGAGCAGGTAGGGGATTTCCACAGTTTAAAAAAAAAAAACATTTTAATGAAATTTAAAAACCAAGATAAACAATATATACATTTTAATGAAATTTAAAAACCAAGATAAACAAGGTTGTTAAAAAAGTTTTCAGTTGAAAAACAATGTCAAAGATGTAGTTTATAAGGTTGTTAATTTTCTGAGACAGTGTCACCTGTGTATTAACATGAATGTCCGTGTCTCCTTCCAGAGCTGACTCTGAACACTCCAAAGAGGTAGTCAGACCTTACGACTGGACGTACACCACAGACTACAGAGGAACCCTTATAGGAGAAAGCATGCAGATAGCGGTGGGTAATTCTGCAGGAAGGAATGGAACACAAAAAAATCAATGCCTTTTTGTTTTATGGTTGTGATTCGTGTCCAGCTCTGCCTCTCCCTGTGTTTCATGACTCCCTGTTGTTGTCCTGTAGGTGACAAAGACATCAGAGCGGATCGACATGGAGAAGCTGAAGGCTCGAGAACAGATCATGTTCTTTGATGAGGTGCTGCTGTTTGAAGACGAGCTCCACGACCACGGCGTCTCGATGATCAGCGTCAAAATTGTGAGTGATGGTTGATGATGATAATGAACAGTTGTTACTATTGGTTAACATGAGGACCAGTTTTATTAACATTTAAGTGGAGGACTGAGCTTTTAATTCATTTGTTTTGGCCACAATCTGTGTAATTATTAAAACAGCAGGTCATCTTTTTGTACCTTTCATTTATCCAGGAAGGTTTCATTGAGAGCCAAGCTTTATTCTCTATGTTCCACATATTACTCCTGGAAGCTGCCCAGAATGCTCTGCCACAGGTGCATTGTGGGAGTTGGGGAGAACTTATCAGGCAAAGCTCAGTGATGGGATTAATTTAAGACAGGAGTCATCAAGTACATTTTTCCAAGAGCCAGACTTCCAACAGCAGACACTGGTTTTGCCAGACTTTTGTATTAGAAAATGTAATGTACTTCCGCTTAGTTAAATTCATGCTATTGTTATTTATCTATATCAGTGTCAACAGATCCCTAAAAAACATGGGAATTCCGTAATGATAACTACAATGGTTTTAGATTTCCTCTAAGGAGGCAGTTCATCTTGTATGTATGTAATGCATTTTTCTTCCTGACATTTTCTGACAGTTGAGAATCGCTGATCTAAGATCAGCATGCTCAGGAAAAATTATTATGTAGTGCTTTTTATTCTAGACCTTGTGTTCTGTATCATAATGCTATTCCATGCAAACAGTTTTACATGTTGCTGTGTGTCTTGTTGGTGATGCAGAGGGTGATGCCCACCAGTTTCTTCTTATTGCTGCGTTTCTTCCTACGAGTGGATGGAGTGCTGATTAGAATAAATGACACACGGCTGTATCATGAGGCAAGTTGCTTTATTCTAGCCAGGACAAAGTCAAGCTCCTGGTTATTGTAATAAGCATAACACAGAATTGGAATGTGGAGGAAGTCCCCCCCTCCCCACCCCCACTCAGGCTTTAATGTTTTTTTTTTTGTTCCAGGCTGGGAAAGATTACATGCTACGAGAGTTCAGCACGAGGGAAAGTAAAATAGCAGAACTGAAGGTGAGCAATGACACATCACACAAGCTACATAGCTAGACTCTGCTCATGGCTTAAAAGAAATTATGCTCTTGAGTAATATCATTAAAAAACACATTTTAAAACTTCCTGTTGTTATACATAATCAAAGCACTGTGGAAATATCTCTGTATTTCCTTTTTAAATATCCAGATTGGCCAGGAATTTGACTCACCAGAGTCATTACTGAATTACTTTTCATGCAGCGTACTAAATATTTAGGGTAAACTTATGGTGGAGAAGAAGAAACCCAGAAGGGTAAAAGAAAGAGAAGTCACGCTTTCAAGCAGAGTCATATCATCAGGTTCCAACATCTGCACAGCAGGAATCTGGTCTTTACTGCTGAGACGCTCAGCAGCAATGGGAACACTTTGGTTCTGTGAGGCTGAGCTCATCATGGGAAGTGTTGTTGAAGGAGAAAGCAAATCCCCCACTTGATATAAAGATCCAAATTTATCATCACAATTTCAAAACTTCTACCCTTACAGCACTATAAAACTAACGATTTGCATTTACACAATCCCAGTATTGCCATATTTTGTAATAAAATGCAGTAAATAAATTGAAATGAACAAAAAAATAAATCTGTTTGCAGACATTTCCTCATTAATCCTATATATTTGAAAGAAAACTGTAATTTTGTTTTTTGACATTCTTTTTTCTCATAACCACTGGATATTATGTAATTTTGTAGCAGTGTATGTATCAAACCTCCCAATAGCCTCCTTTGATGTAATGGATCAATCTAAACTGATTCCTGTCTCCTTCAGAATGTTCCCCCTGCACTGTACACAGATCCTAATGAGATCGCCCAGCACTTGAACCTGAAGCTGACGGAGTGTGAAAAGCTGGAGCTTCCTGTGATGGAGCCTCAGTCAGCTGAGAGTGATGGCCTTCAGTGACCAGTATGCTCATCGATCCACATTGATGTGTTGCATGATGAAACATGGGAATAGTAGTCTTAAACCACATCTTACAGTAACATAACAAACATTGAGCTCCCCTTCAAATAACTGTACATGAATAGTTTTTATATGTGACCACTACAACATTGTGTTCCTAACACTCTGCAGCCAGACTTTAGACAGTTTCAGGATGCTCAAAGTGCAGCTCAGTGCACTGTAATACAATAGAATCTTTAACTTGGATAAAATTTGAACTGATTTTGTTTTATGAGATGTTTTTTCACTGTCAAGTTGATTGGCTTGGTAGCAGTTTCCATGCTTGTAATATTAGTGTATCGATAATGTGTTTGTAAAAAAAAATAAAACAAAGGAAGCCACACAAGGATCACTGCATTTCCTGAAGTCAGAGTCATCAATAATTTCTGTAAATACGCCTCTTGTATTTTCTAAGTTGACTTATGGAAGGTGAAAAAAGCTTGTTTTTCATTTGCAAGTCAGACACCTCCAGAATTTATGTGAATATGTCTTCCATATGGCCAAATAAATTCTGTGTGTGAATTACAATTAACTGCTACCTTCTCAAGCTGGTTTCTTGTTGTCTTTTCAGGAATTTAATTATGGTTTACTTCTAGCAATGATATTATATATAAATATGTCATGTTATAATATTAAATGAATACAAGATTCAACACACATCAAATTTCATTCCAATTTTGATATGCACATCAAATAGTTGAACTGTGTTTAGCTTCTTTACATCCGCATTGGGACAGTGAGTCCTATTGGACTCAAACGAAGCTTGAGGGGGAATTATTGATGATTACAAAATATAACAAAAATTCAGGATAATCCATTCAACAATATAATTTACTCGAGAGCATATCACAAAGAAAGGAAAGAAGAATTCAAACACAAAGACTCACATTTTACCAATGGGTGACATATTTCTTCATTTCCATGAGAACACACAAACACACTGTAGCCCTATGGTCATATGTTGAATTTGAGACTCTGAAAGTTCAATAGTTTCCTTATCTGTCTGTGACCTCCAGATGGGGTTATAGGCATCAACTATGATCCTTTCTGTTGCATTTCATTCTCCCTCTCAAGTCCCTAATAAATAAAGTCCCATGTCAGAGGAAAGGGAGGTTTCTGTGTTTTTTTCAATTCAGCAACACACACACCCAAGAAAGATTTAATGAACATTAGTATTTCAATAAATAGAAAGTATTGGCATTTTCAGCGGATGGAATTGTGTTTAGCTGGTTAAGCAGCAGTAATTTAAAATAGTGGTTTAGATTAGCAGAGCTCAATTCCCAATAGTTGTATAGCAGCAGGCTGGCTGGGCAGGTTAAAATGCCCATCAGGAACCCCATAGTCCTGTGATCATAATAAAATGTACCCCTGTTACATGGATGGACCATTAAAAGTCACAGCTGGAGGGAAAAGGGAAAATGATACAAACATTAATCAGCCATATTAAAAAGCTGACTGGTGATTTGAAAATGTGATTACCTTATATGGATTTAAATATATAAAACTATGAATGAGTGTAATATATAATTCCTTAAATTGTTTTTGTATGCTCTTTAACATTTAGCTTAGCTGAAAAAAGTTTCATATTTGTTCAATGTTTTTTCTCCAGATATTAGCAAATGTCGTGGATTTTGTAAATAAAGTTTTTTTTTTGAGAGAGAGAGAGAGAAAAAAAAAATGCAGCCATTCCACAAAAAGACGGGCGGCAATATGGCGCACACAGAGAGCTTCTCGCCTTACACAGCGGACCAATCAGATTTCTCTGTTCCTGACAGCTAGCCAATCACAGAGCCCGCATCAGGCTGAAAACTATTCAACATGGAGACAACAGTTGAAAAGCTTGAGGCGATGGTAAGCACAGTGTAAAACTATTTTATTTTCTGCAATATTCTTCTTAGGAAATAGCTATTAATTCGTGTTAAATGATTCAAGGGACATTCAGCAGCTGACTGATTATCGATGAGTTATTCCTCCTATCACAGTCAAAGCAGTCAGGTCAGGTTTTTCTTTTTGTATTAATAAACAATTCCAACTCCTTTGCGCCATTCGGCAGGCCCGTCTACCGTAAATATTACACCCTCGTCTATAGCCCTTCATCTTATATAACTAATACTTTGACAACAGCGACTGTTGCAGCCAGCGTGAGGCCAGTTCAGACGTAACGTTATGCTGTCTGTAGCCGCTTCCTCCTGTCTGCAAAATGTAATAACATGGCCACCATGAAGACATGTACATAACAACAAGCCAGCAGCCAGTCACCGCAGCTGGATCCCAGGCACTCATATCGGGATAGCATTAGGTCGAAAATAGTAATTTAAATATTTACTTCAAGCTAATGTCTGTTTTCGTGTGTTTTGCCTTATAGTAACCTGTTAATTAGTATAAAATGGAAAACCTCCCAACAATCAACTTTTAATCCAGATCTAAGTTACAGGCATTAGTTTTTAACAGTTCTAACATAATGATCAAATTACTCTGTAATTATTTTATGGCAAGTAGCTTTAAAATAATTGTCAAATTTAGCAAATAGCCCATATGTATACAACAGGTATTCAGTGTTTGACCATATTATCATATCTCAAGGGCTGCTTACTGTGTTTTATCCCCTGTGTTTTCAACAGTATCTCACTTACCATATTACATTTGGCATTGTTATTGGTTCCAGGCAGGGATTTTTAATGTGTTGGGATTACACTAGAAAAGTTACCAGATATAACATTCCTGTAGTATCTAACCATTCTTGAGACTATTCACTCTATACTACAAATGTGACCCTCTTATACCCCTTTTCAACCAGTGTGAAACTTTTTCTACTGATGGGCTGGTGCTGGTTCGCAGTGTGTTCAACTTGAGAACAATCAGAGAACCTGTTTGCTTTTCCACAGGCTAGAGAGCCAATTCATTGCATCACAGTTTATGTATACATCTCGCTTTCCCAGAAATGCTAGCTCCAACTACAATCCTAATAACTGTTAATCCTACCTGCTGACAGAACTAAAGGAAATGTTGGGGGGATCAGCAAAGTGACCAGGATTTATTCCTGGGGACCATGAACATCTGTGCAAAAAACCCACAGCAGCAGTCGTTGACATATTTTAGTCTGGAAATAGCTGTAGACTAAGCATAGATGCCTTCACACATTTATATGACACACTGACAACTAACTGAGCCATGACAAAGTCCAGCCTTTGGCCAAACTAGTTAGCTGTCTGTCCAGTGCCCCTTTTATATTGTACTACTGGTGACCCTGCTAGAAAAGCAGTGCAATGTTAAAAGGGCATTGGCCAGAAATGGTTACAAGCGATGGAAATGTTTCCAGACCCTCTTCAGCTTCAGCTGTTGGCAGGTGCTCTGACTTCATTGCACTACTGTATCAGACAGCTAGCAGTGCAATAGTATTGTCAAAGCATCTGAAAACTGCAGAGACTGCTGCACTGACTACTTAAACAATCCTACACTGTATCAAATCCAGTGGAGGAGATAAATGGAGCATGGTGGGTTCTGATGGGTCGGGTGGAGTGCACAATGGAAAATAGATTGTGTGAAAAAAGTCTGTAAAAGATGCATACATAAAAACGATACATACACCAGTGTGTCTAACTGTGGGTGACTAATGTACATGGAGATCGCCCCATACTCTGAACAGTTTTTCAACCAGTGTTACTACCAGTTTCATCAAACTCCACAGTAACCATTATGGCCATAGATGGATCGCTCACCGTGTTTCTTAATCTATTGACGCTATATATGCATAGTGTTAAAGCTTAGACACTGCATGTTTTATTGTGAAATGTACTTCTTAAAAAGCCCAGCCCTGTGTATGGGTAAATGTGTGTACAGCACTATACTACCAAAGCATAAAGCTGAGTGTCTTTGCAGTTCCTCAAGTCAGAGGCAGACCTGGAATACATTGAGAAGCGGCTGAAGCTGGACTTCATCAACAACGCTGCAGAGAATGGATGTCCTGCTGAGGTGATAACTGAAATAACAGCTGTTATGTCCACTAGAGCTAGAGCAGATCCATATTTATATTATGGAAATACATGGTTCATTTGGACCTCTGTGATTTCAAATGATTACAATCAAGGACCCAGACATTTCTGCTGTGTGTGTAACCCAGCTTATTTCCACTTTCTTTTCATTTTTCAAAGCTGAACATCTCACCAGACCTTTAAGACCCTATCTGCTGTGCCTTGTTTGTCTGTTCTGTTTTTGGTTCAGGTAGCTAATACCAATGAAATAAGATGGACAGTAAAATTATCAGTGAAAAGAATAAAAAGGAGAACAAAGTACAAATTCAAAACCATACAAATTCAACATAGATGGGTCCGCACATGTTCATTATAGAATAGGTAGTAATATTGAAGTTCCTGTTAAAATACATTGAATGATATAGTATTCGACTTGAACAGCAAAGTGTTAGAGACAGCACTGTGCTGTTCTGTCTCTTCTCCTTCATCTAACCCTAACACTTATTTGGCTAAGTAGATTTGATTTATCTTAGAGAAACGCCATCTTCTTATTTCACACTCACACTCTTATTTCTTATTTTTTTTATTCACACTTTAAGAGTATATTTAGATGATTATCAGAAAAATGCTGTGAATTTCAGTTATTTTGACTAGTATACCCATTTTTTTTTCAAACTTTTTAATATGAAGTGTGAGCATGGATGCTTGAACACTGAGTTTGTATGTCCCTGTGCCTGACTCTGTGCCTGCAGGAGAACCCGGCGGTGATGCTGGAGAATCTGAAAGCCATCAAGGCGAAGCATGCAGCGCTGAGCTCACAGGTGAAGGAGATCGCAGCTGCACAGAAAGAGTCCATGGACTCCATCAGAAAGAACCTCAACAGTGCCATGGAGCTGGTCCAACACTTCCAACAGACTACTGATGTGGAGGTGCGCTTACTGTTCAAACACTGACGCAAAATTATATATTGCAGCTCTGTTCTCATTCTGCTGACTGACCTTTCTGCAGGTTCAGCCGCTGAACGAGGCAGAGCAGGAGTCATTGGAGCACCTGTGTCTTGCTGTCAGTGAGACCACAACAGAGGTAAGAACCAGTCAGCTCCCAGAAATGTCTTTGATGGTTCCTAACCTTTGTGACAGTTTCACTTCTTCTGAAAGGGCTATTATCAGTTTAGGGCACATGACTGATCATTTGTCACCACTGATGATTTTCTTTCAGGTGCCTCCTGCTGCAGCAGCTTCTGTCTCCCAGCAGCCACAGAGTGAGTCTGATACCTTCAAGTCTTCTTATCTGCTCTGAATACTGTGTGTCTGTCTGTTGGACAGTCCATCACTTTGGTCCAGACTGAAACTTTGGATGGATCACAATGAGATTATGCCCTTTGGATGGACTTCTATGGTCTAAAGAGATCTAAATTTTAATTTGTCTCACTCTTTGGTGTATGACCTCACAAAATTCCCATCAGCCTCAGCTGTATGTTGTGTCTATTGCTAATTTAACAAAAGATAGCATGCTTATACAACTAAGCTAAGCAATGTTGCAGAGTATTTTATTTGTATTTTAAGTTCACTCACAGACTGATATCTCAAAACCTTGACCAATAGATTCAAAAATGTTCATGGACCAGTGAGGTTCATATCCTCCATCAGGTAACTGAGATGAACTCTGCAGCTCATGTGTCTGTCTGTGTGTCTGCAGGCTGTGAGTATGAGGAGCTGAGTGAAGCCACATTTGAGGCGGTTCCTGTCAGCATACGTTCCAACATCAAGCTGGCTGACCTCAATGTGTTCTACCAACAGCTGCAGGAACACCTCAGCAAGAACAGGTTGGGAGGCAACACACACAGTGGTCACTTTCTCGTTTTACTCACAATCACATATTAACAGTGGTGTCATTGACACATGAACTTGTGTCAATGACAAATATCCATACTTGTCTGTCTGAGTATACCTGTATTCACCATGTCCGGAAGGCTCTGTTTCAGTGCCTTTCTCATTAAGACCCCCTCTGAAAAAAAAGCACAGACTACTCTTAGGCAACATCCAACCAAATCTTTTTATTTCTAAACACAACTTTTGCCACATCTACTCCTGATCTCGACACTATTGTAGTGTCTCCAAATCTTTAAATCTGATACTTTTGCAAAGTCCTGACCCCATGATATTATGGCTGAGGACAATTACCTTTGTGATTTTCAATCCTGCCTTTGTGGGTACTATCATGCTCCGTTATCCACTAAGATGTAACCATATTTCCTTTGCAGCAACACAATATATGTTTTCTACTGCCTTTATCACCCTATACTCTTGTTACTTTCAGTAAAAGTAACACCGGATTGTCAGTCAAAGCACAGAAATCTCAAGTTTACCCATTTTTTTTGTAGTATATTCTATATTTAACTAGAAAGTGGCCTTTTTAATATGCATTTAGTAACAGGTGAATTATGTAGCGGCCCTTCCTTCCAAGTTGGAGCGTTTTGATATGTCTCTCTGCTCACTTTACACATGAAATGGGGCATGAAACTAGATGATTTGATAAAACTGAAATGATCAGTCTTTACAGTATTTTTCTGTTTTGTCTGCAGTGGCTCCATCAGTGTGCAGAAGATGAAGCAGTTGAAGATGAAGGTGAGTGATGCAAAGCTGAAGGTGTTGCAGCACCTTTCTTTAGTGGAGCAGGACAGGAAAGGGAACGTTCGTCTTGTCGCGTGAGAGGGAATCAACACCTGGAGGCTGCTATGTGGGTGTGTTTGTCACTGGGTGTCCTGGATGCAGCTGCTCCTCCATCTGTCCTACACAGAGCATGGAGGTTGAGCTGACTGAAAGAATCGGACTGCAGAGGCTCTAAGGGGATCCACCAGACCAGACTAACCTACTATACTGGATGTTTGTGGGTGATTTTTTTCAGTCCAGATGTTGTTTTCTGTTGTGATATATGTTCTTCCCTGAGGAATATGAAAACATAAGTCTGGGCACAAGTACTAAAACATGTCATACGCCAGCTCTACCTGTTTGTTTTTATGAAACTTACTTTGTCCTACAGCTGACACACGTAACTGCCAAAATAAGAATTAGAGTTGTGATAAATGCATGGATGTTTGGTATTTTCCTGGCAAATGTCTTCATACATCTGTCATTGAATGATCCTGATATTCCTTTATTACACAGCAGACTGATTGTATCAATCAGTCAAAGGGAATATGTTTCTTTAACAAAGATGGAACACAAAGGAGCAGTATGAATGTCACTAATGGCCCATCATATTAACAATTACATCCTGGACTGGAACTCAGAGTGTAATTTGATGTGAAGAGAAAAATGGTAAAGATTAGGTGAGGAGAAGAACCAATGGGCTGTCAGAGGAAACAGTGTCAGGAATGACATGGTTTTACTACAGATGGTGTCTTTGTATATAAGTTGTAATTCCTTAAATAAACAGCACAATGTTAAATGGACACATCTGCAGACTGTTCTTTAAATGGCTCCACTGTTGGCTGAAAACTGACTTGTTTCTACCTGCTGCACAAAGAGATCTCTGTAGATTAAAAGGATTTCTGCACACCTTTGAATAACTTTTTTAACAGTTCAGTTTATTACAGTTCTGACTTAAACACTGAAGTTCATTCTGTATCATTAGCTGTTAATGCAAAACTGATAATATTCCAGAATAACAAAATAACACTTTGCTTACTAACAGTACATTACAAACAGAACCTCCTTGTCAATAACAAGGTAGAAACAAAACACAACAGAACATGAAGAGTTTAGTCCTGGTCCAACAGTCATCCTGTGAGCACAAACAGTGGGAAAGGAAAGGTAAGATGTATTATCTGTAATACATATTAAAAAAAAAACAAAAACTAACATGTTGCAAAGGACATGCAGTGGGTCTTCATCACATTCTGCTTTATTTTCATTTAAAGTAACATCCCATCTTTTTTTGTATCTTGACTGTATCATGTGTTACATGAAAGAATGAGAGGATGGTGCTAGCCTGCATCTAAAACTAAAGACTGTAGAAGGAGAAGAAGACACAAGGTCAAATGATGTTAAATTATTTAGGTTAAGATTAATTATGATGCATTATAAAAAAGGAAAAAGGAGTGAACCTAGAGAATGAAAAAGAATATAAATATAATGGGACTACAAATCAAAGTGGGCCTAACCCTTTGTTTAAAAATACCCTTTATCCTGATAAAATACTCATCTACATGACTACTAACACATATTGACTGAAAATTACCTTAGCCTTTAATAGTTCCATATTAGAGCCAAACTTATATCTGTCATTTGTTTAAGTTCTAGGCATTTCCAAATTTTTCCATACAGGTCCATGTAGCTGCAGGTTTTTGTTCCAAATAATCGAGAACACACCTGATTCAAACAAACAGCTGAACTCTGAGAAACAGCTGAGTTTGGACATGCCTGGAAGCACTGGTGGACTCTGTATATGAGGAGTAGAGGCTAAAATGATACAAAGGGCACCTTGGGGGTACTTCAACATGTTTTGTTCACTAAGAGGGCACCCTGGAGGATACTTTGTCACATTTTGTCAACTGAAAAGGCACCCTGGGGGCCATCATGTTTTATCTACCACAGGGGCCATCACCCCCTGTCCCCCAGTGTCTACCAGTACATAAAAGTCTAGGTTGCCATGTCGTGTTTGCATAGCATCATCAACATTTCTTGTGTGGATATAATTTTTGTGTTAATAGTTGCTTATTTAGTGTACCGTCCGCTCAAAGTACCTTGCAACACATGTCAACATGTCACCCACTCACACATTCATATCGTGTTGGCAGAGGCTGCCATGCAAAGCCCCAACCTGCTCATAAGTAAGGTTCATTTCAAGGACGCTTCAAAACTCTGCAGGAGCCAGAAAACTTTCCGATTGCCAGACAACTACTCCATCTCCTGAACCATGACACAATGCATGCTTGGCAAATTCTTTGAGTGTTCCTTTTCTTAGTCTTCTGTCCTTATTTTTGCTAGAGACTTGCCTTGTATTTCTATGTGACCATATTCCAACCATTCAATATTCGCAAAATGGCATAACATTTGACTTGTCATGCACTATGTATATAAAGTCTGTGTGTATTTCTGCCTGTTATGTACCCCCACATGTTTCACAAGTACTTTATATGTGAGGTTTAATCAAGTTTACCAGTTGAGAGTGTTTTCAGGTGGAGGCTGACTCATCAATGGAGCTGACTGTGTGTGCATGGTCTCCAGCTGGGCGTCCTTCATCACTGCCAGGCTGCCCTTCAAACAGCTGACACCTAGACATGGGGGGCACCGTTTGTACATTTCTTGTTATATTTTTAGAATTAATTATGCATCCTTTACCCTGCCTAAATAGTGAAATTCTTAGTATATGAATTGAAAACTGCATTTGAAATATAACTATTGGAAATGGTAAAAATATCTCAGTGTACTTAATACTCACAATGCCCTGACCCCTTTACTTGTCTCTGGGCTCTTTCTCGTGTCCTCCACTACCAAGCCCAGCAGCATATCATCGAGAGTTGAGTGGGCTCTGAAAAAAGACACACACACAGAGACACAGACTGACCAGGACTCAGCTACAGGTGTTAATAACCCTGGACACATTTGACATGATTAAGACAAAAAAGGCACAAACAGAAGTATTTTGAGTAACAAAGATGATGGCTGTCCCCAACCTGTTGGTGTCCTCCAATAAACTGGGACTTTGCTCTGACCCCAGAGACACTACATGCTCTTTCTGTTTGTCTTTGTCGACTGCATCTGCAACAAGTTCACCTTAAGGGAGAAATCAATTGCACATTTTAATAGCAAAGGTATTTGGTATTTGATTCTTTGTCATTGTTTGCTTACTCATCTTAACCAGAGCACTGTCTCCTGTTTCTTCAGCAATGCAGAGTAATCTGATTATTTCCTTCCTCTTCTCAGCAATATTTCCTTCCTCTACTTCTGACCCAACATCTGTAAGACAAAGTCAAACGTATAAATCTTTAAGCAACTATCCGGTGGTGAGCGGGATCTTAATACCAGATTTTCGCTCATATCATTTTCCATTTGTGTGTCATCAAGGCAAAATGTGGTCCTGGTGATGTCTACTGTAGGAACAGTTTAAGTGCTTTGTCAGTTGACAGATTTTGTTAGCAACACAACAGTCCAGGATACAGTCATAAAACTTAAAAGGGAGGAGTTGAAATCTAAATGAAAGTTGAACTTGAACATGAGTGTAGAAGGTAGGGGGGTAAGGAAGAGCCCTAAGAGTTTATTCTATGTCATAAACCCCTTGCAATGAAAAACCTCATTACCAAGGAGGTCCTTACATGCAATATAAACAGACACGACTAACAAAAAACAGACAAAGATATTCAAGTAACAAATAAAACAAAAACAATACAATTCAACAACACACAACATCTGTGAAGACAAGAAGAAAGGCAGTTTTTCCTTGCCACTGTAGCTCATGGTGGGATCTGTTGGGTCTCTCTTTGTTAAAATACCTTT
>JAOWBC010000182.1:22807788-22833009 GCA_028566105.1 Hypoplectrus providencianus
GGGGGGGGGGGGTTTACCTGCAATTATTACTTCAGATGGATTAAACTTGGGAGAACTGTCTTAGCATATAAGGTGAAAACACTAGAGTCATATCATATCATGTGAAAATGAGGTATTTTTCATAGTGCACACTATGTGTAGTTTTACCTGGGCTACGTGGGGTACTATTACAAGGTGGGGCTTGTCCCTGGACACTGATACTGCAGAGTTTCTCCTGAGGCTGAGCTGGAGAGTGTGAGATGCTGGAGAGTTCAGCCAGTATGTCAGCAATGTTCAACTGAGGCCTAAAACACACACACAGACACACAGACACACAGACACACACACACACACACACAGAGAGAGAGAGAGAGGAGCACGAGTGAGAAGTCATAAATGAGAGGAATAAAATGTTTTGTTTTCTTTTTAATGATCTTTCACAGTTGCTACAGTCAAAGCAAACATAAAAACACCCTAAACTCCCTCAACCGACACAGCAGAGGAGCAAGATGAAGTGCAATTCCATAAATCCTGCACATTGTTATCGGCTCAAGGTTACATACTCCACATGTGGCCCAGAGGCTCTTTAAATGCTCTATTATATAAAAAACTATCCCACACGTCACACTAGGTAATGTCATCAAATCAAATTCATCCTCAATGTGGTTTTCATTATGAAAAATCATAAGTTAATGTCAATGTCCTTACATGTCAGTGGTGGTTGTATAGTGATCCTGGATTTCACTGACATCAGGATGACTGTCCATTTTCTCAAAGTTGTCAGGAAAGCTCTCATATTCTGAGGAGGGGAACAGAAAAGAGTTCAACATTTACAACCATTTGCAAACACCTTCATCCTGACACTTCAATGGCATTAAATAAAATTACATAATATAAATGACATACTGGTGTTGTGAGTATCTGGCGTTAGACTCTCACTAGCTTCTGGCCTGCACACCTCCATTGTAACATCTGCTTCTTCTTGTGAACTGAATGTCTGAAAGGAGACATATTACATGCTTACGTGAATTCCTTAACTTTGGGGAGCAGCTCAATCCAAACCCAGAAAGAACAAAAAAAAATATGTTATGATCAGCAACACATATTGTGTGACTTTAACATTAATTTTCAAATATACTGTAGATGCATTTCATGTCAATGCAACGAAAGATTTTCTTTAGTTTAATATAGAGAAACAGTTTAGTATCATAACCTATAAAATTCTGTCTTGTTGAGTAATCCCATGTACCTGCTGTTTCTTCACAGAGAGGATGTTGAGAAGGCTTCTGTCCAGAGCTGATGTGTACTGGCTCAGCTCCTCTGTGTTGCCATCAGCTTCTACTGAACGGCTTTCTTCCACATAGCACCCAGAGGAAGGGAAAGGTGGCGACAAGCCCTCCTCGTGCTGCTGCTGTTCAGCTGGAAAATGACTTAGCCATAAGTCCAGCTCTTCCTGACTCAGGAGCTCCCAGTTTCTGCTCAGAAGCTGCGCCTCCAGGTTCTTCTTCCAATTACTTTCCATATGCGATAAAAGACTGTACTGCTTTGGTGGTCCAACAGCAGCACTAACTCTAAAATTTGTGAAGGACATAGTGGAGGAAGAGATGGTAGATGCGCAGGAGGAATCCAGCCAGGTCAACGAGTCCAGTTGGTCCTCTCTTCTGTGGTCCAGCTGGGTTCGTCTTTCCAAAAGGTCTAGGCTCCTGTTGGTCTGCTGCAGCAGCTCCTGGGACACTTTGAGGTTGACCTTAATGGTGCTGATCTGCTCATTCGCTTTAATTTTGGACAGCATCATCTTGTCCAGCTGCTCCACCATCTCCCTGTCTGTGTCTGAGTCTGGTTCCGGTTCTTCCTCAACACTTACTGAGTCAATCTCACCAAGCAGAGGGAGCAGGTCTTTGTAGGGGTATACTGGATGAAGTATGGGTTCATCTTTTTCACTCCCCAGCTCTGGCCTTGCTCCTCTGCTCAGCTGTTTGTCCAAGTGATCCTGTTTTTCATCTGTGTCTGCCGGAATTATGACTTGCCTGACCACTGAACGAAACATGAATTTTGTAATCAATTTGTGATAAATTATGTGTCTGAAGCACACTAAGAAAACACACTTTCACATATTTCAGAACCATTAGTTATATATTTGGAAAAGATACTAATCTTTATCTTTCTCAGTACACATACTGCTTCGCTCTGGTTCCTCCACAGTGGTATAAAAAGTTGTTGTCTTGACCTCAGGCTCCTGATCTGGTTCTTTTTGGTTCAGGCCACCACTCAGATGTTCCTCCAGGGAGAGACTCTGCAGCACACATACACCAACAAGTCCAGTATATCATATAAAGGCTAATTTTCAGACATTTCTCAGGATCACAGTGCAGGATGGCAAATGTTCTGTGTCATGCAAAAAGTAGTTGAAAACATCTTTGAAAATTGTTGCAGGCCTCAAATCACATTTGCATTCTAAAAATTATTTGACATAATATAAACAAAAATATTTGGAGAAAATATTGATAGGAGGGGTGAAATCACTTTTAACTTATATTTCCCAAAGAAACTGTAGTTACACGTTTCAATTCATTCAGCTTCCTTTCTGAAAAGTAGACTGCTGCTGTGCAGTGGCTGTGTTTCTGCTGATACCAAATTCCCACTTTGTGTTATATTAACCTGCTATGGCTCAGCAAGCAAACATTGTCTGTGGAAACGCAAACACTGAATTTCATATTGTAAAGATTTTGGAGATAACTCAGTCTCATTGGCAGTCTGTGGCCTAGAGGTCAGGTATTGGGTTTATAGGTTTAAATCCCTGGACTGACAGGGCAATATGCAGTGTGCATTCTAGCACAGTTACATGACCCAACCAGTACACTGTCAACTTTATGCGTTATTAAAAACAGTGGAGTACTACAGGCATCGTAAACCTAGTGTGAACTTTTCCTTTAATTCATAACTATAAATCCACTTTTGGTTACACACATTCACATTATACAGAGGGCTTCACACCTTGATGTCCCGTTTCAGAGTGTGGCTCAGGCTCTGGAGGCTGCATGTACGGTCCTTAGGATGCTGCTGCAGGCCTTTCAGGACCACACTGTGGTAAGGCTGTGGAATGCTGCTGTCTACTGCCAGAGTCTGTCCTGCATCCATCATCTGTTTGATCTTGTCAACATCCATTATGCCCCATGGTTCGCTTTCTGAAACAATGCATGAAACACTGCAGAATGACATTCATCTCTTGAAACACTGGTAACTTAATGCATTTCCCTTAACTGCATCAAATGCTCCATTCTAAGATAATTTAAAGTACATTTTCATTGACACACAAAAGTTAAAAAAAAACAAAAAAACACAATTGAACTCATATCTTTATATTTTGTTTTTGAAACTGAATTCTTGGGACTACACTTACTGTGAAATCCTCTTAACAACAGGAAAGAAACAAGATATAACCTGACATCTTAGGTTTAAGACTAAAATGAAAAAGGAGGATGTGAGGGGTACCTGTGAAGAGTTCCTGGATTAGAGCACACAGACTGTAGATGTCAGCCTGCTCTGTACACAGTCGCTGTTTAATGACCTCTGGAGCAGCCCATCTGTACAGGCTGGGGGGCAGGACTATGTGCAAGGGGGGTTTGACACATGTTCTTTGACTGCTGGGCACAAACACACATGCACACAGCAGTTGCTTATAACAAGTGTATTGAAAAAAGTATAATAACCAGGACAGAAGAACCAATACTGCATTATTAGTCAAATATCAGGGGTCTTATTAATAATACCATCCATTCAATTTCATCTTCCCAGTTTTAATATATTTCCACTACAAAACAAGAAGCATTGGCTCTGAGATGCATCTTAATGTTGATATTGTATCCTAATGAGGAACATGATTAAGTCCTCAAGGTCTCTCAGCTTTAGAGCAATTAGACTGAGGAGACGCTATAAGGCTCGTAGCATTAGTGACCTTTTTATTTTTACATCACTTGTTTTATGTGTTGTTGTCATTTTGTTGCTTTTGTATTTTTTTTTTGTTTTTTATTTATTTGAGATGAATTGTATACTTTTTTTCTGGGCATTTTGCTATTATTTAATCCATCAAAGCACCTTGTAAACTTGTTTTAAAGGTGCTTTATATTTATAATACTGTTGTTATTGAGCAACTACTTCCGGTAGAGCCCAGGGCTG
This sequence comes from Hypoplectrus providencianus, assembly GCA_028566105.1. Lineage (NCBI taxonomy): Eukaryota > Metazoa > Chordata > Actinopteri > Perciformes > Serranidae > Hypoplectrus > Hypoplectrus providencianus. The sequence continues at coordinate 22,811,944 of JAOWBC010000182.1, forward strand.
CCAGAAAGGACTCTGGCTTACAAAATTAGTTATGACTCATTAATCATGATTCCCCTAAGATATCTATTTAACACCTCATAAATTTAAACCCTATTAATCATGCAGGAAGTTTAATCTGTACCTTCACCAGTAACGATGCTGTGGACGTGCCTACCTGGGGACCATGAAGCCTAAACCAGTTAATTTGGCTACTGTGAACTCCGTGAGGACCACGCTGTGGGAAGACAGGGCCCTCATCACCAGTCCTCCCCTGTGGATGTACTGCAAGGCTTCACAAACCTGCAGAATCACTGACAGCAGCCACCTTTCCTGCAGCACTGGAAACTCTGCCTGCTGCAGGGACATGGAGTAGACAACACAAACACACACACAATACGCAGGACTCTGAACACCATCATTACTGAATGGACTCAAGTACTGATTTCACAGTCGAAAAACAAACATTTTTTTGGGTGTACATTAAGTAATTAAGTAATGCCCATTAATAATTAAGTAATGGCCATTAATAATTAAGTAATGCCCAAAGTATATGATGATGTCACAGTAAGGCTGGCCTTTGACTCTCTGAATGTCATCAATTTTATTGTATGAGGGGCACGAGGTGTAATGCTAAATGTATAATACCTGCTAAGCTTTTCTGTTTTAGCCATCATGACGTGATTTTGGTGTAAACGGAAAAATAAAAGGAAAACAAAAGTTATAACTGTTCATCGTGAGGCGGGCTGGAATGTCGGTAATCCAACAAACAGCTATCAAGATATTTCCTTCAAACCCTCAAGTGTAAACCTCATGGTGGCAGCAAAGTACAATAAGAAGGATATCTTCACACAGAATATTTCAGGGATTATTCAGTCTGACTTATTATGCCAAACTGAAAGTCATAATGCAAGCATAAGGTGTGCCCAGGTGGCCAAATGATTGATGTTCATACCATATATCCAACACATTGTACTTTGTTTGACTCCAGTTGGAACCCTTTGTTTCAGGTCCCATCTTACTTCGTCTCCCCATGTTTTCTGTCAAAGTCTATGCTGTCAGCATAAGAATATTTTAAAATGCCAACATAAATATTATGTATTCCATTTGTCATACAGGAGTCCACAATAATCCTCCAGGTGAATCTATGTTACCTTGTTGTGCAGCAGGTTGTGTAGTGTGCCGACATTGACTGGCTGAAACACCAGACTGGTCCGAAGGTCATCAGATAGACTCACTGCCATCAGCTGCAGTAGCTGCGGGTGGAACAGCTGACTGACATACAAATAGAGACAGACACACAAATTTAATTGTGGTCATCATGTTAGTTTATGACAACTAACAAACAACAAAAAGTTGTTAGCAGTAAACCCTGTTGTATGTCACATTGGCCAGATTTTTTTTCCCATTCTGAGTCACTTATATCTGATCTCATTTCAGAAGCATGCCATTTCTCACCTGCCCTCAGTGAACTACCACAAGTCACTTGTTTCCCATACCAACATGCATACCAGCCCCTTTGCCCCAGTTATAAGGTTGATTATCTTCAGTGATGTACTTCCATTTTTAAAACACAAACGTAATGTAGCTGCTATCATGGTAACGGGGACTAGAACAGCAAGAGCCTTTTATACCTTTTTTAATCTTTACATTTGGCTTCACATGCCACAGGTTTATAAATCTTTATAACTTCTGTGCCAGATGGCTAGAAAACATGCATATTTATTAAAAATATAATTGATTCCGTAGGGTAGGGTAGAGTAAAACAACCCGAAACAAAAATATGAGATCAAACTTTTTCCACCCACATTCTGTCCCCTAACCTGCAGTAGTCTTGTTCCATGAGCAGCAGGTCCAAATAGTCTGTCTGACAGTCCTTCAGTGATTTGACTGTCACCCTGGAGCCCCTCCAGCTGAAACTGAAACACATAGTGGCAGCAATGTGGTCAGCATCAATGTATTAAGATACTTCCGGTTGAAGCTCATCCAAATGTTCAATGCTAAAGGTAATATAGTCTGTAGAAATAAAGTTTGTCATTTTTTATACAGGTATAACCTTGGGAGACTGATCAGTTAACAAAAGAGATCCACTGATACCAATGGTATCATGTCGTGAAATCTTGAAAAGATGCATAAATAACCTTTCAAAGTTGGCAGTTCATTGCTCATTGCAGAGGTTTCCAGTTTAAGCAATTAAAAGAGACAGTGATGAAAATGTCCGAAAAGTTGATTTTGACACATTCACATTCAGGTAGGAAAAAGATGCTACAGATTTATTAAGACTAACATACAGTACTGAGCCACATCTCAGTACAATAACCTTCAGGTTCTCAGCCAACAGATATGCAAAGCTTTTATATGGCATACTTTTCATCTGCTTGTTATTCATGTGTCCCTTTTATAATTAAAATAATTGGTTCGTTCTTTGGTTCATTTTTTTAATTCTGTTTTTTTTTTTTTTTTTTTTTTTTAATGATATGTACCAGTATCTGAATCTATAAATAACTTGCACTTAGTTTTCTCTTTATTTTAAAGGTAGAATGATTTTCCCCTGTGGCCAACAGAGGGCACTGCAGCCCTCACTCTTCTGTACTTTGTAATATTGACAGCTATGACAACCAACATAAAACTCCTTTAATGTGTGAAACATTTAGTGGTTCTAGCCATGGTGTGAGTAACTTGGTATGTCTTACTTGGTCATGGAGGTCACAGAACCACAGGTGAAGGAGAGCAGAGGTCCATCATCAGCCTGGGTCAGATCATTGTCTCTGATCAGGGGAACAGATGCTGGCACAGCCAACGCCCAGCATGGCTTGTTAATACACACCTGGGCAAACAAACACAAGAACAACACTTATTCTATTCCTTTTACATTATGATTCCTTTATTTTATATTATACATTTTGATATGATGATTTCAAATGAGTACACTATCACAGTGGATGTCAAGTGTATTTATTTAATAATACACTTGAGTAATAAGGGCATTATTATAATGCACTACACTAGTGGTAGGAATCATCTCAAACTACATTTACATATAATTAAACAAACCGTGTTATTTTCCACTATGGAAAATGAGTAATGAGAGACACATTGTAGTCACACTTATAGTTAGATTGGGAAACACTGGGCTGGTTTGCTGAGCTGATAATCAGTGTCATAGGACTGTTTAGCCTGATTGCTTTTGTTAGGTTCAGTGAAGCCAGTTGATGACGTCTGGGTACTTTGATCATGCTTCATAGTTTAGGTCATAACTAAGAAGCAAGACCATGTACCCAATTATGGCCTTGGTGTTCGTCCTGGTGTGTTGTTTTTTTTTTTTTTACCCTATTTTAGAATTACATGTTAGTCATGGCATGCCTTTGGCCACTATTCAAGATAAAGTTTTTATTCTAAAAAACACTGCTGCTGCTATAATAATGGCCTAAAATGCTAGAACAGGACTATTAAATCACTTATTGCAATTATTTGCATTCATTATTAGTGTGAAATGTCATGATTATGACAACTGGACATATAGGGTCACCAATCCTCAATACAGACTGCACAGAGCAATATGTAAACCAGCATCTACTGTAAATTGTATGAAGTGTTGTACCTTTCCAAAGCCTAAATTGTGGGTTGTTGTACCAGAATCCTTGCTGTGTGCTCTCCTGTTGAACTGCATTTCAATTCCACTAAAAAAAAAGTTGAAACACACAAAAGTTGATTTATATATATCATTATACAACCAGCAACACAGTTGTGGATGCACTACAATGCATAAAATGGGGTGTGGATGGGAATGTAATATTTAATATACATAAATGATTAAATTTAAAGTATATTATTTTTGAATTGGACGAAACACAATGCTAACCACACAGCCAGATTTTAAATGTCTGAGTGGTTATGTGGGCGTATAGCTCTGAACCTCTATTCCATGCACTCTGTCAGGAGTGCAGTCTCATGCATTCAATCCTCTCCCTTCTGGACGGGGTTTTGTTCACTGATTTAGGGATGTCCTGCGCTAGTCTGATAAGAACACAACCTGCCTGCTTGATTTTCAATTGCATGTTTATAATTGCACTTATTTCTTAATTAAACCATAGTTGTAAGACGTACTGTCATAGGCAGTGACTCTTAGCACTTGGGTTGCCAGATTGTGGTGAAAAAAAGTAAATAACTAGCTAGGGGATGTTTTGTCGGTGATTGCCAGCATTTATTTGTTACATTAGTGAATGCTTAAACTGTACATCATGAGATCATGGAACACAGAGAAGCCTACCTGATAATTGTTAAAACAAAACAAATAAACAAAGTTGTCATAAGAAACAAAACATTATTGAGGATTCATTTCCATTTCATTACCAGAGCATTCAAAATAATCACCCAAAATCAGCAGGGGAGACACACAGAAACAGCTATTATACTTAACCTTACTGTGCTTTAATGCGGTCCAGTAAAGATCCAGGCTGCAACAAGCTGGATGTTGAGATGTAGGACGGGCTACAGTAAAGCTTTGACATGGCTGTACTCTGACACAGCTGTTGCATAGAGGACATGCAGCTTTCCAGGAACTCTTGCATCTGATGAGATGGAAGCAGAGTCCCGGTCTTACAGGTTTGAATTGAAACATTTCTGTAATCATCCTGACAAGTCTGAACTAAATAAACTAGAAAAGACTGTAAAAGAGCCAGTTGTAAGTTGTTGCTTTAATTCTTACCAACCACATGAAAAAAGATACTGCTGTTCAAGAGGACAAATGAAAGCACTTAATATATATCAAGTATGTAATATAACAGACATTTTGAATACCATATTCAATGTTCTACAATGTAGATGTGTTCTTCATATACATCTAAAAATAATAGAAGCATAATAGCAGAACACTTTACATGTCCCTCTGTGTTACTATACATGATGTAGCTCAGTTTGTGTATTTTACTTGAAGGTCACTTAATCTGTTGATAGGTTAATGAAAGTACTATAGCCAGATGTATAGGCTACAGGCTATAATATATGGGAGACAGAACTGCAAATACAGAAGTAGCAGGGCACTCTGAGGGAAAGTGTTGAAAGTTTGTGGATGTTTGAAAGACATCCCTTTCTACCTGAAAGGCAGGGTCAAATGAAAGATGGTATCCAGTTGCAATGGGATTTTTTGTTTGACCCACACTAGACAATGGGGGTCAGGATACAGTAGGCCTGCAACTGTTGATTTGATTTTAAAAAAAAGGACAAAAAAGTTATGAATAAAAGAAGTATGTCTCTTAAATGTCCTTCTATTTTAGAAGGACATATAAGTTGCAATGCTTAATCACTGGAGTAACTCTTTTATCAGTCTAACTGGCTTGAAAGTTAATGATGCATCCACTTTTGTTGTAACTATGCAGGTCACATTTCACAAACACTTGTGAGAGAGAACACTAACAAGCTCCAAGTAGAATGTCACTGCTTCCACTCTGCAGCATACCTTAGCACTGTCTTCCTGTTTTACAGCTCTGACCCAATCAAAGGGCGTCCTGCCTTCTACATCATGGAGTCTGAGATCTCCTCCTGCATCCAGCAAGCCACTCACTACTGATGGGTTACATGAGAACACACCTGCATGGACGGGGGTGCTCCAGTCCTCACAGCGACTAGAAGAATGGTAGTGATACATCAAATGTTTACTTATAATTCATCCTCAATGGTATAACTTTGGAGGCAATGGTTTGAGAAAACAATGGCTGCTAGACCAGGACCAGACTTACTGGTTGGGGTCAGCTCCATAATGCAGTAGCAGCTCCGTCACTTTCAGTTGTCCCAACAGCGCAGCACAGAAGAGTGGAGTCTGACCCAAGTGATTCACACAGTTCACATCAACACCTAGAACACATCAGAAATACACTGGGTGCTTTTGTTTTTCATTTTAAAGTGAAAGAGTACCTTTAGTTAGACAATTTCAGTAGGACTTGTGAAAAGTATTGAATTAATTTTTATTTTTATGATGCCAACCTTAATGCATAACTGGTAGAATTACAACACAATACAGCAACCAAGTTGCATACCCTTATTCAGCAGTTTTCCCAACTTGGTCAGATTTCTCTCCAAAGTATATTTGTGCATTTTAGCATGCACACCTCCAGTGGTGACAACACCCACATGTACAGGACAGGGGAATGGTAGCGCAGTCATCTTGTTTCATCTGGTTCACCAGCTGTCAGCTTAGGACGCTGTCAATACAGTGAGGGCAAACTTAGTAATGGCTGTTTATCTCTATGTGCTTTCATACATGACATTTTTGATGCAGTTCAAAACCCAGAGATGTTTATAGTTGTACAAGCTCGTTAGGTAACCATGAAAGCAAACAATTGCACTGAAGTTGCAGTCTTAACGTTTTTCTGGTAAAAGCTAGCCCTAACAGCAACTGCAGTTGCTATTAACGTTAAATGTAATGTTAATAGCTTATAATGCTATTAAACAATTGTGTAATAGTATTGGCATAAATTTAGACCGCAGAGTCCTATGAGATTTAGAATAAATTTAACGTTAAAAATACATCAAAACAAAAATTGGTGAATTAGCAAAACAGATAAGATGCTATATTAGCTAACTGTATTTTCGTAGGTAACGTGATACCGTTAGCTTCTGGGGAAAAACACCAGCAAAATTCACAAGGACAATAAAGTAAACTCACAACAATATTTAAAGTATATATGTACAAGCATAAGCAATAGTAAGCAGTATAATCAAGACTTACTTACATATAACGGATGTGTTGAGCTTCTTTTAGCAGCAAACGTTTGTTTGCCGTTTAACAGCAGAGCAATCACTTGTCGCTCCACTCTCCCGGCCAATCAAAGACAGCTATATGCTATATGTTTTTTAATCTAGTTGTTTCTATCCTATACAAAAATATAAATAAATGAACAAAAATACATTTAATACATTTAATGTATTTTTTATCATTAGTTTGTTTTATTTGTTAATTTATTAATACTACGGTAATATCCTCATTATTTTTAATGATGCTTGGAATTACTGCTTTATTTAACGAACTCTCCTGAAGATGTTGCATAAAAGTTAAAAATAAATAAATAAATAATTACCTTCCTTACTTTAAGTAACCCTGGAGTTTTTTTAAGACAAAGAGCATTTTAAGACAAATCGTTGACAGCACAAGGCCCTTGTGTACATGCAAAGTGAAAGGAAACACTTGAAATGCTTTAATTTGAATAACTAACTAATCATAACTTCAAATTTAGCAGAAATTTTTATGACCACAAAGGCGAGCTGAATTGGTTTTAGATGTTCGCCATCTTATCTGTAGCCATTGTTGTTTCTCTTATTCCAACATAGGTGGCGGTAATGCGCCTTGGCGTTTCTTACATCTACCACCGATAAATCGAAAGAGGAAAAGTCAAAGCAGTTAGCTTGACAGCTAAGTTCGACAGCAATGTTAACTCAGCTGTGAACAAGGTCAATTTTCATGGCAAGAAGTACGGTCATGATGGCGCCCTTCGCGTATGCTGGTTAAGATGTTAATAACATTGTGCTACGTCTATCTGTGGGTGCGCTTTCACAAGTGCTACTCTGTGTTGATTCGCAACAGCCTGTCCAAACTGAACAGCAGCAGCTTCAGCTTCAGAGTCTGCTCCAGCTCGGCCTCAGCACCAGCCACAGCATCGCCGAGTCCGGCTGGACGCCACACAGCCGCACGCCGGCAGCCCAGTCCGCTTCCACCGGAGGACAACGTCTTCCTTCAGCTGGGAGACAAGGCTGTTTATGTCACCGAGCCTCAGGTTGGAGCTAGCCATTAAATGACATGATATCTGGGCCTGTCACATCCTTGTTTACATTTCTCACATAGCTCCAGAGCTGCTTCTGACAACCACACAGCGGTGCAGGATGCATTCACATCCATTAGTTCAGTAAGAATAACATCATAAGTACATAGTCTGCGTTCAAAACGTTGTTGAGGTCAAGTAAAGTGACTAACATTAAAATATGCTTTGAGACTGAACATGAGACTCATGATGGACTTGTGGACTTTACTTGAGACTTAAATCCTTAAAGACTGAACTTGAGGTGAAACCCTCAGCGCCAACCATAAATCAGGCTTCTTCTACAAACATTGCAGCAGCCCAGATGTCATTGTCTCCATGTCCACTCTAACACTGCTCCCACTCTTAATGTTATTCTGCACCTTTGTACAAAGCATTTGAAAACTACTGTCACTAACTTCTGATCAGTCTTTAACAGCCTTGTAGTTTGTTTGGAGTTATTATTTTCTGGTCTGTCTGTACTGTCCCTAGGCATGTGATGACCTCAGCAAATGGACCGTGCTGTTGGGGTCCTCTCTGGTTTGTGGTCCACGATTAGAGAATATTTCATTCATCATAGAAGCTGCAGGACACAGAGTGGGCTACCATTCTCCACACACATCGAATAAGAAAGTAGGCACCTCACATTGCTTAACCAGTGATCGTGATACAGATAGCTTACATTTAGTACTGCTTTTCCCCAGCACCCAGCTTCATTATTACCTTATCCTATAAAATAGATAGCATTTATAGTCACAACATTGTCCTGTTGTATCTGTATATATGTTATATTTGTTGTATATCTATTTCTATATAGATTCTCTATTTAAAGCATAATATTCACATATTAAGACACATTAATAATGGTATATAAATGCTTGTACTAGTCAGAATGAAGCATTCAGTGACATCCTAAGAGCTTAAAACTGACAAGATATAAGCAATATATTTCCTTTTAATATCAGGCTTTTTAAAACTTTTTAAAAGTACTTTCAAATCCATAGTTACATCCTCTCAAAATAATTTCCTGATACAGCACTGCTAAACGAGTAATTTCAACCTATATTCATACTACTCCCTTTGCATATTTTTTTAGTACATACCCAGTCACAACCTGTGTGCAAACAACAAATAATCTAATTTCAGTCTGGGCAGGATTAGGATAATTCAACCTGGAGAGGAAATATATTCTTTTTGTTGAAGTATTCTCTTTCCTTTTAGTGTTAACCATTGCAAACTTCACACAAAAAAAACTTGCATAATTAAGGTAGTTAATAAAAATGTAATTGCTGTGCACTTTTGGAGATTCTGCTTTGCACCTGTCACTTAAGAGCACTGACTGCACATGTGATAGCACTGGGTAGCTGGTTTTGTGCATGTCCTGCCTGCTTTCCAACAGAGAATGAAGTTAAAACACAGAATCCGCTCAGGAAGAGTGGTTGTTGGATTATGACATGCTGGTCACCGAGCATTTTTTTGTTTTTTTTTAATAAACCACTTACACTGTTCTTTGCATGCCAAAATGTATGTACTTTTCCTCTCACCATTCTTTTTTCTATGCTGAGTTTCTTTCTTGCATTCTATGCATTGACTGAATGTTGCATTTCTTTACTTTTTTCTTTTTGCTTTGAATATTTTGCGTTTTTAACACTGACCAAACAGTCTGTGCTCATCAGCCAGGTCCTCTTCTGTTCTCCCGGGACTCACTATGGTCGGTCCAGACCTAAAAGCATGTTGCTACTTGCTTTTCATTTATGTATGCTTTTTTTAAATACAGAATCTTCTATCCAAGTGTACGGATAAATATGATAGATTATTATTGTTATGGTATTTAAGATGTGTATAACTCAGGCATCACGATGCAAACATATCTTATTTTCTTTCTATTAGGCCTAATTTCTATTGTGAGTTTTACCGTTTCTCCAAACCACATCTGTCAGAGAATGACTGAACAGCATCAGGAGTTTTGTGAATTTGCTACCTTTTTGTAAATATTTCAAATTTTATGTTGTTGCACATCACCTCACCATTATGTTTTTCTTGTGTGCAGGTGCTGAAGTGGTCTGACTACTGTCTTCCTCTGGCCTGTAGCCCTGGCCAGCCGTTCAGGGCAGTAGCTCAGGCAAGTGTAGATAACTTCAGTCGGCTTGGGGTGGCTTTTATCGAAGATCGTCTACAACTGGACAATGGACTTATGCCATCAAAGATAATCCGTATGTTTCCTTCAGTTACATTTCATGTTTCCTCTTCTCATATTGTGTTTTAATTTTTACATCACCAACTTAGAACACCAGAAAACCCCTAACTGAGTGTGAATTACTCTCCTGATATCTATAGATGGTTATGGCCTTGTATTTTGTGTTAACATTATGTAATCCTCTGGAATGCACTGACATTTTCATTTATTTTATGATATTTCTATAGCTGTCCTCCTCAAAGAATCCACCCTCAGTGAGCTGTTGGAGAAGCAGTGTCCAAAGAGCCCAAAGATTGAGACATCGCAATGTCTCTGCAGCAGCCATACTGGAGAGAGTGCTGCTGAGCCTTCGCGTTGCCACCTGTCAGTTGACCACCAGCACCTCCAGTGTCGTAAAGGCAGCCTCTTCCTCAGCCCAGACGTAAAGAGGAGGTTAGAGGAGCGACGAGGGTCAGAGCCGCTCCGCAGCACTAAAGAGCTGGGGTCTGGGTGTGACTCGGAGGACAATTCCTTGGGGAATCATCACCACATGGAGGACCACAGACACCACCTCCATCTGTCCAGCTGCCACGAATGTTTGGAGCTGGAGAATAGCACCATCCTCTCTGTCAAATATGCCTCAGCTGAGAACATTCCAGACCTCCCTGATGATAACTCAGTGGGGCTTGACAGTGGAGATGAGACTCTGGATGATGTTGAGCATGATGCCAAAGGATCTTCTGGGCAGTTTGACTGTAGCAAACCGCCAAATGTGCTTCTGTACACGGGTGGTTGCGAAGAGCGTTTCCAGGCAGTTCGTCTGCTTTTATCAGAGTGTATAAACATGGAAAACAACATCATATATCCTCTCCTGCCACAGCAGGCTATGAGTGACCCCTGGCTGGACAACACCAGGCTCCTTGTTCTTGCAGAGCAGGAGACCCTGTCCCCTGAACTTCAGACCCGTTTTCTCACCTACCTGAGCCAGGGTGGCAGGGTCCTGGGACTAGCCTCCAGCCTGTGCCCTGCAGGCCTCTGTCTGGAAGTCAGGGAGAGGCGACAAGGACAGGTCAGCAGGCTGAGCTTCACCAGGGAGGACAGCACAGAGCTGGAACTGAGCGTGTTGGCCAGTGGGAAGGTCTACATCAGGGATACTCAGGGAGGAGGGGAAGTGGAGCTTTGGGGGGAGCTGAAGGGGGACGTCCCTCATCAGAGGGACATGGTTGTAGTCAGGGTAACCCATGGAGGGGACGGTGGGGAAGCTGTCCTCTGTCAGGTAAAGACATGTCATTATTGGAAAGTTTACCAGGCTGATTGTTGTCTGAAGTGTTTCCCAGATTCATAGTTTTATTCATCTCATTCTCAAACTGCTCACCGTCCACATTGTATGTTGCAGTTTTATTCTGCCATAATGTAAAAAGGCTTTCAACAAGAAAACATATATCCTGATACCCATAGATTCTTATAAGGCTCTAGGACTACTTGTGAGTCCCGCAAGAGTCCCCAAACCTTACAAATTAGTTTTTTGGTAAGAGGTAAGAAAAATATTAATAAGTTTCTAATGTTGACATTGGAATAAGTAGATTTTGTGAAATATATTGTATGGATATGTCTATTCATATATATTCATATATCTATTATATGTACTTGCAGTGTAACCATGGCCAGTTCCTGTTGGGACTATCTATAAAATAAGTGAAAGTCTTTTAGCTCGTTAGACATGCTGCATGTGTCCTGTCTGCAGGTCCATCTGGAAATGTCTCCTGACTCTCAGAACTTGGAAGGTTTTGAGGAACTGAAGGTCAGCAATGCACTGCGTTATGAAGTCCTAACAGAGATCCTCACCTCTCTGGGCATCACCTGTGAGCTAAACCAGACTCCAGCCCCAAGCCCAGTCCACCTGCTGGCCACCTCTCAGGTAAGAGCCACACTGCTCATCTCTCTTTACTTTTGTGGGCTGTAGGACTCAGATAAGCTCACAGGTCACACTGAACCTCCTCAAGTGTTTTCATCTGAGCCAACACAGCCCATTTCTCCCTGCTACATCACATACATAGAAAGAAATAACAGTGTCTGGATGAAAATTAAATATCAAATTGTTTATTTAAATTTTCTGTTGACATCCTGCTACCCTTATAAGAACAAATATCTATTCACCCATCATCATCATTATCCATCATCCATCCACTCATTCATTCATCCATTCACTCACACACAGTGACGGCCAGATTGTTTTTATTAGAGTTAATTGTATGAGCGGCAGCACAGATATTCTGCATGCTACACATGTGGAAACAATTTGGCTTCCTAGATATATGCAAATATATGAGCATATATGCAGCAGGCTTACAGCCGGTCTGTGTACACAGGGCCAATACAAACGTGAGGGCAGTAAATCAGTCTTTGATCAGCCATCACTGTGACTGACCACAGCGACTGCCGTTAAGTTTGGATACGGTATGGGCTGATTTTTGGAAAACACTGAAGTTCGGTCTAAGAGGCTGTCTGACTAATAAAAAGCTGAAAAGTATATTTATGGAGAGATTTAAAAAAAACTATACATTATGTAGCTATAATCTAAATGTAATCTGAATTCATATTTTCATAGTTAAACAAGCCAAAAATGGTTGTCTCCCCTCTCAAGCTGCACCATAGAAAAGGCGATGCATGGAACAGAGGGCCTGCGGCTTGTGTTGAGAGGTCTACTTCTTCCTCATTGAAGAATCAAGAATCCACAAATATGTAAATGTTTTCAGTTCAAAAGTTGAACTGCTGGACACAAGAAGTCTTCGGCTTCACTCTGAAGTCCTTTCTCTATGTACAGCATGTGTACTGGAAGTTAACACATCACATTTGTATCAGTGACAGACTGGACCATGACTGGCTTTACAAGACTATATGTAATATCGTTCAAGTCCTCACAGTGAAGGATTAACTGAATTAGCAATAAGCAAAACAGATGATTGAAATTGCATCATTACAACATGCCTTCATGCTCAACTTGACAAATAAATATAACACTGTTTCATCAAGAGGGCTGCAGGAAGAAAGTCATTTTTATAAGGTAGTTTTCTGATTATAAATCAATCAATTGAAACTGTCTCTCCATATCCCCCCATGGAGTTCATTTCACATCTTTGTCAGCTTTTCACCTGAGAGCAATGTTCTCCTTTACACTGTCAAATTCTCACAGTCTCACACCTGGAAGCTGTCCAGTACAATCAGTGCAGCTGTTGAGGTTAAGGGCCTTACTCAGGGGGTCCTCGTGGTGTTAATGAGGGAGGTGCTGCTTTTCCCTTTCTCCACCCAGAGCTTGCTTATCTGGGCGGCTGAACCAACAACCTTCCCATAACAAGCTTGCTTTTCTTACCCAGTCACAAGCTCACTTGTCTGACCTTTGGGCCACCTCTGCCCTGGATTACTGGTGTTGTACTCAGTTCATTTGTATGGATGTGTTAGTGTCCATGTTCCTTGACACCATCCCATGGAGTAGGAACACTGTTTTCATTGTGCATGTACTACAATAGCACCACTAGGTGGAGTTGGAGCTCCATATTGATAGTGCAAGCATTAACAACCTGAGTCTTTCTTCAACCACATAACATTTCCAAATGTCCACTGGCTGGTTTCACTAATGCGAGGTGTCCTTTTTGTGCTCTGAGCCTGGGCCTTCATTAACAAAATGCTATAACATTAATATTGGTTGCTTCAGTATTGTATTTTTTGTCTTTATTGTTGTATATTTGGATTGCTGTTTGACCTTTGACCCTGCTGCCCCAGCCTCCCCCCACCCTCTCAGCTCCAACAAGAAGCAGGCGGATGGAAATTGGGCTGTGCAGAATTGTTTCCAGATTGGGGTGCAGGTTGAGGAGGAGAGCTGGTCTCTGTGCACCTCAACACGTCTGTAGAGTGGCCTCTCTGCTCCCACTGTGCTGTGCTTTATAGCTTTTTGCAGTCTTCCCGTTGTCAGGTGGTCTTTGTCTCTTGATATTTAGGTCTTGAGTGGTCTTAAGTATGAGTAGAGCTTTTCATAAGTGCTTGTTGTCAGGCACCACTTGTACAGCAGGCTGGAAGCTCCGTTGCTGATAATGTAGAATATTAGATTCCTTTTCTATTCATGCACCAGTTATAAGTCATATGTTCATCTAATCTTTATGACTCTGTAATTGTGATCTTAATATCTGGGGGTTTTTCATATGGGTTAGATTAAAAAAGCAATGCATACATGTCACTTTTGGCCATGAGCAATGATGATGGACATTAGAAATGTATTATACCCATTAAAAATAGTGCCTGAGCAATATGCCATTATCACAGGTTTCTTTTCTGCCTCTGATGAAATCCAGTTTGATTTAAATAATAATAAAGGAGATCTGAAACTGAACTATAATTTATTTAACACTGTTCTTGCTTGCTTTAGATGATCTTAACTGTCTTTTTTTTTCTTTTTTACATTGACTAAATTATTTTTTGACAGTTCACAAAACAACTAAAACAAAACAATAAAATCACTTATCAGCAGCACCTCCTTGTTTCCGAAACAGAAATAACATTTGTAAATTTACATAAATAAAAATAAAATATCAATATATTTAAGTGTAAGGGGGAATCTAGTATAACTCAGTCACTCCTACCCTGTTATGTACTGAACAGCATGTAAGTTAACAGGACATGTAATTATTAGAAAAGATTATTGGCACAACTTTGAGATTTTAAGACATGAGAGGGAGGGGGACATTTTTCCTTCATGGGTGTTATCAGGCATCGATAGACAAACTGGCCTACCAATAATTTTTAGACTTACTAATAATAGTGATATATTTTTAGAAACATCCGTATATTGCTACTTATGAATTTGATGACTGTAATTTTGTTGAAATTACCCACATGATTTTCTTGCCCTGGTGTAACTCAGATGTTTGTTTTTTTTTAAACAGTGTATTTTGCAGACAGACATAACAACCACATCTGTGTCAGATAAAACATTCTGTCAACAAGCAAATACAATAATGAGAACAATATTGTCAACAATATTATCACTAACTATGGCATATGTACATATTATAAAATGCAAGAATTTAAGTAAAAAAATATACACTGTTTACATATAAGGTACACAATAAGAATGAGATTATATTCATTATACTGATGGCAAATGAACTGGCAGTATCCATAGGTATATAATGTATAATTCATACATGTCATTTCATGTATTTATTATTTCTCTATTCAGTACAGAAACAGGTCAGTTGTGTGGGCTGGGAGCTGTGTGGGGCCAGGGGAACATTCACAGTGCGGGGCCGTGCCGCTGCAGCAGCTGTGAGCCTGACACTCTGCTGTAGTCAGTGTAGTAGCAGGGCTGTTTGCAGGTGATGAAAACCCTCTCGAGCACACACTAATGCATTCAGCGTGCTGGTGATCAGTGCGGCTGACTTCCATCACAGCTCAGTGGGTGTTCCTGTTCTCTGCCATGAGGTGGTAAATCACAGTTTCCCTCTGTCTGGAAGTGAAGTGGGTTCTTGAGTTAAATAGAATCCGGATTGGAATGGATTTGTCAAAGCTTTTTTTTATTATTATAGGATTCATTCAGAAGTGAAGAGGATTATTGTGTGTCAAAGCTTGTTGGAGGTGATAGATTATTCTCTTTAGTTCCAGTTATCAGTTAAATAGCGTTCCTGTGGAAGTCCAGTAGTTATGCTAAATGATGTATCATCATTCGGCCTATCATTAGGCTGCGCTGTCATTAATCTAATGGGACCCATGAAAGCTGACACCGCTCTCATTCCCTGACCTGACTCACCTGTAAGCTCCCGTTAACTCCTATTCCCCCAAGTAGGGGAGTAAGAAAATACCAATAGACATGGGTACAGCAGTATTATGTTTTGGGATCCTTTTTTTATTCTTATAAAACATTTGTGATTTTTCTTTAATAAGGAAAAATGTACTAAGACTCTAGTTCAATGATTTTTGCTGTTACATGGTCTGCGATAAATAACAATATAAATCCAGCTTCTCTGATTGCATTAAAATTCAACTTATTTAAATCTTTAATTTGATGAAAATGGTGATGTATCATTAATATTGGGAAAATTTCCTAGAAATAGGTTTAAAAAAAAAATAAGTATATGGTATTGCTTACATCAAAATGTATAATAAAAATATTGAATCATGCTGCTCCTATTGACAATACACAGACATACAAGTGTTTCTCAGTAATTAAATTTTTGCAGTCTGACACATATCAGCATGGACCCAATATTGATTTATTTATTTTAGTTTTTTGTTTTTTTTTTCACAATTTAAAATCTTTAGTCTTTCATTGAAGAGCTTCATTTATGCAGCATGTTATTTTGCTCAGTTCACCCTCTTTAATGTTCTTAACATAACACTGTCTACCCTTGAGAACTAACTCTTCAACTAGCATTCAACTGGAATTTTTAATTAAAACTGTACATGTTTTTGGATATGACAAATTATGACCTGAAATTACAGAAAATGCTTACCATTTGCCAAACTTTTTTTTTTTAACCTTGTTAGGAGATTCCAATTTTCAAATCCTTATTAGAAGGGACATTTCCACTCAGACAGTTATTTAGAATACATGACAGTAGTCGTGCATTTGGCCATGGTTTCTGCTGTTGCATACAGTAAGTTGAGTTGAAGCAATCCTTGTCATGTATGAGAATGAGAAAGATGTCTGACACTGAGACCAATCTGTCATGCTCAACCAGTCCTGTGACAGGCTCTGATGAGAGGTCTGGCCCATCTAAGCTGAGTTTCTAATCCATCTGTGAAATGTCAGTATCATACTGAGTTCAGATCATATCCTGTTATGTCCTGTGAGGATGACTTCATGTTAATGTCAAATCAAATTAAATGTATCAGCCTTTATTTATGGAGTATATTTCAGACACAATGTCACAATAAAGTACTTTGCATTATTACATCACATACAATTACAGATAGTAAGAGAAAAAAGTCATATCTAAATACAAAACAGTGTATTCCCAATAGAAAGAACAGAGTAAACATTAAGACAGCGGGACACTGGAGAGGAACCTGATTAATGGGAAGTGACTGGAACAGTGCAGACTGGGACGGCTGCCTAATTACACCATGTCATTGATTAGCCACACACGCTGATTAACTCATTCAGCGCATTTATTTCAAACGGAACATCCATCAAATACATAACAACTGATTCTGAATACGAAACGTGTTTCTGAAAGCTTGAATGAGAGGTGGTGTCTGATATGAAAAGTGTCTCTGCTGCAGTGGTTTAGGAGGATCCATGATTGTTTCACTGAGTTATGCCAATAACAGCTATAGCCTAAGAAGATGCGTGTAAGATTTAGGGGGTTATGGTGGTAGAAATTAGATATGGTTTTATTTATTCTGTTTATCAGCACGTAAAGCTTGTAATAAGTTCTCCATATCTGAACAGGCAGCAGGTCCTCTTCCCTGCAGTCCACCATGTTGCAAAGCCATGTTTCTACTGTAGCCCAGAATGGACAAACCAAACTGGCTCTAAAAGGGATTTGTGTTTTATATCAGTGGTTGTGGTCTGTTTAGAGGTTAGAGTACTGCCACTCATGCTATTCCAAATGTGAAATTAATTATCATGTATCCTGCTGGTGACATAGTTCATGGTAAATGAACCCCTATAAAAATGGCTACTCCTCAAGAGGAGGCAGCATGTGTATCATGGTTTATTGATACAAAATGGGATCCTTCTTTCAGTGTGGTTTTGTATTAAACATGTGGTGTATCACTGATAAAAAAGCTAAAGATCACTGTTGCCATTGGACCATTGATGAGGCTCTGCTACAGCCAACATGGCAACAATTTTTCAGTTCGGTCTGGCAACAAAACTTCTATATCTATTCTCACTTTGTACCAATCTCCAAATAATTGTCTGTTTATTTGCATTTGTAACACACACAGTCTTTATGGGCACCCTGTATATATCAGTTATTAGTCTCATAAAAATTCAAGATAAACAATGACAGTTGACTACAGAACACAGTCACTTTGTGTTGTGTTTTACTTCAGTAAAAAATAACTTTTTTCTGTCTTAGCGTGGATATTTTATTGTTTTCTTTAATATTTATCTTCTCTTGCTTTTTTGGCCTATCTGGCAACACTAGAAAAAAGGACACTTGAACAGGCTTGCATGCTTCTATCTGGTCACAGATCATATTGTTTCTAGTAACTGTAGATTCTGCATTTTAAGATTTTTGTAATATCTTTACTCTAATTTGCCACAAAATGCTACATTACATACTATACCTTTAAGTGGCAGAACCTATTAATGTAAACCTACAGAAGAAATGCAAACATTAAAAATCAAGTTTAGTGATGTTCTATGTTTTTCCTTGTTGCCAACAAATTCTTTATGAAGCCCAGAACTAACTGTAAATTAATCTACTCTACTTTCTCTAAGTATTAAGTGTTTATCCAAAGCCTGATGTAGTGTTTTCCTCTGCCAGAGCTCCCAAAAACCATTCATAAAGCATGTTACATGATTCCACTGGATGCCACGGTCATTTATCAGCACAAACACTCAAAACTGTCTCTAGTTAACTATATAATTATGTAAAAACATTACAGTCTTCATAGTCTTCTATCTATGTAAGTTGTAATGCAAAAGAAGTTCGAAGCTTGCAAAGGTGCTGTCAGGCAGCGTGTCCAATCACAGAACAGAAAACACTAGTGATTATTTGGCTGTAGACTGTGTCTATAGAGAAACGGCTCCAGTATTTCATATAAAAATAAATAAGTGGTTATTATTGTCCGTCTCTGCTCCTCACAGGAGGCCAAGGACAGCTTCCTGAAGTGGCTGCAGACACGTGCGGATCAGAACGGTCTGCTCACACTGCCCAAGGCCTCCTTCAAGATGCTGTCCTGCTCTGAGCTGCAGGATGGTCCTCCACTGCCGGAGGGTTCTCTGGCCCTGGTCACCAACTCTTCAGAGCCCCAGAGCTGGCCGCAGTTCAGCATGGAGACCTACAGCAAGAACCTGAAGAGCAGCCTGCTGGGGCACACCCTGCTGTACGCTGAGGTCGTCACGTCTACCATGGACCTGTTACAAGGGTAACACATGTTCCTCTGAGTCTGTTTAGTGTTTGAATGTCCACTGAAGCTGTCAGCAGCCTATTCTCACAGGCAAAATGGTGTCTTTGTGACCAAATGCACGTGCAACACACATCACGAGTGTGATTGCTGCAATGTGCTCCGGCTAACCAGCTGCAACCTTCTGCAGCGCCGTTTATCATATTAAAACAGCTCCCTGCAGCTGGACAAACTAGTTCAGTTTACTTACAATACACTTGTTTTGTAGCAAGTATTCATAAAATGCAGACTGGATCATGTATCTAGTAGTAGTGTCAGACAATCTTCACACATTCAGCTCATTGTCAGTTTAAAGACCGACTGGAGGTGCTTCCACCTGACAGAAAGGATTTTACAGGCTTTATTTAAATATTATTTCCATGGTTACGCATATCCTGTGATATTCTGACATCCTGGTACTAACCCCACTGGCAAGTTTTTTTCTTTTTGTTTTTTTTTTCTTTTTTAAAGATTATTGTTTTGGCATTTTCATGCTTTTAGACAGTAACGGAGAAAATGGAAGGTGGAGACAGAGGGAAGACTTGCAGCAAAGGGACCTCAGGCTGGGTTTCGAACCCAGGTCCATCGCGGGACTCAGCCTAGTGGTACACGTTTGATTAGTGTGAGCCACCGGGATGCCCCGATGGCTTTTTTTTTTTTTTTTAATCACTAACTTTGCCTTTTCCAGCGTGTTGCTGCATGTTTCCCTGTGTAATGTGCTCCATCACACCTTCACCTTCATTTTCTCTTTGCCCCGTGGTGTCGGTTATTCTTTGCACTGTTCTGCAATGCAGTCTGAATGTTTGGTTGATGTGTACAGTAAGTGTGTGCTACCAGCCTCATGCAGGGACAGAGTTCATACCATGCGGTTTAAAGTAGGCAGTAAGGCTGTTGGGCTGACCATAGCTACTCTTTATCGTTGTCACATGATTTACCTGTTTCCATTTGCATTTTTAACTCTGTTTAACACTTCAGGCCAATCAGCTGACTGGTGCCAGTCTGGCATATACCCACAAGTTACCTGTATCTGTGTAATTGTGGATCTGTGATTTTGTCATTAGTTGAGGAATTTTTATTGAGAAAGTTTTAAGATTACAGGTGGGTTTCCTCCACACTAAATGCATCCATAAGATTATAGCAATAAAATAATGTGGATAAAATATTGGGAATCTGGATGCAACAAAACACCTAATGGTAAAAATGACAATAAATAGTCTTAAGAAACTTTTTTTTCTGGTCAAATATATATGTGAATTCATTTTACATTAATGTTTAGCTGTAAAGGTGAGGCTTTAAAGCTCATTGCACACACTTTTGTAATTTTTTACAATAGAATAGATTTTTTATAAATCCTGAAATCTATGAAAACAGTTTTAGGATTTTTGGAAATCACACGTTTACTTAAATTACACTTTAAAAACTAATTTAGTACTTTTTTTCTTTTTTTTTTTTTAGATAAATAGAAAATGGCCTTCTGCTTCCTCCTTCCCTGACAATGGCCATGCTAGCTACAGTCCACTTAAGATGATGTGGAACACTGTGATTGACTTATAGACATCCAATTATATAAAATGTGAATTTGGGTGTCAGATGACAGAATTTACAGATGAAGACATCCTAAAAAAAATCTGAGCAGTTTAGAAATGTTATTAGCAGCAACTGTTGTAGCAAACAGCAGCAAGATTCTCAGGTGCAACACGAGAGTGAGCAGAAAACCAGAGTTTTAAGTATACTGACAAGATTAAAAAGGTGTGTTGGATATATGTTGAATTAGAAGACAATAGTAGTGAAAAACAATGCATGACGTTTCAGATGCTCCCTCATTTATGAATAAATCAATAAAAGTGCCTCTTTGGCCAAGGGATTAAAATGAAGTTGACACCAGTTTAGCAAAGAAAGAAAATTGAACGATATAGCATGAAAATCCTACAGTGAATTCAGCTTGTGTGTGTGTGTGTGTGTGTGTGTGTGTGTGTGTGTGTGTGTGTGTGTGTGTGTGTGTGTGTGTGTGTG
>JAOWBC010000182.1:22854049-22867156 GCA_028566105.1 Hypoplectrus providencianus
TGTTTGAAAACAAAATCCTTTACCTGTACACATGGCAACAAATGTAAGCAGACTAATATCTTGTGTCATTAATATAATTTGGCCCGAAAACCTCAAATAGATCTACAAAGATGATTTTTTAGGACAGCAAGCCATGTTGAACCTGTATCATACATACAGGAAACACATGCACACAGAAATTACAATTTGTTTTTTGATGAGTTTGAATTGTGTTAACGTATCTTAGTCAGAGTGTACCTGTGTATTTGTTGGGTGCTTGGGGGCTGCTGATGTTCCACCCAACAGGCCCTCTGCTGTGCAGCGAGCCGATGATCTGCTGAGCCAGCTGAGTGGACGGACCTGAGCTGGGCAGCTGGCTCTGAGCATCCAGATGCCGGTGGTTGTAGGGGTAGTGCAGGGTCAGGTTGTAAGTGGAGCCTGCTTCAGGACTCAAGCTGGAGCTCTTCTCCCTGCAGGGAGTCAGCGGATACGGGGATCTGTCCTTCCACAGCCCCCTCTGTGGGGAACAGCTCGAGCGGTCCGACTGGAAGAGGCTTGCAGCCTGCTGCTGTCCGTAGGCCAACACAGAACAGAGGGTTAATGAAAACAACAGTGCTGCTGCAAACAAATCAGTGTTTGAACCAGTACTGGTGTTTATGGCCATAGCTGAAATTGAAAGATCTCAATCACCTTTTGTTTACTCAGTAAGTCAAGTGGCAGTCCCACCTCAGGATAGGGAGCCGCTCTGAGTTTGGTCTTCATCTTCACTGTTTTGGTTCTGAGTTGTTTGCGGTGCTCCTGAGTTGTAGCAAGACTGAGACCGGGTTTAGCAGCTCGACTCTGGTCTTCAGATAACTGCAGCTCCTTGCCCTCGATGTCACTGTGTGCAACAGGCAGCTGTTGTCTATGTTATCTATGTACTGGTATATCTCCAGGATTTGGGGTGGGGGGGGGGTGCTTACTCACGTGAGGACGTAGTTCACACTGACAATGCAGTGAGGTCTGGAGGAGCGGCTGTTGTGGACGATGGTGGCGTAGCTCTGCACCCACACCCAGCCTCCATGCTTTGATAACATGCGGTAGTACTTAGTGGTGACCTGCCCCTTCACCAGTACTACAGGGAACACAGATCAGGATCAAAGGAAACAGGTCAAATCTGACATTAGTCACACAGGGCTGTTTTTATAACCAGCATTATGCTTTAGTTATCAATAATTCCTTATTCCCATTTCTCCGTGAACTTTACCCTTACACCCCAAAAAATGACTTTTTTTGCCACTTGAGTGAAACAGAAACAAACAGTGAAAAAAACCTCACATATTATCTTATTAGTTTATACAGCAAACATGATAGCAATCAGATCTTTACTTGATCATTTAATCGTTATAGTGTTGTTATCATTTGTGTTGTGTGTAGATGTGTTTTTGTCCAATTTGGTGAAGTGCAATAATAACTGTCCTTTAGCTTTGTATTGGTTTCTACCAACCCTTAAGAAACTATCTGGCTCTTTAACTGCTATACACTCCACTCTGCTTCATGTTTGCCGCCTTCTTTCCTGACCTCACTCCTGCTTCAACTATTGAAGTCTAAATGACATCACTATCTAGAACAAGTATCCCTTTCTTATAGTTTTCTTATACTTTTAACTTATGTTAAACTATATGTTCTGGAGTGAGCTTTGTAGCCTCTCTGGGTCCTTAACAGTCCCCCCTCAGTCCACTGGCCTGACCACACACATGAACCAGAAGATGGGGACAGCTTTGAGCTGCCCATCCTTCTGTAACCGCACTTCCTGGTCCATACAGCTGTTTTGGGTATGCCTATAACATTGTCATTGACATTTCTCTGTTCCTGTGCTCCCAGGGTTATCAACCTCCAGTCTGTGTGAAGCAAAAACAGATGTGAGGCATGCCCTCATTTCAGGCTTCCATTCATTGCTGTTGCTGCACCTTAATGTCCTGTTATACATGCAAGACTTGCTTAGAGTGAAGTCCATAGTTAGAGTCCGTTCCCTATCTGAGAGTTTATCAGCCCTGCCTCCACCTACTTGCTCCCTGTGGATCCACCTGAGCTTGATTTATTCATCTTGGTGACTGCTCTGTTTTTCCTTTAGATTTAATAAATCTCCTGTGAGAGCCAATCCCTTTTGCCCTGCAAACCATTTTCTTGCCCTTATTTTCCCGATATCCCTACTCACCTGCACCTACTGCGGCTTTGCTTTGTCACCCTGATTCTGTCTGTCTAACGCATGAATAATTCTCTGCCTTGCCCATTTTTCTGACTATCTGGTTTGACACTGACATACCTGTTTATTTTGTATTTAGCCATTACATCATTGGTTCATCATTATTGGTTTTTCACTTTACTTCTACTTACCCTCCCACCCAAGTCTGACTAAGGATTTCAAGGACTCACATAAGTGGTGAGCATAGCGTAGATGGAAAACGTCGCAGGCGTGGACGTGGTGGTAGAGAGTCTTCTCGATCAGGTCCTGAGGCTCATAGCCTGTCAGCTCTGCCACCCTGGCTCCAGCACACAGGAGAGAGGGCACAAGCTAACAGTCAGGGTTTATTTGGACATGAGTCCAGACTTTTTAATGAGCAAGTTATTTCATACTCTGTCCGTCCTACCTTGTGTCCAAGAAAATGAGTTTTAAGTCCAGGCTGGCGCGGAACATGAACATGTTGCTATGGAGTTTGATCTCGGTGATACCACTTGGGGGCAGGGAGTGGCCGACTGCCACCAAACCCACGGTCTGATAGCTGGATTCATACAGCGCAATGTCCATCATGTACTGACGCACCTTCAGGTAGCCACTGCAGTGGATGACCTGAGGAGACCAGAGAGGAGATCACACCCATGTCACTGCATGATAACGCAATCAAAAGTCTCAGAGAAAAGTTGAAAGGAACCCTTGCCCCTGGGCAACTTGTAGCAACTTCCGTAGTATCCAACCATGATCACAGTCTCAGTCAAGAACTCTTTTATTTGAATGCTAACTTCCTTGCAACCCAAAATCTATTTGCTATGATCCAAGGTTTTACCTGACTCATTTCCCCCTCATAACTTCTTAATTTCTAGCATTTCAGGTAAATTTTTTTTATTAAAACTGTCTTCTATTTTGCCTTATCAGGAGTTTTTTGCCCCAAACCTATGACGGATATTTTCACACACATCATGCATCACTTTTCTACTTGCTTATAATAAATATGTGGTTCCAAAGAAATCAACATTAGTCCATCCTCTGTCAGGAGTGTGCCCTGTCTTTCTGGCCTATGGCTGCTCTTCACCTGTTACTCAGCACAAAACCATTGCAGATGTGTCCCTGACTGCAGGGCTCTGTTCACTGAGTTGGTTGGACAAAGATCTGAGAGTAACTAGTTTTATTGAGAGGCAGCCTAATTTTCCAGAATTTCCAAAATGTTTAGCCAGCTAATGGACAATGACTTATATATGTTTCACTTTATGAAATGAAATAATTTTTAGAACTCTGAGTTACCATAAATGAACCCTACCATCAATCACTCTGTGTGTGATGGAGTAATTGGTAATCCAGTGGCTGCACCTACCTTATAACCCCCACATGTCAGTCCTGCATTTCGTTTAGCAAGAACGCACTTCATCCTCAAGAAGAAGGAGCGCTCTATTTCATACTCTGTCACACAAACACAGATCACAAAGCCATTACTCACATGTCTTTATGGCATTTTTATGATACAATAATCCAGTGATGTGGTAACCAGTTTTTTTTTTTACTCCTAAAAGAGTCTTAAGGGTTTTTGTTTTTACAGACCAGCCTAATCAAATGCACTAAATAGCAGTAAGTGTAGTAACGGTGATAGATTGACACCTCTGCTAGCTCTGTTGTCATCACAAGCCTAACCTAAGTTAGTAGCTTATACTCAACTAAATCAGTGGTACACAAACTTTTACGTAATAAGGACCCCTCAACTTATACATACAAGGTCATGGACCCCCATTTTTGCCTTAGTGACCTTCATCTGTAAAGATTTTGATAGTTTTAATCCAATTTCAGAAAAAATGGGAGGCTTTAAAACTTATAAATAAAAATCGAAAAAAATCAAATAACTAGGTTTCACACAGAGCTATCTTCTATGGTGAAAATAAAACATTCCTCCTTTTCTTGAGGACCCTTCAAACATCCTGAAGGACCTTCTGAGGAGCCCCCTGACCTCGGGTTGAGAAGCACTAGTCTAGATTATAGCCTGGCCTACAATATAATTTCTCAAAGTCTATTGACTTGCATGATTGGAAACTCTCGGCCACTACATATACATATTTACACAATTCATCTGGCACCCACTTTTGTTGAACGCAACCCATGTGAGGTACAGTTGAAGCCACAAGCAACACATGTAAGTCTGTAAAAAGCGTCCTCACTGTTTAAAGAAAAGGATGGAATCTGTATTTTTCCTCCTGTGGCTGGACAACCAGCCAGGAACTCTTCTCCAACACACGGCAAAGCATACCCTACAGCTGCACTTAGAAATGCTTATTATATACATATTGTTCCATAGAAGTGAGGAGTGGCAGCCGACCAATACAATGTGCATGTGCGGGACCACACAGAACAAAAAGCTTCATTCACATTCATCTCTCCAGAGAAGCTGTTGAGTTATGTTTTCATTAGTGATAGCTTAGGCAAAACTGTGAAAGTAGCACAGAGGATGTATTAAAAAAGGTTATGTGGAAATGTGCAATATACTGACAGGTACACTCAAGAAAGTTTAGTTTGCCTTAAACTCATATAATAGAGCATTAGCAAAGGCTAGTCTTTAGTATAAGCCTGTTTTAAAATAATGGTTCTCTGTACCATTTAGATACATTTAAATGAAGTTAAAATATTTGTGATATATCATAACATGCGCATGAGAGCCAGGGGATTGGGGATCTGAAGTACCTGGAGAGAAGTGATGGTGTGGGGGCTGGCAGAGACCCAGCACTGCTGTCATCTCATCATGGTCTGAGGGGTGGATGTACTCAAATATGCTGTTTCCTGTTAGCTCCACCTGCAGAACACACATACGCAGCATGGGCTCATAAAGTGCTGATCAGCTACATCACAGAGAAGTAACCAAAAAAATAAGTACCGTAATACATTGAATGATTGATTGAATTGAGTGATATATTTAATCCTCTGATTTGGTTTATTTTATATATATATTATAACTGAGGAGGGTCTTACCTGGGATAGGCCGAGGTGGACTGAAGCTGTTTCAGAGATGTACATGATTTTCCCGTCAGAGGCAACAACAAACACAAAACCATCCAGAGTCTGAGGGGATGGTGACACATGAGTTAGTGTCAAACACAAATAAGTGAAATTTACACTTGTCCTATTTGCTACAGTGTTATGTCTGTGTATTTATATGATGTAAGAATAGATGATGTCACTAGCCTCCTCTCTATTAGTTCCTACACATCCGTACTGCATGACCATTACAGTTTGGGTAGATTTTAATCATTCACCTCTTGATTAAATTTTATTAACCATCTTTATTTACTTTTCATTAAGAAAAGCATTTGGGAGTACATGACTCTTTGTAAAATAAATATTAACATTTGTTGTACATATAAACATACAATTCCCAGAGCAAACTTTGTGTAATTAATAATCAGCAGGACATTTGCATTTTCTCCCACTTTTTCTTTCCACTCTGTTGGTGAATGTGTGCTCTGAGTGCTACCTGCAGCAACAAGAGCGTGTTTGCTCGAACCTGCAGAGAACACTCTCGTCTTTCTGGTTTTGATGAATGGTGACAAAACACATGGGGAGATCCAGCTTAAATCTGCTATTATATATACTTGTTTTTTTCTTTATAAATAATGAACAATTCCATGTAAAGTAGTAAAAAAAGAAAGAAAGAAAGAAATAAAAACATTATAAACCATACTTATTCAACTGTGTGTCACTGTCAGTGAACATTTTGCACATGTTGTATGTTCACAGTTCTTATATTTCGGATATATTATAAGATACATAACAACAAAAACACAATTTGATCATCTTATCAAGCAACAAGGTGCGCAAGAATTAATTATTTGAGAGAAGAAATGATTAACTATGTAAAACAACTTTTTAAATTTTTATTTATTTCATTTAGTTTTAGTTTTATTTAGGCACAATACATGCCAGAGCCCTATACGGACCGTTTATGGACAGAGGAATTTGAAGGCTAAGCAGAATTTAAAACTCATATTCAGCCACTCTCCACTTAACTAGACCACATATTAGACCTCACAGCAGCTGCACATTTCAGCAGGCCTCTAGTGCTTGACACGTATAACTATCCCTAAATGTATTAAAAAGCAGTAGTACTAAGTAATAACTTACAGAAGTCAGCCATAAATCATGTCAAACTGGTAAATACTGGCCAAGTTCAAACATCTGACAATTCTGTCTCTTTTGCTTCAGATATTGTGACTGATACTGTATAACAAAGGGTGGGCCTCACAAGGGACAAAATCCACACCAATTCAGTGAGTCTCAGCCAGGAGAAATGAAAAATATTACAGAAATGGAACAGAACGTCCTGTGTCATTCACGAATTGAGCAACACTGAGCAAGAGTGGTTATATTCATAATAATAAACAATAACGTGTCATGATGAAAATAAAGTATGATCATGGGGCATTTTTCATGGAGCATGAGTAAAAGAGCTGACAGTGGGCTTGTTAATTTAATAGCAAGGCCTTAGTTTACATTGTAAATTGTTGAAAGTTGCTAAATGTCTTGAATTACGACTCTGTAATAAGTTTCATAAACTTCTATACTTCATAAAAGTCCCTTCAGTGAGATTTGTTGGCTCTCTCTCTTCGCAAAAAACAGCTTTGAAGGGTATGGTCCAGACCTGCTCTTCATGAAAAGTGCTTTGAAATAAATGTTTTTTGTTGCTATATAAATAAAATTGAATTGAATTGAATTGTCCTTCTTTAGCTGCCTATTTTACCCTCTATTAAAAACAGTCTGTTTCTTCCTAATATTTATTTACATAATTTCAATTTACCATCTCATAATTTTGTCTTGCTTTCTTATAATTAAGACGTTATCAGCTTGCGTAAAATAATTAGCATATGAAAATATCTATATTAGCTTACAGACTCTCGCTGTAACTGTAGGTGGCATTATTAAATTGAAACAGAAAACAAGAGCAGTGATAAAGTGATGATGATACAAAAAGGAGCATGAGTGTCTGGCAGCGACAGCAGGCATCAGACATAAATTTGCGGCAGTAATGGTCAATCACACTTTAATCTCAGTTAAACACAGGGATCTCGCCGTCATGACACAGTAAAAAATTGGGAATCAAATAAAGCAAAGGATTTACTCAGAGTGAACTTATTACTTTCCTGACTGAAGAGCTTCAAAATCAGTACAACAGTTCCAATACCCTTTTTTTAATTTCACCTCGTGGAAAACACAAGATTCAGTGTCATCATGTCTCTGCGTAACACAGTGTTTAACTTGGAATCCCAATGTTTCATCAAATAACCATCTGCAGTTAAATTCCACCACACTGCTATAAATAAAATGCTATTTCTATCCCCAGCGGATAGGTGGTTGAAAAGAAAAGCAAAACATGGCATGATGTTTTATAAAGCATATTCGAGTGTGTTTTTACCAAATAAAATTACTGAAATATAATGAAACAAAAGTGTGCTGATCCGTCTACCTGTCCCTCTGTCTAGGACCATGGCAATCACCAAACCAAGCCAGCACAAAAGGAAAAGTCAACTCTCAACACAACAAGAACACAACAGCTGACAGTGTGCATTGTGAACAAAAGAAGTGCCTATGACAGACTTAGAATGTGCCTAAATAAATGTAATATCATCAAACATGTTTATTTTCCACTGCAGACACAGTGCGCATGCAGTCATTGGTTCGGCTTCTGTAAAGTGGTTTGAGGGGCAGGTCGCAGTGTCCTGATCCATTAATGCAGTGGCTAACAGCAGCAGCGCTTCTACCAGGGCTACTTCCACTGCTGCCGTTTTTGTTTATAATAGCATGGGAATATGAGGAAAAATGTGATACCAAACCCCAAAAGGTTCAGGTCAAAAAGTTCAGGTTGTGGAAACTTCATAATACATGATTTATGAGTACTGAAGCAAAGCCAACACTTTGTCAACCATGAAAAATATGTTATTTGTGGTATTTAACTGCATTCAACAGGTAACTGTCTATTTATAGTGGAGCAATATGGAGACCAAAATCTTCGATGTGTTGTATTTTTCCACTATAACTGATGGCCTTTACTGCTGTCTGCTAACCCCACTCTGCTGAAGCATAGCCGACACAACATTAACAATTGATAACATACTGTGCAGTGATTTGATTTGGAATAAAGCAGCAGTCATGCAGCTCAGCTTCCCATAGAACAGTGTAAGAGCAGCAGTAGAGTATGGCACAGTGCTACAATACAGTGTGTTGCTTCCTGTACTGACTTGTAAGAGGTGGGAACCCAGTTCTTTAGCCATGCTGTCCAGAGGACTGAACCTTGACGACTGACCCCATCCATCACCCAGACCTACAGAGAGACACAGACACGGACTGTCAGACATTACATCACCATGCAAGACACAGATACTCAGAGCGGAACACCAAACATGCACGTTTGACATTGTGCAGATCAACAGCATTATAAAGACTGCAGAGGTGCACACCAATATGTGACAAAAAACTAAATTTAATTTAACATCAGACATGCTAACTTCCATTGCTGTATTAATAATTCTGGCATTGACAATGGACAGACATAGTGATGACAATTTGTCCCGCGGTTATGTTACTCTCTCATATTACCAGGACTGAAGGGAGACGTGTCATGATATATTTAAGTAAGAGCTATCAGGTTGGAAGTGTATATTAAAATCATTTGCATGTCAATTTTTTTTTTTTTATCAAATATTCACAATGCAAATCAACATACAAACATCAATAACAGGCATTAAATAAACTGAGGAAAATGCAGGTGACAGTTAAACAGAAAACAAAATACAGTATCCTTTAAGGTCTCCTGTTCTATTTTTGTATAATATTTTATGTTTGAGTGAAAATCAAGTTCTGGACGCAATGTTGATACATTTCTTCAATAACATGCATAAATTACCTGAATTTCCAATAAAGAGAAAGTCAGTTAAATAGACCATAATATTACTACATAGATAATAACAAATGTTACCTTTTTCCTTCTCTTAATAACTTAGGTCAAAGTATGTTAAAATTATCCAAAAAATCAATTATTTGTGGTAAAATATTAATGTGTAAAGTAACTTATGATTGACAGATAAATGTGTGGAGTGGAAAGTACAATATTTCTCTTAGAGAAATGAAATACTTGGGTAAAGTTCCGCAGACTTGTTTAAATGCTTGTTGTTACACTCCACCACTGATGCCTGCAGACAGTAACATTTATGTGATAATTAACTTGTTACTAATGTCTGTGTCTTGCACTAATGTCCTCTGCACAGACTGAAGGCTGACATCTGCTGTGTGAGGAAAGGAAAAGGTTGCACTTTAAATATCTCAACGTCCTATGGATGAGCTGGCCCCAAATGCTCAGATATTCTTGCTATGAAGTGATTCACTCATTCATGTCCATGAATCCCCCTCAGAATGTTGGTAAATACTTGCAACACCTTGGTTTATGACTTTATACTCACAAAGCCTCAGCCTCAGCGGAACATTGTGGTTATCACAAATTATTGTTAACAGTGTGAACATGATAGACATTGCACCAGATCAGTTTTAGCGTGTTAGCACTGTACCTGATGCCTTGCTGAGCTGCTAGCACAGCTCCAGACCCAGCGTCCTGTTCATGTTCAATAAATTCATTCACTTCCACTGAACTGGATAAATATAACTAAAACTATCTGCTTGCATGCAAACAAAGAGGAAAATTCATGTTTTTCCATAATTTTGTTGAGCTCACTTCCTATGAACCAACACCCAAACCACCACTGGTAAGGCCTGATAGCTTGATAGGCCCAACAGCTCAACAGCACTAGCATCTACCTGTAGGGGTACTCTGGGGACAGTACTCTCAGCTGTTGTAATGGACCTTTTTAATCTGCAAAAATTAGTTTGTTGACTTCCAGTAATTAGGCTTGGGTAATTGGGGGCCGGAAATCTATTCCTACAGTACACCAATTGCTGATAATTCTGATATCCATTCTCAGGCTGTGTATCAAAAAAGGGCACAAACTGAGAGTGTAAATACCGGTATAATAGCCAAACATGCCAAAAAGAAAAAAAAAGCGTGCTAACCTTCCATATCAGTGGCACCGCTGCCTGCTGCAGGTATAAAGAAGGATCATGTGGATATGAGAGGATCAGCTTATTAAGAGCAATGCACATCTGTGCAGTGTAGCTACGGGACAGTTACAGTCAGAGACAGACAGTGGTTACAATTTCTAAAATAAAAAGAACCGGTGTTACATTAATATGAAGTACTTGTTATTTTGAAGCTTAGCTCTGAAGGCAGCTGAAATGTGACAGGACCATGCTTTGACATGGTGTGAGCTCTTTTAACGGTATAAAGCTGAAAAGGCAGTACTGCTGGTTCTACAAGCAAGTCAGTTTATTTACTTGCTTGTTTTGGAGTCATAAGGTTACAAATTAACTACGGCTACAATACAGTGATGCTTTGACGTTCAAAAGGAAAAAGTACTTTCTCAAACACTGCAGTGCTTTAAATCGTGTATAAATCTCTGTGAATAAATTTCAACTGTATCGTAGGTAATATTTGACTCGTAGTACCGTTGATGTACGTTATCCTCCTCTGCATACAGAACACACACTTCTTGCAGCAGTAAGTGTCTTGGTCCTGAATGCACCACCATTGGTACTGAATGTTGTTACTGTATATAAATTTTTTTTTTGCAAAGCATCTAATTCCTAATTCCCAACCATACAGGTTCAATGTAAGTTATTATTTAATACACAGTATGGTTTGATTTAACAGTAGGGATGCCATTGATCTTTGCTCTGTGTCCACATCACTGCACAGCCACATACGTCCCTGGCTGTCCTTATCTTTACCACTACTTTCAGATTCGAGTGTGTCTTGCTGTGGGACACAGAACTGAGACACGCTTTGTGAAACACAGCAAACAAGCTGAGTGGCCTCTCCGTTTGGATACTTTTCCATGTACCAACCTCACTTTTAGAAAGGAAAACATAAATACACAGCTAGAAACATGGAAAACATTGGAGGAAACAGAGGCTTCTGTCATCACCGGATCAGGAAGGACTGAAATGACAGCGCTTGACACTGTTAATCTAAACTCTTTTTTCCATAATCTGTGCTGACAGTCAGAGAGCCCAGTGTCTGCCCTGCTGCCTCACACTGATCACATGTCCGGCTGTCATCAGGAGGGTCGACTGTGTGACACATCCTGATACAGCTACTTCTCACTGCTTGTTATTTTAGAACGTTTTTAGAATCTGTGAAGGTGATAAACTGACTTCTCAGTGCCAACGGCATATTTTCATCTATCTAACACACATTTTCAATGAAACAAATAAAAAAAAAATACACTTTTTGCAGTCAAAGTGCTCATAAACAAATGTTTGATGATGTCATGACTATCAGGTTATTCTAGATAAAGAGTGGACTTGATTTGCAAAATATGAGTTTAGAAAGGCAGAATCAAAGTTTTTGCAAGCCTACGTGGATTTGAAGCATTTCATTTCTCCTGAATCATTTCCTGCAGAACTTTCTGAAAGCCGGACAGAACAGCAGGACAGTGTTTCTGCTACGCGGGTCAGTTTGTACAATCGATTCTGCTTTTTACATTAGTTGTAATTTCATACCACAGCTGCTGGAATATTGGCACTGAGGGGGTATGGGAGATATTCAATGCAAAATTCAGATTTTTGTGTGTGCGTAGAAAAGGACATGAGCTCAACATGCATCCATTTCTATCGAAACTATAGCTGATCGACACGGACATCAATTAAAATGATTAAATTAAATTAAATTAAATTAAATTAAATTAAATTAAATTAAATTAAAACAGGTAAAAGTAAAGAAAAAACGTGTTACCACGGACACATACACGAGTACACCTACAGCTACTAGCTTTATCAGCTTCAGATGTCACTGATTCATTATTGTTATTTATTTATTTGTTTTTGCATTGATACATTTCATTTGGCTGTAAAAATATCTGATATGTAAAATATTTGTCTATTAGAGTAACTTATAACAGCGGCTCACACAGGATGTACTTAATAAAATTAACTAAATCAACCAAAGCAGCAGTGATTCAGAATTTAAGCCTGCAGTTTACTTTCCATCTCTTTGAATGACATTATTATGGCTATGGAGTATATGCAGAATGAAGACTTTCAGAATCCAGGCTGTGCTTATGTTCTGTTTTTAAATAACTCCTTTGAAACTAAATGAGGTTTTCATGAGAATAATACCATCTATTTCCAATGGACATTTTTTTGTGTTGAAAACATGTAACAAACTAAGAGACAACAATCTGTAATTTGTCTAAACTGTTAAAAAAAACAAAAAACATTTTTTCTATCAGATTCATATAATCCCGATTCTAAAAAGGTTGACAAACTATGTAAATGTAAATAACAATACTAAATGCATTCAATTATAAATCCGAGTTTGTATTTAAAAAGCAAAAGTATGACATTTTTAACATATAATATCGAGTCTTTATACCGTTTTTACCGTTTTAGTTTTAGGTCAAAAAGAATTCAAACGTTATTTCATAAATTGCATTACTCCGGTTTATTTGGTGATGTTTTTGTTTCAGACAATCCAGTTTACTTAAACTGAAAGTAATAACAAAAAACACCATAAATAACAAGAAAAGACGAAATTGTATGAAAAAAATATGCAAACCCCGCGCCACGTTCACTCTATACCTCTAAGCTTAATAATCGCTTACAAGGCCTGTTTCATTAATTATTCAATAAATGAATTTATTTTTGTAAACCATGCGATGGAGAATGTTTCAGCTGGTGAAGTACAAACTACAGAACATTCAGGCTTCTGTGCGTCCGGATTGATCCGCTTTGAGCTACATGAGCTGCGTAAAGTCTCCAAAAAATAATATAAGCAGCATTTTAGACTTATCGCT
>JAOWBC010000182.1:22924953-22942701 GCA_028566105.1 Hypoplectrus providencianus
ATCTGACGTTTTATTGTATTTTTCCCTAAATCTTTCGTGCTTTATTGGGAGCCAGTGAAGGTGTTGCAGAATGGGTGTGATTTGAGTAATTTACACTTTGACTTCTCAAGAAGTCTCTCATGTCATGTAAAATGCAAAAGTCAATAAATATTTTTGTTTTAATTAATTTATGCATCATTTATCAGACATTCACCCCCATCTCAACCAAATCCCTGCTGCCGCGAAATCTCACTCTGAAGTCACTTCTAAACTTGAGAGCCCTGCTGGTGTGCTGGTGCAGAAGACCCTAGAAACAAACATTAAAAGAGAAGAAAACAGCTTTTGGGGGGCTAAAAGAGAAGTGCATTATAAGTGAGCGATTCAGACAGAGTGAATACAACTACATTCAGACAGACAGGGTTAGCATGTTCGAGTAGAAACCAATAAATTAAAAATATAATACAAGTTGGCCTGAACATCAGCGTAATGTCTCCCTTTGAGATGTAACTGTTGTTCCTCATGCAATTTCATTATGTGAGATAGGTCAGTCTGACTTACACAAATAATGTGAGGAATTCCCAAAGATAAAATAAATCTTCTGTGACTTCTGACTGTGTCTTTTATCCTCCATCACTTGAATTGAATAAAGCATTAGGAAGGGATCTCCTCGCTACGTTTTCGCCCTCCCTGTGGTTAGCAGTGAGCATTTTAGCAAAGTAAGCAGATGGTCGAGGTTACACGGCTATTGCGCCGTGTTTGGATACTGCGAGAACACGTGAAACCATCTAGCGTTGTCGTCGGGAAGAAGAGAAAGGTAAAGTGCATCTTTCTGTACCGCCAACCACAGCAGAACCGGAAGCGAACGCCATTGCATCACGATTACGTCACGCCGCACGACATTAGAGGTTTGTTTACTAACAGACTAAATATGAAAATCGAAAAGTTGTATAAATCATGACGATATAAGGAAAAGTCAAAAGCGATGCATAGATAACAACAGCTGAACTGTCAGGCGAGAACTGTCCATGGTGCTGAAAAATGTAATTTCATCTAGTTTTATCGGTTAAGGTTGTAAAATGCATTTGTTAGGACTGGCGACATTTCAAATTATTTTACAGAGGTTGAACTATGCAGTATGTTTTTTTCTTCATAATAATGCTATAAATACAATTCGTTTTGCCCTGAAAGTCCTAATAAGAGCAAAACCATGGACTGAGCAGAATCATGTAATTGTAATCTTTTTTAAGCTTTTATTTTATAACTGGGCTTATATGTCAAAGAATTAGATACTTTTTATTTACTTTCCTTTACCATAGTTACCTTGAATTATTTTGTCAACTTAGATTATTTATATGTATGGATATACAGTGCCTACATATAGTTATACACATTATTTTTAATAAAACCAATTCATTTAGCTGTCTTTATGGTTTTAGATCAATGACACCCTCAAGCCTGTTTTTCAATTTAAATATTTCTTCTGTCTTGTATCAGCAACCTTAATAATTAACCAGCCTTTCAGAATGAAACAGCGTAACAACTACCAACTGAGTTTTATTGGTTTGTTGATAACAATCATTACACAGGTACATCTATAAACAAATAAAAGGAAACTGCACACTTGTACTTGATACAGATATCTAAAACCCACATGAATATTGCTACTGCTGGTATGCAATTGACATCTCAAATAAATGTACAGTTTGAATGTTGGCCTTTAAGAAGCCAGTCTCAACAGTTTGTATTTTTTATGATTACACACCTCATTAGCTTGGCTAAGAAAACAAATTCCATTTTTACCATCCTTACAATGTACCATAACACACTGCATATAGAAAGATTGAAAACCCTTTTCACAGCAGCTATACAAATTTATTGCAATGCTATCACAGAACAGAGACACAACCAACACACGTGATGCACAGTTCTGATAAAGAGAGCTCCAGTACTAGGGATTTTAGCTTTATTGATCAGATTCATTAAGAAAACTGCATGAGTACAAGAGTTAACATATAGGAACAAAGCTTACAAACATTCTAAAACACTGTTCTTCATTATAAACAATAAAACAATGAGTTGCCCTGTGACTTTGTCCTTCCCCACCCCAGCACAGATTACATACACTGTCCCTTATAAAGCATATGGAATGTAATCCACGCAGACAAGCTCTTCCGGTTGTTGCCCCAGCTTCTGTCAATGTCGTGTTTGCATGTTGCCACGATAACCTGTCCTGCACCCTCCCCTTCTTCACATTTAAAATTGAAATGAAATCCACTGACAGTAACAACAATGACCGCAATTTTGATGACGATGCAAAATTGTGGGATGTGACGAAATTCCCGTCTCCAAATTGACTTTTTTCTTTCATTAAAAAAAAGTGTTCTCTACAATCAAACTACTAAAAAACCTGTATTTAGAAAATAGTTGATAAAAATATTCCCCTGAATTGTACAAGAAAAGAGGTACAGGGAGCACTGGTAAAAGATGTGGTTTGAGAGATGTTATTCTGCTGCCTCATCTTTTTCTTCAGCTGCGTCTGTAGCTGGTGCCTGTAAGACAATTATTACAATGTGAAAGCTCGGTCAACCAAGAGATGGAATTTATTTTGTTTAGAAATTATGTCACAAGCGTTACCTCCTCCTCAGCTTTGGCTTCGCCATTCTCAGCAGGGGCCTCTGGTGCTTTCTCCTCAGGCTTGGCCTTCTCTACCTCCTTGGTTTTCTTAGGCTTAGCAGGTCCCTTCTGCAAACAAAAAATATCAGCTACATTACACACTATGTCAACAGCTGAGACTCTAATCAGGAGTAAACATGAAAAAGGTCCCACCTTTGGCTTAGGTTTGGTCTCCGCCCTTGCAGGTACTGGTTTCTGTGTTGACATAAATCACTGTTAGCACTAAGAATGCAGTTTAAAAACATCCATACTGTCTGTGATGCACTGAGATGGTCTGTACTTACATCTGACAACCTGGGAGATCTCCTCTTGGGCTGCAAAGAGAGCAAAAACAGAGAGGGAGATTATGTTTGGCTCTCACTGATGGTGCATTACTGGCCCCTGGTGGGTGGACAGGCTCACTTGAATATTTTAGAAATGAATAAAAAACAGCCATGTTAAAAAAATATATATATATATGTTTAAATATCCCTTACCACTGTTTCCCCTCCTGCTGCCTGTGAATAAAAAAGGAGAGAAAAAATATTTGGGATTAGAGAGTTGTCTGCATTTTAATGTGTCTATGTGGAATTTAATTGGTGGTGGGTCATGGGCTTTAAGTATTAGTTATGTAACACAAAAGTGGGCGTCTCCAGACAGGGCATTAGCCTATGGCTACACATTCAGCTTCATACATGATTTAGTTAAGACCGAGCACTGTGATTGGCTGTTCTAAAATCTTGAACAATGGAGCTCATAACATGGAAAATCGCAGTCCTCATTCAAGATATGACTCACTTTTTAATCAGCATGTTTACAGTTATTAAACTAATAATACGAAGCAACATATTGAAATTAATCTTTGTCTGATTAAATTCGTCTGCACGGAACGAGGAGGCAGGTGTCCTTTGACCTGCCTGACTACATTAGAGTTAAACAGCGAAACATAAAACCATAGTGTAGTTTAAAGAGCGTCATGCGGCCGTGCTCTCCCTGCTCCTGCGAGTCATTTGTCTACTGTAAAACTCCGGTGGAGGAGGGGGCGGACTCCGCCTCCTCACGACACATCCATTCATTGGTAATAAATGGGATTGCCAGTGAACGGAGAAAACCGAGCAGTGCAGAGAGCGTTCCCGCCATGAATTTGAAAAGAGTCACTCCGAGATGCTCAGCGACTCTGTCGATCTGGTAGCAGAATCTACTAGAACCCCCGGCAACAAGAGCAGCGCTTTGCTGACGGAGGCTCGCCATTGCATAACCTACGACTGGCCTGAGCCGACAATACACAAAGACAGTCCCCTAACACGACTAACGCCTTCAGAGAAATGCATTTTGACCGGTGAAAATAAGGGCGGCCATTCATTAACAAAAGGCACACATGTACACTAGGTAAATGGCAAATAGTAAATATCATAAAATTTGATTAAAAGTATTTTTGTCATACAAAAAAAAACAGTAAACAATCGGTGGGCACACAAAATAATATTATAACCAAACTAACCGAATAACATCCTGTTAAAGCATTATACGTTTATAACGTCGGTCCTATTTTCTCTCAGAGAAACTTTAGCGTATCCAGCGTGACGACCCCCATAGGAAACAATCAATATGCCGCCAACTTTCTCTGCAGAAAAGCAATACATCGACCGAGAATACATACCACGCTTTGCTCTAAACTGCAATTTTGTGTAGATATATTCAAATGCAACTGTGCATGTCACCATTTTGCGGTGAAAAGCATCCACACGGAAATCCACTTGGCACAAAGATAATCACTGCACGGGAGACAGGACCAAGATTCACTCACTTCGGAAAATCAAAACAGATGCTACATAGCAACTAAACTCCTGGCTGCAAGACACAACATTGTTGACATTCGCCCGGAACACAAAACGGACATTTGTAGCTACATTTTGACAACTCTAACCGCAAGCGGTAACAAGCCCATTTTACAAACTGCAGTTGGGGGTTATAAATGCTGTATTAGTGAATGCATGAAAGATGTCGGTCTACTCACTTTGCTCCTTTTAGGCATGGTTGGTTTGTGTGTGTTGTTGTTTTTTAAAAAGTAAAAAGCGCTAAATGTTACTCAATACAGAAGATACACAGCAGTATATTTAGGATAAAGCTGTGCCAGTACAGTCTAATACAGCGCAACGAGACGTTAATGTTCCATTGGAAGGAGAACTAGCTCAAACCGGATTGGATTCTCCCCCTCCCTCCCTATTCAAACCGTTGTGTTTCCTGCATGATTGACGGGACTAAATCCCGCCCGTACTAATCGGTGATTGGACGACATAATGGTCAGCAACGCGATTTCAAATCTGGACTCTTACCTGTGTGGGTGCTTCACCCGTCAGTCAACAAACATGGCGAGCTATTTGTCTTTCTGTGCAGCCATCTGCTGTAACAAGGCAAAATTGTCATTAAATCTGGTTTCCACCTCCAGAGATACCGCTATTTCCCACAAATAATCCCTATTACGTTTTGTTCGAGTACTGCATGCGATACATGATAAAATAATAACCTCACTGTGTGTGATGAGCATAAGTGTTTCAGTGAAATGTGATTTGTGTATTTTAGCAGAAGATTGAGAAAGGGGTGTGTGCTCCCAAAGCCAAGTCTTTTGTATTTTAGCTTGGGAAAATGGCGACAGCATAAGTGAAGGCACAGCTCCTAGTATGTGTGCAACCTTTCTCGCAGTCTTGTTGCCGTCCGCTAGCTGCATTGTGAGTGTGCAGTCAAAACATGACTCTTGGAAACAACCGCCGTGGCGCTCCAGCTTTTTGTTGAAGTCTTTGCAGACATATCAGCACGGAGAAATTCATTCATTTCCCCTGAGTGGCAGATACAGACAGCTTTCTCTTATTTCTCCTCTGCCCCGACAGAAATACATCATTGAGCACGGTCATTGTTTTAGCTGGGATACTGCTCAGAGAAGAGACAATACATTACACATGCACATTATTATTATTATGATTATTTATAAATGTTATTTAACTTATTTCTTTTATACTCATTAAAAAAAATCTACATTTAATACAACATGAATTATTTAAATACCCACCTTTTATGGGGATTGTTTTTCACAACATACATACTTCTTCACTTATCGTGTTGGAAATATTAAATTAGTTGCCAGTATTTCTCTCTCTCTACATATATAAATGAATGCAATGAGTATCCTTTTGATTTTATCCATAGCCTATAAAATCTGAAAAATATATTTATTAGTTATATTAGTTTTAAAAAAGTATAGTCAGCACAAACAATAGACATCCTTTAAATCTAGATATTCCCTTGCTTTGGTCCAAAAATCACTATTAAAATAGTTGGCATGTTAGTTTATTACTAAAACAATGAAGATTAGGCCCAAATATAGATCTAATTGCACAAAACCATCATATATTAAACGATCGAGTACTTTTCTTCTGTATTTAACTGAGTTGACATTTCAAGGATCCCTCCCTGCCTTCTGGACAGCCCAACATCCTGTTATAGCAGGAAATACATCACAGTGAGGAGGCTACATGCTCCCAACAATGAGCTTTTTCACTCTGATATAACATCGTCCATGTACCGTATTTGCATTGCAAAGCAGGCACAGAGAAAAAAAAGATGTGTTCAAATAAGCTACATTTTCCCAGCTCTTAAGTAATGCAAATGTGAACAACACAAACATGAAGAGTTGTCTACATCAATGAGATATTGTGATATTTTAAACAAATACTGCCACCCTTTTTTGTTTTGTACTTTCTTTTATTATAAGTAATATATTATTTAATCTTGTTTGTTTTCTGTCTTCGTTGTCTTTCTTGTTTAAAGTCACACATATTTACACCTAAATATGTGTGACTTTAAAGTAAAAAACCTCCACAAAGCCCATTATGTTTTCTTTTTGTTAGATGCACAATTTCCTGTACATTAGTTTAATGTATTTTTTTATTATCTCTACATGTGCTAGAAATTAAGAAGTAAGTTCTTCCATGTTATTTTTATAAGGCCAGATTTTATTATTTTGTCCTTTACTAAGGCACTGGTTGAAACAGCACTTTTATTCTCAGTTTGGCAAAGACAAACAGGCCAGTGTAAAGAAATTCAAGTTGTGACGGATTTACAACTGAAATGAAACGGTTCAGTCAGCAAATATACTGTCACCTCCAGTTGATCATTAATGTCATGTAACTGTTTGTAGGCCAATTATTTTCGGGGGTTAATCAATTCAGTGATTTATCCTTTCTGTCCTATTTATTTTTTGGTGTAATCTTGCCAGGAGGTACTATTAAAGTACATTTTGAGGTATCTTTGACTGGTTGTGCTGGACATACAAGCTCTTCTATCTGGTGTGACCAGCATGAAACAAACAGACGAGATTCACAGTGAACCGGCATTTCCTGCAGGGTAACATTCGACAGCAGTTTGTGAACACACCAAATGTATTCCTGTTTGGGGTATCCTTCCATCCCACGTCGCACCTGTCTGTGACATTTTACTGCTAACAAATGGCTGAAGACATACAGGTCAAATTTCAAGTGCTCACATTTGAAACTTTTACTGCTATTGGGTATTCATTAATGGCCACCAAAGAGCCACCAAACGCACTCACATGATATTTGGTAGAAAAGTTTTCAGCACATGCTTACATCATAGCTGAATATCCCTCCGCTCGCCCTTCTCTTTCCAAGCATGCTGGAGAGCTTGTTCAACCGTTTAAACGTGAAAGGCCTTTTCTGGAGTCTGGTTTGTCTGCTCTGTGGAAATGTGCACTGTGACACAATAAACTATGTAGAAGAGGATCTTCTTTAAATTGAGACATTTGGATTTCATTCATAGCCAGCAAAACACAACAATTCTTACTTTCAGGCGATTATACAGTGACATAATTAAGCGTAATTCTGAAAATTAGATTCCATTTCTGACAATAAATCTGAAAAGTCCCTTACTGGAAACCTCCGCAATGTTTGACAAAAGCAGAATACTGGAAAATCCTCCTCATAGTGTACCTCTGCCCTCATATACAAATTACATAAGTAAAGCAGTGGAATCGAATCGTCTCAGACGTCGTCCGTTCAGTGGACAAGGTGTGATTGAAAACACATTTATCCTCCAATAGCTGGTTAAAAATTTGCAACAGAGACAAGCAGCCCTTCCCCCATGTGACACCCTGTCGATTCACCCAGTTTGTCCAAATAAAAGCTTTCTGTCTGCTCCCCCGTGGGCACAGAGGTGTAAACAATTAGGCCAAGTCACATGCTGATGCCTGCTAGTATTATTATGGTAATGGCATCAGGAGTTTACTTCACCCCACTGGTCCACTTGACAAAACAAAGACAGACTGGGGTTGGCATGAATTAGCTACCTGTATCTCTTGTTGCCACTAAAAACAAGCAGCTTTACTGAAGAATCAGCGGTTTGATCATTGGTTGCTCCCCGTCTTTGCTTTAGACATACACAGCACTGGGTCTCTGTCCCTGCCTGATGAGAGCTTAAGGGGAAATACAGAGCTGGGCTCCAGTCCTTCACATTTGCATGACTTTTTTTTGTCCCATATTGATTGAAAAATAACAGTCTTTTGTTTATGACACAGATGTGGTTAGTGATACAGATTTGTGATATAAAACAACGGACACGCCCAGAGGTACTGTGTGATAAATCACCAGTATAAACATTATCCCTCAGCTGTGTTTACAGAGGACAGGCCATCTCAAGATGTCACCATGGTTGTAAAATGCTAAATGACCTGCTGCCACTCAGCAACATACTTTAAAATAAATAAATGCAACAAGACAATTAACATAAAAATATATATAACAGTTAGAAAACATTTGCATAGGAAGTGAAACTTTCAAATATTTCTAGTTCTCATTAGTGTTGTCGCGACTTTATCTGTTTATCACCTAAGCTGAGAATTAAAATATAAATGGTATGTAACTAAGGACATTTTCCTCAGTATATTACTAACAAAGGATATTTTATTTTTTTCTTTACAACATTGCCTTATATTTGCGCTCTGTACTGAATAATATTTATCTGACTGAAAGGAAACACTGACTTGAAACTATATGGTCAACTATAACATGTTGCATTGTTATAGATTTTTTGGGGGGGAATTTTGCTATTGCTATACATATAAAATAGTGAAATGATCTCCATCGGATGATCTGATCACTATATGAATCATAATCCAAGACAGCGTCATCATTGGTTGAAATCAGTGTTTGATCAATGT
Organism: Hypoplectrus providencianus; assembly: GCA_028566105.1. Classification (NCBI taxonomy): domain Eukaryota; kingdom Metazoa; phylum Chordata; class Actinopteri; order Perciformes; family Serranidae; genus Hypoplectrus; species Hypoplectrus providencianus. Next base: position 22,933,814 of record JAOWBC010000182.1, read on the forward strand.
AAACAAGCTTCGTTTTATGGTTTCAGCTGTACAATAACTACAGAAGGGAGAGAAATGTTTATCCAACTCTGGAGAAACTCTCCTTAGCAGGGGTTCTTGCTCTCATAATACAAAGTTGATATGGTACATCATGCCGTACTTATAAAGAGTTTTCTTGGATAGAGTAATGCTATGTATTGGTAATATACATGCTCTGGTAATATCTGTGGGAGTTTGCATTGGTTTAATTTTGAATGCAGAACTTCATGGTTCAGCTATCTCCACATACCTTCTTCCACTACTGACCATAGGTTACTGTACAATGATCCATCACTCATTATTCTTAAACACAAGTAATCTAAAATGGTAAAATAAAGATAAAATGTGATAAGAAGCTAGAAATACCAGGCAATTGTTAACAGTAGAAGTGCATGATGTTGACCCACATTTTGCTTTGAACAACATGGGAGTGCCTTACAGCTTTAGGGTTTCTTTAGGGCAAAACTCATAATGTACAAAAAGGCACAGCAAGGTTTCTTGGATAAACTACTCATTTAAAGTAGCTAAACATCGAAACCCTATCCATTCATAATGGAAGTTGTTCCACCACCGCTGATCTGAAAAGAAAAGGCCAAACTGTGGTTTTGACTCTACATTTCTGTCCTGACTTGTATTACTGGCTTTGCAGGACATGAAAATCAGCATATTTTAAAAGAATGTCCATGCAGCTCTCTGCGGGAGTGTCTCTGTAAAGACACTGTATATACAGAGCAGAGGGGGGTTGGAAAGGCGTTAGGTAAGTCTCAGATAACAATGCTGTTGTTGTGTTGAGTATGGGGGAGCCCTTCCATCACAGCTGCTGCCTGTTGCTGTCCTTTTCCCTCCATTTCTCTCTGTTGTTTTTCCCGCTCCAGTCTCAAGAACACAGCGAGGACAGAAGGAGGACTCCAACCACTGCTCATTCTCTGTTTTAATGCACAGGGATGTGCAATAATGCGAGTGAAGCTTGCATGTTTTTGTTGTGTGATAAAAAATAATTAAGCCTTGTGGAAGAATAAATTGAAGACTGAGCTGTCTCCGAGGTAACTGGAACAGAAACATTGGCATAATCCTCAGGGGAGGTGACAGGATGAAGGTAAAGGTGACCTCATCCAAAGCCTCTTTGACAGAGGGCAACTTGTTCATTTATCTTCTCTACTCTCTCTCTTCCACACACACATATGCAGCTTGTCAGTGGCTGCTGGTTAAGTCCTGTAAACCAGGAGCGAGCAGCCTGTCTTTACTGCCGCCCTGTAAAGCAGCCGTTGGTCACAGCGGTCTAGTACGTGCTGCAGGCAGGTAGATGACGGAGATGACTGTGAATGGATCAGCTCTCTCTCCTGCTAAGTGGATTTCTCCCATGCAGTGAATGCAGCCTTCCCATATGGAGCGGCGGGTAAAGCCAGATTACACCAGTTTGAGAGGGGCTCCAGAGCCACCAGAGTTCACAGCATGAGCCTGCATGGAAAGGAAGGACAAATGTTAACAATTCAGCTAATTCTAAATTTAGGTATACATTATTTCTTTTAATTTTAATCTACTCTATAGGTAGCTGTACATAAATAATCCTATATTCCTGGTTAGCATTATTCTCTAGTCCCTCTGGCCTGGTGATAATAAGCGGTCTACAATTTCTCTAGTAGTAATCTTCTTTAATCTACACCAATATGGCAAGAGACAGAGCACACACTCGACTTCACTCCCTCTGTTCATGAAGCACTCTTCAATCAACTGCTGCACAAGTTACACTCACACTTGTCCCCCTGCAAAACAATGCCAGGTAGGAACTTAAATTACTCTTGGCCATGTTTATTTGCATATAGAGCATGGAAGCGAGAGCCATTAACAAGTTACTGCAGATGTCATGTGGAGACAGAGGCATTGTAAAGTAGGTGTGAATAACACACAGACTAGGAGCTATCATTATAATCAGATCAACCAGGACACATTTCAGTGGCAGGCTGAAACTACACCTAACAGCCTGTTAGGTGTAGGGGACATAAAAAAGTAACCCTAAATGTTACAAATATTATTATATAAGAAAAATAAAAGGGCTGTATATTTATTATTGGTAAAAATTAGTTCTGTAAATCCAAAATATTACAAGTAAGACTAGGACATTAATTCCTGGAAAAAAAAACAAAAAAACTTTACAATGTCACAATTTAAAGGTGAAACAGACTTGTATTCCAATTCAGATGTGAGAAAACAAGGTTTTTCAGATGGTTTTGGATGATTGTTTGACATTCTTTCAAAAATCACAATTCACAACCTCAGTATTGCATTTAGAAAACAGACACATTTTCTACCACCAGTTATGGAACAAAATGAAATGCTCTTCCCAGTCCTGCATCAAACACTAATGTGAGCATCATAGTACACTGTAAGAAGATAAAATTGAAAAATAGGTTTATAGATATGCAAGTTTTGTGCAAGTTGCAGCCAGACTATATATCAGCAAATTTAATAGTAAAAATAATAAACTATAGATATCAATAAGAGATAAATGTGACAAATTACATCTTATGCAGTTTCTAAAAATAATCTATGGAGTAGTATTTGTCCTGTCAGCAGTGAGAGGAATGTGTTACAGTGTAAGGAGGGGAGTGCCCATGACCTGCCTTTAACACAGCCTTTTACAGGAGAGAGAGGGCGGAGGCTTGCCCCTGTGGCAACACTGCTTAATAAGCTCAGTAACAATAAACCTTAGTCGGCTTGAACCATTGATTAGCCAACAGCTGACACAACAAAAACAAATCCCACAATGACGATTAATGCACGCTCTGAAGGCGTGCCTTTTTCGTCTGGAAAGTATCACATTGTGAGGTCAGATCTTACTCTGGGATAAAGGGCCAATGGAATGGAACTAATCTGCGCTGCAAACAATGAAATGAAACAATAGGATGCCCAAGAAGTCAAAGAGACGACACAAAGACGTGCATGCTCGATGAGTTATGAATGATGATCTCTGACACAGCTCTGGTGGCAGAAGAGGCCTCTGAATTACCACCATTACAAGCCATATGCAGGGGATCAGAGGGACTGCTGTGGTCGACCCTCCCCCACTATCTACTTCCTGTTTTTCATGGTTGTCTGCTCGCTTCTCCCTATACAATACCAGCTGTGTCTGGAGACATTCCAGCTCATACTATACTGCTGCCCTCATAAAACCATGACTGTGTGCCAGAGGAGCCTATACAGAGCGGTGCATACACAGATCACATTGCCATCTCCTCTGCTGCATCATAGCTCTGCTAATCAGCAGGCTGTTCCACTAAAGGCCTTTTGAAATGCTTCAGCTGCCAATTAGTTCCCCAGCTTCACTGGACGCTTTCTGTTATTCTTAAGCAGCGTTTACACTGGAAAAATGAAAGTAAGAGCCAACATGAAGCCATGTGATATAAGATGAATATAGGTATAGCTACAGTGTATTATTATAAATACACCAGAGAGCATGAAAAACACAAAACAATGGACTGAGTTTGATTGCCAATTTAAATGTTACCTCACAGCTACATTATTTATTTATTTTTTTGTGCTAGTACACTTACTGAAGTTAAATTAGTACATTTAATGTATTTTCTCTACATTCTTCTCTACATATGTCTGTCCATTTAATTTTGTGTAGTTAAATAAAAACCTTGGCACTAAATGGTACATATGTCTGAATGTTTTTGATGGAGTGTCACCCAGTAATGTCACCAAACCATCACAGGTTTAAACTGTTCCCCAGGTTCATGAAACAAACTTAAAATGTCTGCTAAGTGCAAACTTCTGCCTGGATGCGATACAGCATGTTGCATTGAACATGGCCCTACAGTGACATCTAGTGGTTCAGATGAAAAACAGCACTGTGGCTGTAGCTTTACTAGTTCTGAACAGTCTCTTTCAGCTCAGCAGCACAGCGGCCTGTGTTACACTCCACAGTCCTTTGACCTTGATGCTGTTGGGCTTGTTGCAGCCACCCCGCTGACACTCATCAGACTGTATCACAGGTTTACAGGCCGCTCCGCTGTAGGAGTGTCAACTCTTCACACACACCTTCACCTTCGTTCACCAACCTGCTGCAGGGCCACAGGATGAGCAGGAGACGGCATTTCTATTAGGACCATTGTCTTTAAAAAGTAACCCTCACCGCTGTGTTAAAATAAGTCTGATTTGAATCAGATTTGCATCTGGGCACTTGGTCAGTGTCAGTACACCTCCATGAACCTGACACACCCAGTTAAAGAGTACCAGCAGCAAAACACCACAGTGAGCAATTCTCAACAACATAATTATACATCCTGCAAACTTAATTTGACTCAAAGTCAAGCAGTAAAATGTTCTTAGGTATCAAATATAAAAGTGATCTTTAATGAGAAGAAGAGCTTGAGCTGTGGTTGTATTATATGTTTTATGCACCCAGTTAAATTGAAGGATTATATGCATCTCTACAACAGTCTACAATTTTTTTTACCTGACTGAGCCAGAACAAAGCTGCTGTTGACAGTTTCTGAAATATTGCAGTATCGTAATGATAAACAGCAGAGTTAAAACTACTGAATATATTCAAAGTACTGAATCCCTTGTAATGAAAACTAAAATATAATTTTCAAAGTCATTCGGCTGTTAAATGTAGTGAATTATTAAATCTAGAATTGTGAAAAATCAAAACACTTAAATAGTAAATGGACTGCACTGCAACCACGCAGCTTTTACACGACAAAAGGCGCTCATTCACCCTTTGACACACACTCATTCTGGGGGCCAAACAGGGCCACCTGCCACCATTGAGAATTCATTCATACACCTATGAAAGCATCAGCAGCTTCAGTATCCTGCCCAAGGATAACTGACATGTAGGCTGACAAGTTCAGGGATCAAACCACCGTCCCTCTGATCAGTGCGTCAGGTCCAAAAACTGCTCTTAAAGAATTTAGCTTCATTCCACTGATGATGATTTTAAATTCTGAATCTGCAAACCACCTTGCAGCTATCAAATGATGCCACATGCTACACTACTGGAAAACAACAGGACCACCTGTCTAAATACACAGTTTCTGCTTCCATGCTTTGGTATGAATGACCAGGAAGCTGGGATCACTCATTCAATTAAAACTTATACCCAAAAACAATGTACATATTCAGTGTTTCTTATCAAAATATGTCTTGAGGCTTCTTAATTTTACATCATGCATCGTTTACATCCATCTTACTTTTCGAATTCTTCTTTTATGGCACATTACTTCACTTTTTGTGCATTGCTGCCACCAGCTGTTGACAAGTGGAACAGCATGAGTATGTGTCTGCATGTTCACAGTGTACATAGAAATAAAATAAAATCATTGTAGCACTACTAGTGGTCAACAACTCCAGAATTTATTTTTCGGTATTAAGACAAATATATAAGTATATCTATTCAGAGTTTACCACTGAGGACTATGGTTGAATCAGATTTGATGGACACCACACAAGCATCATTACATTGTGACTCAGATATTGTTCCTTTCTGATTACAGACCTGCATGACATCACATTGATACTTTTACTTCAAACCAGTGAAATGAGAAGGTTAATTTGCACCGCTGCAGCACACAGAGCACGCTACCAGCTGCGTCTCTGTGTGCTCCCTCGGCTGCCCAGCAGGGGATAGGAAAGCTTTTCAGCAGGTTGTCTCCAGAGTGCAGCAGGTTACCGGGATACAGCCCCCAGCCCCTGAAGATACCTACACTGTAAAAAACTAAACTAAACTAAAAAAAAAAAAAAAAAAAGTCAACGGACAACACGTACCATCCATAAACTACCATTAGTTGCTTTAAACGGTTTTAATTTAATCTTCTTTTCATTAAATGTAAAGTTTTACTGTAAAAATAAAGAGTTGCCTTCAATTTACATTTAGCACTGTGTTTTTTTAATACATAGAATTCACAATAATTTAACATTCATTAAGCAATTAAATAAGCTATTGCTATTTAAATGTTTAACAGGTTTAACATTGACACAGAATATGGAGACTAAACTTTGTGAATGGTATTGTATTGTACTGTATGAAGCTGATTTGACATCAATCAGACATTGAATCATTTTCTGTGAAATTTTGAGAAAAACATTAACAACAACAACAACCATGATTACAACCCTATTTGTAAATCACCTTTTGGAACATAGTTGTGTGCATCGCGGCATGATTTGAAATATGATTCCAATGAAATCAAAGCATTATAAAAACATCATAAAGGGAGAATGAACTAAAATAGATAATAATAATACAAATTAAAAAAAATTGTTCAAAGATAGACAGCAAGGAATTATTCAAGCAAACATGTATGAGTAAAAAAAACAACAACAAAAAAAAAAGAAAGAAAAAAAAAAGTGAATTTTTAATACAGCTTTCAAGTAAGGCAACGATGTGGTTTGCCTGATATTTCAGACATTTCCAGTGGACAGGGACTTAATTTTCTTCCAGATCCTGGAATCTCTAACAGGGATCCACTGAAGGACCTCAGCCTACACGAAGGGACTGAACATTCATGGATATGCTCAGAGGACAGTCTCATTTGGCCTTGAAAGTGTTCATTAAAATCTGAAAATGAACACTACAGAAGGCTCTGCCAGCAGCATTTGAAATCAACACCAGTTTTGAAAGTAGAGTGAGTTGCATTAATCTGGATGGTTTGTGATAAATGTATGACAATTTCCAGCTCCTAAGACACCAAATGAACTTGATCCCTATCCATGGGACATTTTTGCTGATTGAAATTGAGATTATTATGAAACCAGCGAGAGGTGATAGTGTAGGGTGAGCTGAGATGTGGTTGTGTGAGGTGCCTTGGTGTGTAATAATGACCATGGAATATACCTGAATTCAGTTGAAAGAAATGTTCCTGAGAGCCAGACATGAACTTTTCAACCTAAGGCACAGTGGAATAGGAATTGAAGTTATTTTTACAAAGCGTAAATATATAAAGATAAACTATGTTTCACTGAGAGTATCAGGCAGTGAAAACAGATGTCTGACTCACTAACTGTCCCATTAAATGAATGATGTTATAAGGCGCACCTTACCTGTCTGCTCCACCAGCAGGTGAAAGCGTCCGCCTCACACCCACAGCCTCATACGTTATGACTCTGACTTGATAAAGGCTGAGTTTCTATGGTTGGAGCTGAACTTTGCTCCCTGTGAGGGTTTCACAGCCTCAGGTAGAGTCCCAGTGCTCACCTGCCGTTTCAGGAAATGAGGCTTTGTTTCAGTCCGCACAGCGCAGCAGGAGCACTCATGCAGTAAGTTTGTTTAACTTAAACTTTAAATGGACGTCTACTTCGATTATTTATGGGGATTATATTTTTTGAAATGGAAAAATGATTAAAGCGCAGCGATAGGGTAGAATACATTCAAACGGTTTGTAATGAGGAAGTAACACAGAGGTCACGAAACTTGTCAGAAATTATTTTTTTTATTAATAAATAATTGAACTATATGAACACCTGTTCACCACATTTTCTTCATGGAAAACAGAAATTTGAATCAAGCCTGTAGATTGAATTTTTTTTACAGAATTTCAATATAAATTCTAATAATCAATAATCCTGCCTGTTTTCTGGTCTCATTTATTTGAGGTCCAACACTCCACTATCGAGCTTTACTCTTGTTTAGCCTACTGTTATTTTAACTGAAATGTTTAGGAAAAACAGCTTGAGCTTCTCTCATTATTTAAAACCTTTGCTGGACATTTTAAGGGACAGCAGGCTTTATTCAGAAAACGGCTAGTACAGATTCCCTCTTACGTGGCTTGCATTTTCTCTTAGGCACAAACACAGTTTATGAGTGGTCCAGACCTGTTGGACATTTCCTATATAAATGCTAAATTTTAAAGTAAGAGTTAAGATAGGAATCTGAAAGTGGTCATGAAGTCCAGTGTGTTGCTGGAAATCCTCACAGCTCTCTCTTCAGTCTTTCAGGATGACAACACTAGCATGACTGCCTCCTGGAAATCATGGCCGAACTCGTCCTCATCTGTTTACTGCTGTGTGCGACTGGAGGTCAGCATTAATGAAAATAATAATAATAATAATAATAATAATAATAATAATAATAATAATAATAATCTGTACCAGCCTAGTGAATTTGACAGGAACTCGACAGCCATATCTTACTGGGTTCTTGTAATTTACGTAATTGTTGTCCAAATGCTTACTGTGTTAAGGTTTATGTCCTGCACAATGTCCATGACATCTGGATTCAACATCATGACCCCTGTTGTGAAATTGAATTGCTTCATTTCCCACTCCACTCCTGATGAGAATGAGCAATACACAATTTTCAAAGTGGGCAAACTTTGTCTGTCCTGAACCTGAACACATAAAAGTCCACACTTTTTTTTTTTGGTCATTTTACATGTAAATTATTTCTTTAATTTCAATCAAGGCACCACTGTGGGGCAAAGTTCAGAGTATTTCAAAACACTCTGAACACCTCAGCTGGTCAGAAGGGTTTCTTGATAGTGATTTATTATCACCCTCTCTGCTCTCTCAAGGAAAAAAGTCCCCACCAAACCAAACTGTTGCAAGTGTAATCAGTCACTCTCATCAAAATGTAAACGACCTCGCTCATTGTAGATACACGTGCCAGACGGCTACAGAGGAGCGGTTTGCTGCTGCTCACTCTTAAAGGATGTAACAACACAGAGAGACTTAAGACGCAGATAAACTGTAGTGCGTCTTTAATGCTAGGCATGTGAGGGATCAATGCAGATTCATGTCATGTTTGAGTTTCAGTTGCCAAAAACCAACAACCCAAAACCAGTCTCCTTTGTAGAAGTATTCACGGAGCCTGAGCCAACTCAAACATCTCAAGCACGAACAAAGAGAGAAGTTCAGTCAAAGGTGAC
>JAOWBC010000182.1:22942801-22953072 GCA_028566105.1 Hypoplectrus providencianus
TCAATGTACAGAAAAAAATTAAGGATTTGGCCTTGCTGTTCCAATAGTTTTGTACCTGTAGGTCCTGCAGTGCAAAAGCTTAAAGGGAGCTTAGTAAACAAACAAACGAGTGTCAAACCCAGATTTAGTCTTTAAGTTGTTTCTTCATATAAGATGTAACTAAAGAAGCCTAATAACAAGTTCCAAATGATTTTCTATGTCCTCCATGATAAAGCTTTCAGCTGCAGTCTTGGCTCTTTTATTCTCAGCGTCCGCACAGTTCCAGCTGGAGCCAAAGAATTTAACAGTGCTACAAGGCTCTGATGCCCGATTCAGCGCCACTGTGCCAGGAGCCTGGATGGTCATGACCTGGAATGTAGGAGGACTTTTTGTCCTCACTGTCCCTGTCACCGGGAACATAACGTCATCGTCAAAGCAGTTCTCTGCCCGCTTCTGCTCCAGCGGGGACACCAGCTGTGTGGAGTTCACCATCCACAACGTGAGCCGCAGGGAGTCTGGGCCGGTGCTGTGCAGCGTGCAGGGGGACTACGGCTCACTGACAGCACAGCTCACTGTACAAGGTAGGGTCATTAACACCTATCAGGATGGAGTTAGAAGTGTCTTTCTGAAAAGTACTGTTTGGTACTTTGAGAGACACATGCCACTTTGTGTCTGTTTGACTTCTGACCTCAAACTGGAATTTGAAAAAAATGTATTAAAAACTCTTTGTGAGGGGGGGGTGTAGTGACTCTGATTTACCCTGGAGGGCAGCAGTGAGCTCCGTTTGTCCATCTCTTCAGCAGCCTCTGGCAGCGACATCTAATGAAAAAAAATATCAGATAAACAAAATGCCAAATCAAAAAGGGGAGAAATAGTACAACCTTTACTCAAAGCTTCTTGGATGCCAGTATTTTAGATGTGCTTGTCTTGCAAACATTCACATATAAACACAGACTCACACATAGTTGCTGACTGTTATTTACTACAGGCAGGGTGGCACCACATGGCCACTTCAGGGCTCATCTAACTCTGGAATTTACAGTGGGAAAAAACTATGTTCATTACAGTCAATATGGAGGGATAATCAGTGACCAAAAATGTGTAAATGTGCTGTGGGCCTGTAGTTAACAACATCTTGTGCCATGAATATGTAATATATGTCTGCAGGGAAGCTTATTGTTCTGTTTATAAATGTAGTACAACTAGGGCACGTTTTACATCAGAAGCTCAGAAATAAAGATGCAAGGCCTGGGAGAAAAATGTCTGCCAACAATGTCTTTGTTGGCAGACATGTCTTTCTAGAGTTACTGTAATCTCTATCAACATGTTTATTATTTATTTTCTTATATTCCAGCCATTTATAATCACCTCCCAATGTTAGCATTTAGCATTGAGCCTGACCATCTAATGGGGACACTGCATGACTCAGGGACGAAGCTGCCCACTGAACGCTGACTTCACCTCTCCTCTGTCTCTTGTTATTTTTCAGAGAGCGGTAAGGTCAGTATCACAGGAGGAAACAGGACGGTGATGCAGGACGAGCAGGTGGAGTTCCAGTGTGTCACATCCGCCTGGTTCCCTGCACCTACTGTCAGCTGGACCAGGAATGGCCGAGCTGTCAACAGCAGCCTGTACAACACCACCAGCATGGCTGATGGAGATTCCTTCAACTCCACCAGTGTCTTCAAGTTCCAGGCAGTCAGCAACACCACAGTGGAGTGTCAGGCGACCGTGGCCACATTGACGAACCCAGTATCCAGCTCTGTCTTCATGGTGGTTGGTAAGAACATCTTCAACAACTTTTCAAATCCAACAATTTTGTTGCAGTTATTTTTCCATTCAAAAGGAAATAAGCTATCTATCAACCTGAACCTTATTTCCCCATGTTTTAGAGACTAAATATCCAATGGAGCAACAATTTCAAAATTGCTCCAGTATTGAGGGTGAGAGCAGCATTTGGCAGCAGTGAAGCTGCCCATTGCACTGCATTGGGTAACTCACTTGAAACAACAGGGCCCTGATTTAACATAATACCTTTAAAATTAAAATTTTAAATTTATTTGAAGTTAAATTTAGCTAATAACATTTGCCTACCTCTGTCTTGTCTGTAGCAGGCGTGTCCTTGGTTTTGTAGACATTTGGACATAAACTGAAAATGTTGATTTGATGATGGTGCTGCAAATAAAGATAAGGTATCAACAAGTTATTACAATTAAAACTGAGGGACATATGAATGGGTGCAACCAAAGACCAGAGCCATGCAGCGAGCATGTCCTTCAGAATTCAGCATGTCTGACTCTAGCAGACAATCAAATATTATCTTCTTAATGCAGAAAAAAGAAATGAGTTTGACCACACTGTACTTTTCCAAGTCAATGCATTAGAAATGTCTGAGAGAAATCCACAAATAGACCCTCTCTACTCCTGAACATAGACCCAGTGTAACTGCAGAAAAATTGGATAAAACCAGGTTAAATTGAGTTTAAATCCCATTTAAGACTGTATTAAACTACATTAACAGCAACACCTCTGCAGTACAAAATGTGTGGCCAATCGAGACATGCCACAATAAATCACTGTCTTTGAAGGCTGTGTTGGTGGTGTTATGATCTTTCCCTACACATATGTAATGTAAAAATGTGCTGTTTTCAAAGTTTTACAGTGAAAACTGTGCCGGTTACAATCTAGTTGAATGTAACTGATTCAGACAGTTTAAATTGACAATAATAAGCTCTTTAGTCTTTGAGCCTCCTAATGGTTGTGCCTCCTGCACCAGTTCCCAAGCCCACTGACTGGACTGTGCTGATAGCTGTGGTCGTGTCCTTCGGAGGTTTTGCTCTGCTGGTTTTGCTCATCATTGGAGTTATCTTCTGCTACAAACGCAGGAAGGAAAAACGTAAGGACCTCTTTTTATCAGTCTAATATAACTCACACTAATCAGCAGCGATACCCAATTAACGCCACAGCTGGAATGAGCTGGTTTGGGGTCTGAGCTGCAACTGTATTATGTTGCTTACTATTACCATTTATCTGACAAGAATAATTAATGTTTTATCATTAATTTGCCCATGGCCTCCCCTCATCTGTCATTATTTGCAAAAGTGGCCCTGGGCAAGGCCAGCTGAGTATCCCTGCTGAACAGTGTATTTTAATATACATTTAAAACCATTAACATACAGTCCTCAGCAAGCTGTTATTCACATGTGCATAAGCTAATTTATTATCGTACTATCCTCCCCAGAACCTAACTATCAAGATGAAATGAGGTAAGAAAACAAATGTAACAATGTGTCACTTCTCAACCTCTTCATATTTGCATATATTTTTACATATTCAAGTCCTCTTTGTGTCATTCATGTCTGTGTTTAGCAGAAGAGTGAGGACCCAGAGCCAGCTAAGTGCAGCTGGACAGAGACAGGGTCAAGTGAACGCAGGATACGTGCAGGAAGGTCAAACAAGTGAGACTTACAAACACACAAGCATACATCTTTGACAAACTGGTGCTATGATGCCTGTAACACAGTCAAGTCAATGCTTCTCTGCTCACAGGCGTCTCTCCCAGTGAAATCACTGACAGTGGCTACTGCCAGACAAATGGCTCCCAGGACCACGAGGTAAGGATGATCAGCGATACACAATGATTAGCAGTAGAAGATCATGGCATGCAGTGTACTTAGACCATGGTAAAGTCATGGCTGTGAGGCACCCCTCTGATATTACTTTTTGTGGAGACATTTGTGAGGAGGAGCCAAAAATAAATGATCAGAGAACTTTTTCCTTCTGTGTTTGATGGGCTTAGGGTCTACACACAAATGATTAGGTGGGAAGGGGGGTCAGGAATAGGGAAGTTCTGTAGTAATATTAGTAGTAGATATAATAACAGTGAAATTGTATCATAAATACATTGTGGCCCATAAAATTGGAATCAATAGTGGCTGCATTTTCGTTGTGATATCTTTGAGAGATATTTATTATTATTACATTTTGAGAAGATATACACTTAATTTGTCAAGGATAAATTACATTAAACAAGATTTTATAGAAAGAGGTAAAAATATACTATACTAACTTCATGGACAAGTCCATGCCATTCTTCTTGCTTGGACTTTAGTCAATAATGATGGAATAACTGATACCAATCCAGTATGTTTTTGAGATATTAGTGGCTTTACAAACTAAAACACAAGATTAATCTCATCCCAATTAATCCCAATTTTTCATAAACTTCTACACAATCTGCCTTCAGGTTGCAGCTAGTGGAATCATTCCCTGCTGACTATTGGAGGAAAAAAACAGGCTTAAGGCACGTCTGCATTGGCTAAATGTTTCAGAACTGGCTGCAACAAGACAAGAAAAATCTTTATCATTTATAATTCTTTATCTGTCAAGCGCACTGTAAAATATATAGGTTCATCTCTAAATCACATCACTGTTTACATGCCAGTCATGGAATATAAACAATAAACAAGAACCTGGGATGTGTTTACTGCAGACAATCTGCTATACATATAAACATGTAAATAAATAAATGAAACATGCATAAGTAAAACATGCAGTATAAATCAAAAAGCAACCATTTGTCTAAGCTCATGCTATATTCTTCTACATTTAATAAATGCGAGAGGTGGTGATTGATATATGCACGGCTCATACAAATGAAATGAAGAAATTACCAGACATGTGAATTTATTGTCTTTAATTCTAAAGATGCTAATCATTTTACATGTCATTTATCAGGCATTTACACACGTATATTATTCATACCTTGATCATTCAACCAGTTTCAGTAATGAAGGAGATAGCTCACTCTACAATTACAGCCTGCTGATTATGAGATGATTACCTTTTCAGCAGAGCAATATAGTTACACAGTTTATGGGATATAAACTATGATTTGAAAGCCAGGAAGGAAAATCTGGCGAAAGACGTTTAGACAGGTTTAACTTTAAATCCTGGCTATGTATGAGAAGCCAATAAGACACATATTTGATGTCTAATTTTGCCTTTGCTTCTTAGATGCCTGATGTTGTGAGCAGTAACCAGGAAGGAGATGGTTACAACAGAGCCTACAACACTGTGGATGAGTCAGGCTTCAGGAAACACAGACATGTCACCATTGTGTGAGGACAGGCCAATCATTCTTAGGGACACACCACCTTTAAACCTCGCTGGTTTGGTGTCTGCAGATAAAGGTGTGAAGAAGGACTGAACCTGCCCAGACCAACCTGATGAACTGCAGTAAGAAAAGGGATGTTGGCAGGAACATATATCGCCTGTTTAAGATGTATATATAGAGAATATAAACTTTTAAAATCATAATTACAATAATATATTGAAACATGTATGGATGCCCAGAACTGCAGGAAAGCCTTTATTCACTTTAGACATCACAGACGAGTGAGCACAAAGTGTAGCTGGGACGGAGGCCTCACCAACACAGGCTGCTTTGGTTCTTCTCATAGTTGAATAAAGGGACAGGGCTTCATTTTGGTTGAAGAGCTAAATTGGTTATGTGGTTTTACTGATGTGTTACGTCATTTAAATGAAACATTTTTGAGGGACCGTTTTAAACTTTCTTTGATGTCCCACGTCTGTAAGTGTCTTCAGATGTAATCCTCTCTTAACATACTTCTCTGATCAGTGGCCATTTTTATGTGATGACATTAATTAACCTCTACACTTAAAGCAATAAACATGCAATGGCTAAACCGTAAGTTGGGGCTGCACAGTGGTGTAGTGGTTCACACTCTTAGCTCACAGTAAGGTTTGACTCCAGGCTGCAGCTCTCCTGTGTTCACCCTCATGTTCTCCCTGTGTCCGTGTGGGTTCTCTCTGGGTTCCTCCCACAGTCTGAAAGCGTAAGGACGGCAGTTTGGATTATAATTTGTTTAATTCAATTTCTAGAATATATCTGCAGACGTCGTTAATGTTGCTAATTATTTAATCTCTTTTAGAACCTTTTAGCTAATTTAAGTTGGATAATGTTAAATGAAAGAAAAAAACAATATAAAAGTATGATGTTTCCTTGTAATCATTTCGCACGTGACACAGCAGGATTCCCCTCATCATGGTAGTTTCATTACAAGATTGAAGTTAAACAAGATCATGAAAGTAAGTTAGCCGTCCATACTTTCCTTCTCACTGTGATTTTTTTTTAAAGTTAACATATTGAATGTATAGTTCCTACTACAGAAGCCAAGACCAGCCATGATTTATATATATATATATATATATATATATATATATATATTTTGTGCAATTTTGTTATCTTGTTATCTTGATTTAAGAAAGATCATTTTCTCGTGATAACGAAATTATTATTTTGTTATTTCATTATAACATTCACTTGTGATAACAAATTAATGATATAAAGACACACACATTACATATTAATTTGTTTTCATGAAAAAACTATTAAGTCATATCAAGATAACAAAATAATTAATTTGTTAGCACATGAAATGATGTTTGTTATATTGAGATAAAATGATAACTTCATGGTGCTGGATGACTGAGACGAACAGGGGAAGACAAAGTGTTTTTACTGTGGTCAAGTCTGTTTTGGAGTCAATACCAGAGTGCTTACAAAATGAGCCATAGAAGAGGCAGGGAATAAAAGCTAACTGAGGCAGATGTCAGATACCTCAAGATTTTAAATACTAGAGACTGAAGGAAGATCTTTGCTCTTCAGGCAGAGGTGAATGCTTCAAGATCAGTCTGAGAAGGTCTCCAAGTGCTTTGTATAAAATAAAGCATTTGTTATATTTTAAAGAAAATATGCTGTAAAAGATGAAACATTTGAGGTTGAATATTCAGTTTCTCAAAAGAACTTTTTCTAAACTAAAATTGATATTTGATTCCAAATGAAGTCCTGACTTGAATGTTCCTCGAAGCATTCCTATCATGGGAATTCATTCTGTCCTCTAATGACATCAGTGGGTCAGATTCAGTTTGACCAGTCAGCATGGTTTTTGCTCTGCTGAGCCAGCTGAACTCAGGTGACCTTTACTTGGCAGGGAAACAAATTGCATTGGGCTTGTGGGCCAAGATGCACCAGCAGGAGTCAAACTCACCTGGTTGGATCAGTTTTAACGTCAGATTCAAGCCAGAGATGGCATTTCTTAGTCTGGATCAATTAAGGGACAACATGAAGTTCTCTGTGCTTGCTGAGTTCCACATTATTGGGTCCAGCTAATTGTGGTTTTAATTAAGTTTCTGATTGGATTGATTGTGACCTTTTAAATAGCCACTGTGAGTCTCTGGAGATTCAGAGGGCCTGCTTCTGTATGGCTGCGTGTTTGTGGATTCATGCTTCAGCCCAAACAAGTAGTGGAACAGAACAGTGTTTTTTTTAATGGATCAGGTTAATTTCATCATGATTTTGTTAATCAAAAGTCATCTAATTGCATCAGGAAATGGGATATATAGAAAGGACATGGGATATATAGAAAGACTAACAAAATAGCTTGATGTTTGAATATTTTTTTGGTCATTTGACAGCAGCTTCATCAAGAGGATTCCATGCCCCCAGTAATACTATGCTTTATGATCTATTTATCTTCCAAAGCGTACAATCTTTTACACAATTAACATCACAATGAAACTAGACTTGAAATTAGCGATTTTACTTAGGTGATAAATCAAGTGAGCTGTAGTCTAATTTTGTCATTAAGATCAACAAGACCTTTTTACTTTATGAAAAAACGCAGGCCAAAAACACTTTCGGGGTTTGCTTCACTACTCAGACCGGGATGATTCTACCTAGTCTGTGCTTGAATATCTAAGTATCCTTGAAACGGGAAATGTATACCTGTGGTTCCAATACAGCATGCTCAATCTTAGTCATTTAAACTGCAACACAGAACTGGATAAGTAGCAAAAAAATAGATGAAATCAGGAACCCACCATGGAGTATACAGCTCTGCAGACATGTGACTGAATGCATATTGTCAGTGTTGCGTCTCTGTGTCTGGCCGAATGATTGGAGTGATGCACAGCGGAGTGGTGCTGTGTCAGCCCGCCATGCTGAGGACGTTTGTCCTGACGGGGAGTGAGTCTCTGCTCCTACAGCCCGCAGTAAGAACCCTTCAAGTCTGTGAAACCCCACACTAAATCCGATTGCCTGCTCTGTTTATAATTCCATAGTGGAAATCATATTAGTGTCAGTAATGTTCACTTCCATTTAGCTTCTTTAACATGGGATAAATGGTATAAACATGAACAATCCTCTTACATTTTATCATCTCCGCTAACACACCAACAGTGTTTGATGATTCTATGTAGCGGGTCTGTGAGGTGAACTTGGCTTGCTTATGTCATTATAAATACAGTATTAAAATTTGATCATGCTTTGGGCTCTCTTTGCTCTCCTAAATTTAGATAGTTACTTAAGCAGCAGGCTGGCAGTGGCTTAAGACTTACTGAATGGAACCAATAAAAGTAATGAATAGAGCTGTGGTAATGACTATTGATAGGCCATATATAGTGTGGCTTGTCAAGTCATGCTGGCTCGCAGGGCCCTTCCCTAAGCAGTTTCACCATTACATAAGGAATGTCGAGCAAATTAATCCCCCAAAGCAGACTTCAATCATCAAATTGGCTCTGTGCAGGGAGCTGGGGTGGCACGCATGCCTCCTGCTGGCATAAGCCACAGCCTGTCAGAGCATAATGCAGAGTAAAGCGCTGTATGGTCACCAGATGGGACAAACTGTGAAATACTGGCTGCTACTGATGATTAGCAGTTTCTGCACCTTAAAATGTGTCTTAGCTCTTAACTATTTCTTTGTGAGGGACTGTTCTTCTTCTTTTATAAATTTAATATTATTACTCTTTATTTTTTTTGTATGATTTATTCTTATTATTTTTGAGGTTTCTTGTTATAACATTTCTATAAAAAAGAGGGAAAGGCAACACAAATCAAGGTTGGTTGATAAAGGTTGCTATGGAGATGTTTCTACCTTCTGAGCCTGCTCAAGGATTTCTCAAAAGAAAAAGGAAAATTGTAGGACACAACAACAATAATTATTCCTCACATGAATTACATAGTGTGGATAATGTTTCTGTTATAGAATCTGGCTTAAATGAGGCCACATAGATTAAAAAGAACACTAGATCTAAATCTGATCAGATCTCAATCCGATCATTTCTGTCTTACTAATATTTTTTTCCTAGATGTAATTTACTGCATGATGCTGTGAGGCTATGCTGACTTATCATATTAGCAATGCAAAAAGGACTGATTTAGACCTTCACACAGCATTATGTCCAAACTGTCATGAAAAAGTTCCTCCCTTTTTTAAAAGATGCTTCTTCAGAGAACAATACCAAAAATAGCAGGTCTGAAGGTAGCTGCTATTATCTATAAATGCCTCAGCAGCATCACAAGAGGCAGAATGAAGCTGCAGTGACAGACAGAGAAGAGAGGGTACTTGCCATGCATCTAGTAATGGATAACCCTGCAACTTAGTGTGCACAGAGAGCACAGCTAGAAGGCTCACTTTGTCAGATTGTCAATATGTCTTCAGTACATGGAAGCCAAGTTTGCAAAGAGTTTGCAGTCTTAATCCCTGAGAATGCCAATACTCTCATCAACAGCTACCACGAGCTGCAGCCAACTCCCTATACTGCCCCTGGATGAATATGCAAATGTTTTAATTTACTTTAAAGAAAGTAAGTGAACCCATTTGTGTAATAACTGTGATGATGACTGAAATAAACTTGCAGAATGTGCTGTAGCTCAATGCAGCTCATTCCCTGCCAACAGAAGCAGACACGGTCTACACAGCTACTGTTTGGTCTTGGATGCTGTTGGTACTGTTGTTGCACTAATGCCTCAAATTGAATGTGATAATCAATAGTGATGAAAAAGTATGGCACTGTCATGACACCTCACTAATTAAAAAATAAAAGCCCTTTATAGTTGCCTATCTAGAGGCCAGAGCCCTGACTAATGACAGTACACCACTGCCAGCCTTGTTTACATCATTATGCAGTATTCTTATCTATCGCAGCTCTTTTAATGACCGCTTCGATCCATGTGCTGCTAATGAAATTTTGTCCTAGCAGTTCAAAGGTGTCCTATGATTGCTTTTGATTCTTGCCGTTAAGAATAAAGACTGAGCATGCACATGCTACACTGCAGAAAATGATGGGCCAACTCATCTGCCGAGCAACATATTTATTTGAAGACTGTAAAGACAGTACAAGGACAATTTAACATAAAGCACGATGCCGCTTCTGTACACTGTCTCATCACTTGCTGACTCTACTTCCGAGTATTGCCTTTCTACAAT
>JAOWBC010000182.1:22953172-22964552 GCA_028566105.1 Hypoplectrus providencianus
ACATAAAGCACGATGCCGCTTCTGTACACTGTCTCATCACTTGCTGACTCTACTTCCGAGTATTGCCTTTCTACAATCAAAACACATCTCAAAAGTCCCAAAACATGAACATTCACAACGCATCACCTAAATCTCCTTTATGAAATGTCAAAATCATGAAATGCTTGTAATATATCAACTTTGACCTCAGTAAACATAAAATGATCTCTTAACTCATTGTTTTTAATCACCATATTAATCCTTCTCTGAACTGGAGTGATTAATCGTATTATGGTAATGGAGGACACACATAATGTTCAGTTTGGTTCCACAGTACCACAAAGGGGCATCCAGGTGATGTAGTCAAGAAGGCAGAGGATTGCAAAATCAGGTGAATATTTGTGTAATTTTAGCTTTGGATTACGATGACCTTGAGGTAAATAGAACAAATACCTGGAATGGGGACTTACATGCATGTCATTGACCACTGATTGAGTCTGGTTCAGCTTTTTTCAAATGAATGGCTCAGCCTTTTGGCCTGACTGATTCATTCAAATGAATGAAAAGACAGGATTCCTACACTAATGTTCATGGTTATCACTAACTTGTCTGCTGTTTGGTGCTCAGTGCGAGTTTTCTTGAAAAACACCTGCTGCTACAACCAAAAACGAGTCTAAAAGAGCTGTGAGAGTCATCGTGAGCAGGGTCTGGTGTGTGCTAGTCCAAACAAGCAACATCTTTCACATTTCACGGTAATTTTATCTATTGTCAGTCAAAAAATGTGGATCATAGCAGCTTTAAATATCCAGGTAACACACTTTTTGATAAACTGAACCACAAAAACCTTTATCCACTGCCATCCAACAGCTTCCAGCATGTAGGAATTTGGAGTACATGAATATGTTTGTAGTGCACAAAATCAGTTAAAGGCAGTGGAAGTATCTCCAGTCATCCTGAAGCCTTTCTCCCTTTGATGCTTCACACAAAAAGCCCCAGAGCTGCTTGAAATAGAATAACTTCTACGAGAAAGCAAAAGTTTCAGTCATTTTACATGCTTTTGACAAGCAATGACTTTGTCGCCCTCAAACCAAAATAAAACCGTGTCGCTCTTTCTTGCCGTGGGAACTGAGTATGCTTTAAATGTTTTCCCTGTGTTCTTCCACGCAGTGCTGTGCTGCAGCCCCACAGCCTCCAAACAGCAATTTGTGACGTTAATTAAACTCACAGTTTACACTGCCGAAAAAGATACAGAGCAAAGTAATGCTCTTGTTAACTGCGTGAATGAAATATTAATTAAAAAGGAAATAATAAGGGAGGTTTCTGTATGTGAGGATCGTGTGAAAAACGGATGCATGGGTGCAACTTATTTATTACATTCTTTAATAATGATTTGACAACTCCATACTTTAACTTTAATTCAAGTAGCTGATGAGTTTCTGTGTCTGTGGACAATCCAGAGTAAATCAATGCTCAGAGTGACTGCTGATCAATTAGAGCACAAACATGGATCCCGAGGGACCCAGGATCTGTTGGAGCTCCAGCAGCTGAGTGCTCTGATTAAAATGTGACAGATTTAGAGTCAAACTCAGCATGATGAGTCACTGTTCACAAACATGCACATGCACAAGTAAGGATTGGGGTATCCTCCACTATATCAATCAAAACGTTTCAAGAGAAATTAACAGGTGAATTATACACTCACTGCAATTTACAGTGTTTTCACATTCCTTCAATTTATGTTGTAAATATATGACATAAAATGTATTTTGTTCATGTAGCTCCAACTGTTATTCCTCTGTGCAGTAGGACTTTACTGATAGAAAAGACACTGAGAAAAAGAGACATAAGCTTTCATTATGATAAATGTGGCCAGTGTTTGTGAGGAAACAGCTCTGCATTTTTATTCTCTGGAGAGCAGCAAGTCCTCCGGAGAGGTCTTTAATTAGATTTGCTGATAAAAATAAGATAGAATACAGCACAAGCCATGTAGTTTAATGTCAAAATAGAAATCAATCCTTTGAAATGTATCTAGATTAGGTACAAATTCAGAATGTGAAATAACTGATTCAAGCCAATAGTTTTC
Source organism: Hypoplectrus providencianus (assembly GCA_028566105.1). Lineage (NCBI taxonomy): Eukaryota > Metazoa > Chordata > Actinopteri > Perciformes > Serranidae > Hypoplectrus > Hypoplectrus providencianus. The sequence goes on from JAOWBC010000182.1 coordinate 22,955,235, forward strand.
AGTACAAGCACCGCACACTGTAATTTTTCCTGGTTTGTGATTGCAAAAATACTCATCTGCAAAATTGAATCTGACAATCACAATGGTCAGGAAAAAAGTCAAAATTAATTTAAGGAATCTTATCTTACTTCATCCAATCTCATTTCATTATTTCATCCATTTTTTTGTGTGACCGTTACCAAGCAACAGTGGCGTGTACACTAAGCGACCTGTGGTCATGCTGGCAATCCCTGAATTCTGATTGGCCACGACAGGCGCCACCCCATTCTGCTAAACTTTGATTGGCTTTCAGCCTGAGGTCAAGACACCGACACAGTTTTTTTTTCATTTTGACAAGCTAAACAATGTTCTAACCATTATTTCTCTAGATCAAACACAAATAAATGTACAAAAATGGAGCAAAAACAGCTTCATGCATTTTAAAGACAGATTAGTTAAGGTGTTGGTAACGTTTGCAGAGAGAAATTTCTTTTTGAAAAATTTACAACAACACTGGCAAGAGATAAAAACAAGGAGATTGTGCTAGGATGGCAACAAATTTCCAACATATCTGTCAGTATCAAAAAATATATCAACAAGTGATGTGAAGGTGATTAAAGGTTGTGTACTTTTCAAAGAGTAATTTTTTTTATTTATTACCATCAATGCATTTAGAGAACCTAAAGACTTAACTTACAACCTCGTGAGTGCATAGTCTTGTGTAAAGGAGCCGGGATAATTGTGACACGCTTTATTTAATTGTACTTACTTACAGTGACATGCAGATTTTAGTAATCTCTATTAGTTAGCTTTAATTTTTCCTGGTTTAATTCACTTTCTTCTCTGTGCTCTGCTGTTTAATGAATTTGTGTGTATATGTGTATAAGTACTAACTGAAAAACTAGTAACTTTGGAGGTTATGAATGCTCAAATCTTTAATAGCATACATAACATATGACTTTACTCATTATATAAAACAAAAACAGTTAATCTACTGACTAAAGCTATACAGGCTATACAGGGTGAATTTCATAATTTTGCATGTATTTTCATCACCCCGCATCTCCCGCTAAAAACACAAACTGAAAACTAACCAAACACGTCAGATTATTGAAAATATGAAGCCTGGTCCACAGTGGGAGCTGGAGCCGAGCAGAGCCGAGCAGAGCCGAGCCCATTGGTCTCCCGGAGCTGTGAGCCGAGACAGCCCGGCCTATAAAAGCAGAGCGCGAGCGCAGCGCGGGGAGAGGACTGTACCTTCAGTCAGCACACAGCACCGCGAGCGCAGAAACACGCACAGCGCAGCCATGAGTGAGGTAGGTGCTTCTTAGCAGGCTGCTTTCTGCCCCATGTTGTCTTCTGATATTTTTTTAGCACTTGGTGTGAAGTTATCGGACCTGTGCAAGACAAACTGAGTGCATCTGCGACGCGCAGGTCCAGTGCGAACATTGCGTTTTGTCCAAACACCTGGAGTTTAGATCGCTTAGTCTTTGGTTGAACGTGCATTTAAAGAGTCATAGTCGTGAAATGTAACATCAGAACTAATGCATGGCTAACTATTTCTGTAATTCTGTTTTCTTCCTGTACCATTTTGGACCTCACCACCAAACCTGACAGTTACCCACTGAGTAAAAGTCAGTGATTCCTCTGGTTCATGACTGATGTGCAGCTTCACAAACATTAAGGACTATAGTTTTAAAAGAAGACAGCAGATCGGAGTGATAATCTGTGTGACAGTCCGTGAGACTATAAAATACAAAGTTAATATGGCTCAGCATATCTTCAGTGTGACATTTCCAACTGAAGCTCAATCCAGCATGAACACATGGCAGATGAAGCAGAGGCATTATTGACCCACAGTGTTAGCCCATGCATCATTGCACGGGCTAACATGCCGTTCCCACCTGTTTGTGGAGCTCACAGAGGGGTGGGTGTGTGATAATGTCAGAGTGGAGATTAGTGAGGACCCCAGCACCAATCTTCTCTGGAAGATGATTCACTGGCAACAAGCAAATTCTATAGTCACTGAATAATTCAAGCCTGCTGCTAACTCAGAGAAATAAAACATCTTCAGTGTGCACAGGGGAGCACTGGCTCCAATCAGACTTTATCACGAGTTTCAGCCCCAAGGACCAGGACTGACTAAAAGCACGTAATACATAGTGTATGTTTAGTGGGAATCACCAGAGCTCACACGATGTGATGTCATCACCATACTTCAGTGTCATACTACTGCCATTTGAAACGTTTTCAGATATGCTGAGTACAGCAACACATTGAAATGTATTTCCTTTTCTTAAAACTGCATATTATGTCCCCATGGGAAAACTTCAGTCAACGTCAGTTTTGTGTAGCCCTCTATTGTATACATACAAACGGTGTGAGTTTTTGTCCTGATTGGGTGTTTTGTTGCACCTAGACATGTTTTTGAATTAAAAAAGACATGAAAATATCACTTTTTACAATATATGACCTTTAATATGTTAGCCCAAAAAAGTTATTATTTATTCAAAATCAGTATATTTTTTTGATGTCTTCCTATCAATTCAATTGACCAAAAATACAATCAGGATTACACTGCATCAACTTCAGTCTGCTTTTAATCTGCATCCTGCTGTACTTGTGGGATGATGCATGCTGTACACCTGTTTTACACTGCAGAGACATTCTCAGTCATATGAAATAAAGTAAAACAAGCTATAATTGTTTGCTTGTGTGTAAACCGCTATGAACACCAGCTGCCACTTGAAGCCATATGAATCTTTTAATGCATTGGGATGTCTTTTTGTTCGCTGTCACACACACGCTACAGTCATGCTGTAGACTTCTCTCCTCCTCTCTGGTGTGCCGCTGTACAGAGTGAGTCCTATAAATAAGACATTACACACAGGAAAACTCCGCAAATTCAGCTGCATCTCATGTCAGTGATGGATTCATGTGCCTTTAACGAGCCAAGGCCAAGACAAGAGTACACTGCTCTGAATGAATAATTAAATACAAATCAATGGCTGGCTCCATCTACCTCCACACTCCACTGCTCTGCTTTACCTTTCTTCTGCTCAAACTCACACAAAGTTTTAGTGGTGCCTCGGCGCTCATCAGGATAATTGGCACTCTCACCAGCAGCAGTTGAGGAGATGCAAATCTCTATCGAATCTTGAAATGACCTGTGCACTTTCAAGTATTTTTTAGACGAATAAGAGAAATCCTAATTACCTCTCACCATCTGCCTTCAGAGCTTGAAGAATGTCTCTTTGTCATATAAAAATATAGCAGCTTATTTCTCTAGGGGCACTTTAACATTGATAACATCGTCTCAGGCAAGTACAGGCACTATATTATTTATATTCACTGCTATAAAGCCTTATGCCTTGTTTCACTGTAACTGTATTACAGCAAGCCAAACTGCTTCACAGCCAGAGGAATCAAAAATAAAAAAAAAACTCACACACAACCTTGATAGCTGCTGTTCAGCTCATCAATATTATTGTCAAATGAATAGTTAGATTGTGCTGGGATAATGAGGCTGTAACCCCGTCTGTGGTGGTGGTGTTGCTGCAGCTGATTCATCTTCAGCTGTGTCCATAAACATCAAGCAGTTTGAGGTTCCTGCGGTGAAAGTAGCTTAAATGGGTGGCCTGTCACCATAGTGATGAACAATTCGGTGTTTCCAGGCTTCACTATCTAGCAAATTATGACAACATGGAGACTGACATTAACAACACTTTGCAGTCAGTTTCAGCACAAACCGGCTGCATTTTCAGTCCTTTCTCCACGTGTTACCTGTTTGTGAAGATGATCTCACAGCTTTCTATGGTCTGCTGATTGTGATTATAGCAACATCATGATCATTATTCATAATCATGCAATCTATGAAAAGTATCCCATTAACACACTTCACAGTTTGAGATACTGGGCCTCATGCAGCTATTTGCGTTCACAATACTCACGACAAAGCAACAAGCTACATGTCATTTTCAGAGGAAGCCGGTAACATAAAGCTATAAAGTGATGGACACAACAGTGTGACGGATGTGATTTCAGCCTAGACAAAATGTTCACACGTTCATCCAAACGAAATTGTGGAATATTGAACAGCTTATTGTTATGCAAGAGCATTTTCTTAAAGGCGAGGTTTTATCGAAAGCTGATGATTTCTTTTTCACAGTCATTAAGCAGGAAGATACAGTTAAACATGAGCTGTCATGGAACAGTTTGTAAAGTGTTTAGGTTTATATACATGCTGCTGTTTCTAATTATTTAGAGGAAACATGTCATGCGAATGGCCATCTTGTAAGACAGCTGCCTGTATTCTGAACGCAGCACTACATTTCTTGGATATTTTCTTTTGAATTTCTGTAAAATGTAAATGGGATAAATCAACACTGGGAGCACCAGCCTGTTTTTCACCATCCAACTCTGCTCTTACGCAGGAGTGCTGAATGATGAATCCCACTTAATTGTACTTGTCTTTTTAACATGGGTCCCCGTAAACACTATACAGGAGCAGGTGTTGTGCTGTCTGGCACATGCCCCACAAATAAAAAAAAAATAAATAAAAAAAAATCACCTGTAAGATGCAGTTCAACAGCAGTGAAAATGACAAGCTGATAATATATTTAAATTCAATGATTTCCAGAGCACCAGGTCAGCTGTTTCTGGGGGAAAACTCATCTTAAACATAAAAACCTTATACATAAATCTCATGATCAATAATATAAATGTCATTATATGATATCAATGTGTGTTTTTAAGTTCCTCAAATATAGAAAGTAGTAAATAAGACATCTATGACATTTTCTCTAAACCAGGACAAAACAAAAATTGAGGTTCTGAGAAAGATGATGTGAACAAAAATGGCAAGAAAATGTGTTCACATCCTGAGTGAGGCCCATTGTGTTGTTCTGACTTTTACACAGCAAACAAGCATCTTATTAACCCATCTGATGTGAATATTCAGCGTGCTGTCATTAGTGCCTGCTGTTGTACTGTTTGGCTCACTGGAGGATCTGGGGACTTACTGCTCCTCTGTTTAAGCCTCAGGTTGTTCAACAAAACTTTAATTAGATGGCACTCAGTGGACAGGCTCCAGCCAACTGTGTGCAGTGCCAAAAAATGTCAGCTTCACTTTTCAGACTTTCAGCGAGAGATAATGATTTCTTCCCTGCCGCATTACCAGTTAGTCTCACACCAAAAAACTGATCCGTCCAGGCCACCTGCATGGTATTCCTCAACAGCAACAGAACCCAGTTAGCTCAATTTTTAATGATCAGTGAGAGCTCTGGGCTGTGAGGACGTCACTGTCGGTCAGTCGTGGTCAGATCACTTTGTTCACATGGTTGTGAAGAGCAGTGCAGCCTGTAGGGGCCACCAGCAGGGCTATTAGACTGCATGATTATTAAAGTTCTGCCTGGTGCAAGTGTGGAGGGGTGACTTTCCATTGGCCCAGAAATGAATTTAATCATTGACCTAAGGATTCCCTGACAAGGATTGAATTGAATTTAAACTAACTTTAAGGTTAAACACTGTCTGAATAAACTTCAAGTAAATTATGACAATCTTTGAAATTGTTGATCATATTAAAAATAAATAAATAAAAATTTTAATGCTGCTGAACTGTGTGAAAATTTGCAACAAGCATGATTAACATTTTTAAATTATCCTTCAAAACCTTTGACCGGGAGGTGTCATATAAATGTGTACAGTGATACAATTAAAATGCATTTTATATTTTTAACTGTAGTTTAATTATACACAAACTAGTTCAGTACACTAACTAATCAAGGGCATTCTTTATCAACAGTTTAATCTGAGGTTAACTGAGATTATTACCAAAAATGTCTGTTCATTCTGAAAATGTAATTATTGAGACTTTGTGCTTTAATACTGTCCTTCAATCAATGCATCAACATGTAAGTGGCCCCTCGCTGTGCTCACCTACAGCCGGCTTTAATTACAGTGAGAGCGGCTGCTTGGCAAAGCCATTTGTTTCATCATCCAAAGTGGACTGGAGCGCTTTTTATTAAATTAATGAGATAAGAGTGTTAAAAGTTGCTGATCAGTGTAAAGGGACAGCAGGCGGAGATGGGGGAAAGTGGTTGGGGATGGATTTCCTTAAAACTCCATTTTGCTGACTTGAGACTGATAAAGTGATTAGAAAGAAAAGGCTCTGCAGCTCCAGAGGAAATGCTCAAAGATCCTTGACGTGTGTTGATTTAATGTGATTCTTTTCTCACCTATTGACCTGAAACATAAATATTTTAATCTGCAATTCGCATGTAGACTGACCCTAATCCTGCTTTAAACAATGAACAGAGATTACACTGAAATAATCTGTAATCCATCTAAACTGACAGCAGGCTTTGGAGGTGCCTCCCCTCGCTGTTACCCAGCCTTTGGGATAATCCTGGTCTCTGCCAGGCTCTGCAGGGCAAGAAAGACCAACATCAGTGGGTTTGGAGTGGAATGTAAATGGTTAATTTAACAGAAGAATACAGCAGACTCTTAAACAGGATCAGTGCTATAGTAGCATCATCAGCTTTTACATAGAGCCTCACTGGTTATTAAAATGTCACACATCATGTCTCAGAGGAATTGCATAAAATTTCACAGAAGGAGAGCTGCTAATATTCACAGGCTGCCTTATAATACTCTAGAGACCGCCTGATTTAATCTGCAATATTAAGGAGTCACTTTAAATAAATAGTCCATAGTCCATAATGTATTTCCTACAGTGGATGGCAGTTCAAACACACCATTGTGGAGAAGCAGGCAAGAGTACCAGCAGAGACGCTAAGTGATGTATCGCCGTGGAGAGTTGCCCACTTAAAGATATTACTATCAGTTTATAGTATTTTAAAAACTTCCCTTTCCAATGGGGAACTTAAGTTTTTTGTGGTTTTATGCCTTCATCAAAGCCCCCAGCCTCCTTTGAAGAAAGCAGTGTGTTTTCCTTGCAGAATTGCCAGGGAGTGGCTGCAGACTGAGGCTGCCCCTGAGCCCTATGCCCCGAAAGCAGAAACACAACAGTTAAACAGAAAACTAACCAATAAAGAAAGCATAGAGCAACAACTTCTATATTCTGTAAGGTAAAATGACTTTTTGCCAAAGTTTGGTGGCTTTGAAGAGAGCATGGATAGACATACCAGCTGCACGTCTCCATATGGGAATATAATTTACAAAATGAACATCATGCTGTATTGAAGTAGCCCTGAAACTATTTATTGAGACCATACTGACAGTATGGTCTTATTTTAATAAATAAAATCAGAAGTAAGGTTCTTTTTCTAACTGATTAAATTAAAAATGACTTCTTTTTCAGCCAGTGAGGTCGCCCCCTTTTGTCCAGTAGGAAAAATGCAGGTTTAGGTGCTGCCTCCCTCCACAGCAGTAAATTACTTAGCTTCTTTGGTGGTTTGGCGGCTTGCTTCCCTTAAACATTGCTAAGTGCCATCTACTGTAGTTAATACACTGAAAAAAACCCACTTTAACATCCAACCTATCCCTGCGTATCACAGCGTTCATACATTCTATGTGACTGCACGTTTTAAAGCTTTGTCAAAATTTAATCGGCCAGTCTGAAAACGTCTCCTCCTCTGGCCAAGGCTTCACCTCGCCTCCACGCCTGCCTCCTCTTTGCCTGTTACTGACACAGACAATAAAGTCACACTCAAGTGAGCCAGCTAATTAGAGGGCTGATCCAACAGAAACAGCCCCTGATGCAGAGTATCTGGATACATTTCATCCTAATTCTTACTTGCTTTTGAAACATGCATGTATTTTGTTGTTCCCTGAATGGTTAACCACACCACCTAGTCACTTGTAGGGCTGCCGTCCCTGTGAACAGCTGCAAACAGTAGCTGGGGGGTGGAGCGTTTTTTAATTTTGCAGAGGATTTCTGGACCTGCATTAAATGTGAGCTGGAGCTTCTGCAGATAGATTAAAGTTATGTTGTGCAACGGAGTGGTAAAAATGTTGCGTTTTTGCAACTTTAATTATGCCCTCCGAGTGTTTACAATTGCTTTTTGATGGAGAGAGAAGGAGTCGTCTGTACAGTTTGATGTATGCTGCTGGGTGGGCTATACTCTGCATGCTAATGTTCTTTGGGGAAACCATGCTGCTATGCCATTAGTTTCACTTGAATAGCTCCAGCTGGAAGGCAAACTGTACCTTCTTTGTACTGTGATGATGTTGTTATACATATATGAGTGAGAGAAGTTTCTGCTGGCTGTACCAGATATGCTGCTATTTATAGGAGCCATTAAATCAAAATCAAAAGACAACAGCAAAAAAAGTCACAAAATGTTTGTTGTATCCAACATGTAGGACAACTCCTCCGGTCCATACAGCCAAACACAATGTGGTTGATCTCAGTTTTTCAGGTTTAGGCACGAAAACGAATTGGTTAGAGTTAGGTAGAGATTTTGGTTTGTGTTTGTTATGTTGCTTTTGGTTTCAAATGAAACATTAACAGCAGTCTCCTGAACTGTTTGTACTTAACATGTGAAGAGTAATGAACATGCAGTTTGTAAATGAACATGTAATCGGGAGCCAGGAAGTGCAGCTTGTTACGGTCCTTTGTGAATGTGGAAACTCAAAGTTATTTTAAATAAACTTGAAAGTTAATTTACCATTTTTAAGGAGGTTAACCATTGCTAAATATAATGGCAGTCTTGGTTGTAACTTGTAGCTGGCCGATAAAGCACAGCCTTTATGTGGCCATGTTACAGGATATAATAATCTCAACCTATATACAAGCATTGTCACAATGAGAAAACATTAGCCATTTTTTTCCCAGCCAGGGTGGAGGTAGTGGGGCCTAATGCGAGGGTTTCCCGAGGCTCAAATTGAAACTGGGACATAAGCTTTAAAATAAAGAATTAAAAAAAAATCAATAACACATATAGATGTCCCATAGAGATTATAATTGGCAGAGCATTTGAATTTTAACAGTGCTGACAATCAGGTAGCATTTTTTTTTTAATTTTTTAAAGCAAAAAACGGATTAAATTGAATAGTTCAAAACTAGGTACATGTTAACAGACTAACTTTGAACTATGTTCTTATTTAATGTGTTATGATAACACTAAACATTCAGTCCGTCAGTGTGAATGAATTGTAACCTGATAGTGCATCCTATTATCTACAAGACAACAGGCTGTCACACTACCATGAAATATTACAGTTAATACACAAAGAGCCCACGACTTCAGTCATAAGTACAAAACAAAGTGAGTAAAACACAAACTGGAGCTACATGATCAGCACCATGGACAGCTCCACTCAAACAAGCAACGCCACGGCAGTTAGCAGCTCAGAGATAAGTTATTCTCCTCTGTC
>JAOWBC010000182.1:22964652-22977179 GCA_028566105.1 Hypoplectrus providencianus
AGTTCAGGTGATTTGAATGACTTGATTCAGGTGTGCTTCTGCTTGGTTGGGATGAAAACCTGCAGCCACAGCGGCCCAAGCATGGATCAGTTTGACACCCCTGATATACAGCATATGCTGCTATGTCATCATTTTTATTCAAAATGGGACTATGATTTACAAGATGAACATAATGTTGATTGAGAAGACTTAAAACTCATGATTGGGATGAAAAAAATAAATGGCTGTGAAAATGTTTACTGAGGTAATAAATCAACTGAGAAATCAATGTGATCTTAAGTTGATTGAATTCATAAAAAATGTGTATTCTTTGTTGTAGATCCACTATCATATATTTTATTTCTTCAAATATATTGCAGACACCTTCATCATGAATATGATGAAGATCCTCTTCACATTGTTGAAAGGGTTTAACAATGGAAAGAGGCTTTTACCTAAATGCCACCCGAGCATCTGCCATGGGATTGAGTGAAAGGGCATCCTGCCTGTATGAAAATCGATAACACTCCCTTTTCCTATATACATGTTAAATCACAGTTTGAGGGAATAAATGTGTCATATTTCCGTCCATTCATATATTGGAGTGTAACCTGTAGGTCAGTTGCTTGACTTCACTGGTCACCACACTGTATTTTAGTTGCTCCATGTTCTTCAGACCTGGCCGTCATCCATCATTGTCCGTGTACTCTTAGGCTGCTTTAAATCTCTCAGGAACCAATTTGAACATGACCTTTCACAAACCTCTTATGGAAATAATCCCATCAGTCACTGTGGCAATTTGATTCATTCATGCAGCAGCACAGCATATTACTGAAACCGGTTCATAAAGTCTTACACCCTTTGTGGTGTAAAGGGCATCAACCCTGTGGTGCAGGTGTAATCCTGGAGATGGAATGTATGTGTGTGTGTGAGGGACTGAAAGGTCTGCGTGGCTTCTGCAATCATGAAATATCAATGTGCTTTTTATTGCCACATGTGTCATCCAAGGGCTTCAAGGTCAACAAAAGGCTCCGTCTAAACGTAAGTAGGCCATTTGGAGAAATCTCCATTTATGCAACAGTGCACATGTTTTGCAGCAGGTCAGCACAATGATGCACAGAGCTCTGTACTGCATGACAACGGTGTGGCTGGAATACACGACTGACTGTGTCACAACCCATAAAACCAAACCTTCACTTGTGTTAAGCTGCTGCTGCCTGTGTATTTTCGCAGTCACTGACTCGGCTTCAGTCTTCCTGCTTGAGCACTTGAGCACAGAATATGGTTTGACTGTTTATGATTACACCTCTGTGATATTACAACTTTAAATGTCTTTTCTCCCCATTTCAAAGAGGCATGTCTCCCCCTTTTCTTTTCACACAGGATGATTAAAGGAGTTGGTATATGGTGTGATTGTTTAAAAGGAAGTTTAATTACTCTGTACTCAGCTATTTTTAGATGGATGATTAGAGGAGTTTGTCTTTGGTCATGAAAAAAAAAACGTGTTCTCCATCAGACAGTGGAGAGCAGTCAGCTTTGAATGTTGATATATGAGCTTCTGCACTGTCCTTTAACTGAATGTCAGACATCTGTAATGACATTTATGTCAGACATGAATGAGGTCACTCTTTAAAAACTGCAACAGAGAAAAAAATGGCAATATAACCTATTTACTCTACACGTTTCTTGACTCAATTTTTAAAATAATATGTATTTAAAATATTCAGAGTAAAAATATTGAAAAAAATGTCCTAGTCACTATTTCACTATTTGTGTTTCCACAGCCAAAGATCGAGCTCTCAGCCAGGAAAACTGGTTTCAGAGCAGCACCACCTCTCTGCTGCTCTGAAACCACAAACTGAAACTGGGTGGGCGGCGGGATTATGGTGACCAACAAACCAAATTAAACAAGGATCATTAAAATGTATTGTATTTGTTAAACTTGCATCAGTTGGCTAGCTATAGTTTATACCAATGGCTTACACTGATATCTCTTGTTCAGTGTTAATGAGTGTGTTACCACCATCCATCGCCATCAAGACGAGCAGCACTCATGTGTTGTATTAGTCGTGTTGGATGCAGGCATCTGCTGACAGGACAAACAAACTAGTTTGTCGTCATCCCTGAAGCCTTTTCTCTTGTAAAGTAAAGGGAATACTGTTGTAAGTGTATTGAGGACAAGAGATCTAAAGAGCACCAAACATATTTTGTATAAACACAAGATTTGAGCTAAATGCTAATGTCACCATGCTTATAAGCTAATGTTAAGCAGGTTTTGTTTTTCAAATTAACTTTCTAAGTTAAATGCCAGAGGCAACCAATTTTGGCCTTTCCTCTAGGAAAGGTTACAGCTCTATACGAAGCCCTGCATATGGTGTCTGTTTTCATATTTCTAAATAACTTTTGAAAGCATTTGTAGCACCACAGAAACCACTGAGAGTGAACCTTGTGTTTTGGATGTTTAAATCATACCGTCTGTGATCACTTGCTGTGCTCCTATGGGACAGACATTGACAATAACTTTACATTTTTAGATTCACAAAATGTTTGTTTTTTTTTCCATTAAAAAATAAAGTAGGATTTTACTATTACTACCAGTTAAAACAATCATGCGTTTGATCTTAGCAAACTGAAATTATTTCCATGATCATTTGGGGAGGTAAGATCTGATCCTGGGTCTGAACTGGATCTAAGTCTGTCAGCCCTGTGACAGATGACCTTTCTGGGATCCTTTGGCAGCTGGGGTCAGCATAATCAAAACGGTTAATGAATCTCACTTCTGGTGATTCATAAAGCTGACACAGATTGATCCCACCGTCTTCTCACCACCTGTCTCTCTGCTCCATAGAAGACAAGAACAAGAACAACGCCCCCCAGGACTTTGACATCGACATGGAAGACCCGGAGACGGAGAAGGCCGCCGTGGCCATCCAGTCGCAGTTCAGAAAATTCCAGAAAAAGAAGCAGGATGTGAAGTCATAGAGCGGGCGCATTCAGCTGCGTCGCCACCACATGTGGTTCTTGCATGTCAATCAAACTGCACCGTCATGAACTGAAAAGGGAGGATGGGGGTGGGGGTGGGATTCCTGGAGGTGGAGGTTGTGTGGTCTGGGCTAAATAGTATCTTTGTGAAAGTGTGTGTGTAATTACAAACGTATAATGACTATTATATAGATTAAAAAAAAAGATAATGTGTGTATTTAAAACTTTCCTATAATTTTGCTATTTCAGTTTTTTACTTCAAAGACACTTTACAGTGTAGCTGCAGCAGAGCTTAAAGTTTTCCTATGTCACAATCAGTGTATTATACCCATGCTGACAACAAAACGAAAACAAGTCCTCTCATAAATTGTCCAACACTGATTACCTTTGATTCAGGGGGAATATAAAGCCACATGCTTTGCTGTGATTGACACTTTCACATGGGTCATGGTTTCATCGACTGTCTTAGCGAGGCGTCATAATCAAAAGATTTTCAGCTCTATTGGAGGTCTGTTCCTGGCATTTCCCTCTGGCTGGGTAAAATGATCCTGAACCTTTTTACGCCATATGAATGATGCTTTTAAAATCCAATCAATGTGTAATTTGTACAGGGACGTCGGAGGTCTCTCCGTCTAATGACAGAACCTGTCTGAGCTGTGTGTAGATGTTGTGCCTGTGATTTCCAGTTGTGTTTCTTTCCTTCTTCTCGTTCCAATGTGACTCAAACAATGTCATTGTTCAGTTGGCTACACATGTATGCTGTACAAGCACACACACTTATGCATGCAAGCTTAGATGACACACACATGGACACTCACACACATACAGAGAAATAAATAAAGGCATTGGAAAGGCGTGCGAGTTGATTTTCTTTCTACCAAAATATCAGCTTATTGGATGTGACTTGTCCATTCTGCTGTCCACTGTAAGAGCAGCGTGTGCAGTAGATTATATTAAACTGATTTCAATTTTTAACTATCATGGTTGAAATAAGACAAAAGGCAGAGTAAGCATTTGGGATTATTTGGTTTATATGTCCTTGACCTTGCAATGCACTCACACAGTGATGCACATGACCACCACATCCTGTCTTCAGTGCAGTTAAGAGACCCTGATGCACCGCACTGATGACTTTTTCTGCCCAAACTGCATATATATTGCACATTTGCTGGTTTTGATGGATTAAAAAAAATAAAAACTTCTGCATCAGTGCATTAAAATGTCTGCAGGCAGTGCAGTTACAGCTCTCCATGCCCACACCTGATACTCATGTAAGCAGTTTTACTGTTTTTCTAGTGAGACCACTTCTCATTATTTCTAGTCTTTTTTTTGTACCTTAGGTGATTGCCAGAAATGTATTTCCAATGTAACTAAAAGCAGCTCTTAATGACTGGTGGCTGGAGGAGTAAGTGGTCAGCAGTCATTTGAGTCAGAAAGTCTAATCAGTCAGATCAGATAACATCTTCAAGAAGTCAGTTAAAACCTTTTGCCATTAACCCATTGAAAGAATTTGACAGGAGAAAATATACAGCATCTCTGCAAAGCGTTCAGTACTCTACAGTGCTCACTGATGCAATCTGCGCTGGGCCATACATCCACGTTTATTACTTTACATCTCCAGAATCATTTCCCCAGCAGCCTCGGCGACAGCTTCATACTTCTCCGGCTGATCAGAGGGAAGAATCCAGTCCGCCTGAATTTTATTTATGACAGCAGTTATTAACTGCTAAGGGTGGCGGGGAGTAAATCTCTCATACCACGCTTAATTTGTTGTGGACTTGAGAGGAGGATGGCAGACATAGTTGTCATGCTGAGTAATGCACCCCCCTGCTAAACATCCTGTCTCCTCATATAACACCAGGGAAGCAATCTAGCAGGCAAGACGGGTGAGACTCAGGCAGAAACTTCAGGGAGGCAGCTCGGAAAGTCATCAATTAATAAACAAGTTTAGGAGGGCCTTTCTTTAAATTTGATAACACACCTATTGTAGGATTTAGAATGAAACTTTAAAGTTCTTGGTGTCATTTGTAGAGGTGGAGATGAACATACAGTGACTTTAGGAGAGGACAGACTTACAGTCTTCAATTAAACATTATTGTATATTAACTTCATCCCAGAATTTCTTTTTATTGCTACACCATGAATGGGGTCACGGGTTAGTTAACATGTAATGTCAGTTCAGATAGCTAATAGACCAGACGGTGGATCTTGGATATTTATACATCTGTACCTCTTTGATTTATAGCTCATGCTTTAATTATCTAAACACAAGATGTTTGAAGCTTCCTCACATTCTAGTCTTATGAAGTGTTGATAGTGGGGAAACTGTGTCTCAGGTTGCGTTGTCTGAGCTGATAAGAGCTGGAGTTTATCGCAACATGTCACACTGGAAATAAATTATTGGCGGAGAGAAAAATAACATGAAAACCTGCACAGAAATGCAAACTCGACACCATTTTGGAGTCTTAAGTGTTCTCTTAATTCAAAATTTGTTGAAGGTTCAGATTTATTGACATATAGTCATAACTAACTGAATTCCCCTCTGGTCACCCTCCTTTTCCCAGCATGTTGGAGAACTACAGAGGTTTGTCCATCTTGTGATAGATGCCAATGTTATTTGGTGGATTGCATGGAAATAGACCTGCTATGAGTGTGTTTTTAGGAGATGAGGTGGTCACTAATAGATACATTAAAGTTTAGAAAGCTTTAGTTGCTGTAAACTAACGGAGAGGCAGTTTCCATATTGCACTCGTGTCACTGAGGATGAAGCTGGCTGCAGAGAGAATGGGATAGTTAGTAACACAACTCTTTACAACACTGCCACCTGCAGGACAGAAGCTACAGGACCACAGGAGATGATGAGGCATGGCGGACGTCTCCCTGCTGTCATGATGAGAATAAGGCGAGGCTTCGGGGTCTCCTGCTGAGAGTCCCATAGAAAGCAGAGCCCAGCCTTCATCTCCACACCACCATCAGTCACTCATGTCAAACCCGTGGAGGACACTTTGGGGAACAGCCATTTTATTAATCAAATTTGAACTTTGTGTTAGTTTCTCTTTATTCCAGTGCCACCATGGTGAACACTCATGTTAAAAATAAAAAGTGACATTTTTTTTTCTCGTTAAAATGTATAATCATAATGAAGACAGTTAATCATAGAAACTAATCATAGAAACTGACATAATGACCTCACAGCATTTTGGATCAAACTCTTCTCCCTTCAGGCTAACTCAAAGAAACAGAAGGAACAGAAATGGGCCAGGGTAGACAGGAACAAAACAGCTTCTTACGTATATCCACATCTTTTTTTTTTTTTTAGATATTTCCCATAGACATTATAGGTTTGGTTTGAAGGGGGGATTCTGCTGGATTGTCTCACGTTTTTTTTCCCTGTAGAGGAGCATCACTGCAATGCAGCGACAGTAAATCTACTGAGGAGAGTGAGAGCCCTGAAGACTCTACCTAGTGCACTGAGAGTAAGGGGATCTATCTGGACACACTTGAGTCGGGGTGTTGTGAAGTGCAAACCATTAGTTCTCTAAACCCTCCCTATTCTAGCTAACATCATTTACCACCCTGGCAAACAAGCAGTGGCAAACTACACCTGAATACATAGCTGGAGTGTGTCCGGCCCTGTAAGTATACTCACAACATATTATTTTCATCATTACAGTACAGTATAGAGCAATAGTTTTCATATACTTTTCATATCTTTTTTCATATTGCACCATCAGAGAATGGGACACAGAGAAAGATCAACAGAGACTCCATTTCCTAATTAAAACGAGATATGTGCAAACATGACTAAGGACTTTATTAACCAAATCAATTCTTCCCTGTAATATCCACAAATAAAAGTGATTTCTCTTTTTATATATATATTTATAGTAATAAGAATAATAAATCTTCACATTGGATCATTTCATAGTGTGACAAAATGCTCGACTGGGCTGTCCAGCCACGATCGTAATCCTCATTGTCTTTTAATTGGTCAGTCCCCATGCATCCATAGGAAATAGATTTTTTTTTTCTTCAAAAAAAGTAACAATTTGAGAGCAGCTGAAAAGTTTGGACTGGTGTCAATTGCTTTCATTCCAAGATTTCTCCCAAGTTTCATTCAGTATTTCAGAAGGATATTCCATAGGAAAAAAATGACTCCAAATGGTCATCTTCCACTCCAGAAAAAAAAGATGTCCGGGTTCTTATGAAAACATTGTAGTAATGGTGATAATAGATCATTTGGTAATCAATAATTAATGATCATTAATAGCTGACAACTAACAATTAATAATCACTGATTAATTATAAAGAATTAACAATAATCAAGAATAAATAATGCTCCCTCGTTACTCAATTAGTTTGGCAAAACTCCGGCTGGAGTCGTTTCCGATGAGTGAATTTTTTCTCAAGTGAAACAAAAAAAGAAATACAAACAAGAGATAAAAGAAAGCTCTAAAATAAATAAAAGGAGATTAGTAAAAGTGACCCGCCCTTGGAGGGGAGGGACGTATATACAGAACTGCGTGGTGAAAGTCAGTTTACTGCACTTGAGTGTTAAGTCCAGTGTTAGAGTGAGTTCTAGTCCCGCCCTAGGTGCCCCTGCTGTTATACCAGCGTGTAGGACTTTGCGTAGGGGTTGCTGCTCTGTTTGAGATGTCCTCGCGAGTCCAGCAGGGACTCCTGGGAGGTGCTGAGCTTGGCGGCCTGGGCCAGCTCTGAGCCCTCTCTGTGGGGGAGTGTGGCCGCAGATCCAGGCTGCCACTGGGCCACTGGGTCCCTGCTGGCCTGAGGGGCCTCTGTGGGCGTTGGGGGCGCCATGCGAGAGGGCCGCTTCAGGGAGCGACTCTTCTGGGGCTCCAGACAGGCCTGACCCATGGCCGCTCTCTCCCCACTAGCTGTCCCCCTGGATGAGCCCGAGCAGGACATGCCTCGGTTTAACAGGAAGTCCATGCGCAGGTATGGAGGAAGGTGAACCAACTCGCCCCCTGCAGGACAACACACACACATCTCAGTTAGGCACACATTCCTGCACAACGTGAAATCCACTCTGCAATATATGCTTTATTGAGCTGCTTCAAAAATGTAAGAATCCAATCAGCATCAACAGCTGTTAAAACTATCAATAAGCTGTTACGAGCAAACACTTCAGTTAAAGCTCCATCAGTGCTGCAGAGTATTTTTACTCACCTTCATAGGTGATGGAAATACAGGAGTGAGCTTATCAAAGCAATAAATCATTAGGGATCATTCTGTATGATCATACACATTTGAAGGCTGTTTTCCTGTGTCCTTTCTCTGACACTGACGTCAGCTTATAGAAGTGTCAGATCTGACCCTCATCCTTCACCCTGTCACTACTGACTGTCACACTTACAACAGTAATTCTATATGACTAGTTAACACACGCTTAAGGCTACACACCATCATTATTAAGAGGTTACGAGTTATTTTGCTGTTAAATGAAGTGATGATTAATAATATGCACTTTTGAGTTATTCTTTAATGTGTGTTATTTTAACAGTTTATTATTTGTACATATTATTGTACAATATAGACTATATCAGGTATTTCTTATCAATTACTACTAATTATTACTAGTTATTTAATTATTTGTAATCGTCTGTAAACATTATTTGTATGGCAATTATAAAGTGGCAACTAATTCTTATAATACCTTTCTTACAAAAAATATGTTTTAATAATTCAGTATAATAAATCAGTTTCAACTTTATAATAGCCATTTAAATCATCTGAACCATACATTTGGTGAGAAGAAATAAAATGTACTTTTATACTCTGTCTCACAGCAGCCATAATTTCCTAGACTTGATTTCCAAATTTAAATTAAGTTCTCATACATTTTAAGTATGTGTTGTAAAATATTAATTTTCTAATATTTTGGAATGTCCTATTGTATTTAACTTGGACTCAACTTTTGATTTATTGGTTTCCCAGTTTCTCTCTTGAAGACTTTAAGCCTAACTTCACTGAGGATCATCATGAACTTGAATGAGTCTTAGGACACTTGACTGTGGGTATTAGCGTCACAGTTAATGGCTGGATAGCAGTATTAGACAGGAAGTTGTAGTGTAGGGATTAGTGTTATCAGCAACATAATGAAGCCAGCTGTAATAAAGGTTTGCATGCTGTCGGGGTTTAGGCCCAGACAGATCTGTGGCCTCACCCGGTCTGTGGGCCTTGGGCACGGCCATGTTCATGACCCGGCTGACGTCCTGAGGCTTGGGCGGGGAAGCAGTGAAGCGGCAGATGCCTGATTCGGACGGTGTGCTGGAGGTCAGGCTGTCGGTGTAGTCGTTGGTGCCTGCTGTCATCTGCTCTGATGAGGTGTCAGAGATGAAGCATTCTGTGATGGTGAACTTGGCGTGGCGCAGCTGCTCCTCCATCTTGGCGTGCTCATAGGCTCTGGCGAGCTCCTCGTAGGTGGAGGATGCGCTCTCTGTTGACACCATACTGCTCCGCGCTCGGTCTGGACATGGGCCGACGTTAGTGGAGGGATTAGTGTTAACAGTTAGTGGCACAATTGTTGTATGTAACTTTGTTAAAGTTGACAGACCGCTGATAATGATTTGAAGTTAGAGATGATCAGTAGTGTTACACTGCTACAGTTTGTTTCCACTTATGTTGCCTACCTGTGTCCTGAGATGGGCTGACGCTGTAGCTGTCACTTTCCTTGTCGACAGAGCCCGCAACTCTGGGAGTGGGCAGCCTCCAGTCAGTGCTGAGAGTGTGGGAGGAGACAGGGGGGTGTGGGCGGTTCAGGGTCCACTGGCTGGCGTAGCGGTTGCGAGCAGCTGGGCCGGCCTTGGCTGTGCGGCGAGCTGTGGGATCTGAGAATGCGAAGATGTAGATGTAAAGTCCCCCGTAAAGTAGCAGCTATCAGGGATAACTGTTTTGAAAGGTGGATAAACTAAGAGGCTGAGGAGGAACAAATATTATCCTGCCCGTTTGTATCTCTGATTCACATTTCTCCTGATAGATTACAAATCTTAGACATTTATGATGGCTTTACTTTCCAAGAGTGGTGATTGCTGACCTGCTGGCAGCAGACTACCACCTAATTGGGGGTGTCTGTAAATATGCTGAATAAAGTCAATACATATAAAAGTGAGTTGGAAATTACATATCATCTTTGTAGAGGTTGATCCAGGTTGAATAG
Organism: Hypoplectrus providencianus; assembly: GCA_028566105.1. NCBI lineage: Eukaryota > Metazoa > Chordata > Actinopteri > Perciformes > Serranidae > Hypoplectrus > Hypoplectrus providencianus. The sequence goes on from JAOWBC010000182.1 coordinate 22,974,791, forward strand.
TTATAAATAAATTATACTGTTTTGTCCTTGTTTCTGTATGTTTTCGGTGAGAAAAGCTATGTTTAGTTGCTAGTCTCTTCACAATAACATTTTGCTTTTGACTAATTGACCACAAGGAGAGGACAATTTTGTCGGATGGACTTCATACCAGAGTAGCCAAGGTAAACATTACATCTTTGTGGTGCAACCAACTATCAGCTTAAGTATCAAACTAACAAGTTTCAACAAATTGTTTTGTATCGACTTTACACCCTTACTTAAAGTGGGAGAGAACTTAGTTTTATCTGGTGCTACAGGCTGGAGGCCATGATAGCAAAGGTAATAGTACCAAATTTACTGCATCTAATCTCAGTTACCATCAGAATTTACAAAATGGTCAACTTTGACTCCTGGACAAACATGAAGCTGACAGACAATACGATCACCTCTCAGGTCAGTCAACAGGTGTAACTATTTCATATTTGAAAGTGAAACTTTGGCACCTAATCTGTGACCTCATCATTCACACATAGAAGCTTGACACAGCAGACAGCGGGCAGTGAAGACAATAACTAATGTAAAGATGGTGGTAATATGCAGCAATATGCCAGGAATGGCAGGACCAGAAAGCTGGTGAACAATGAAAGATATAATATTAAGCTCAGCCATTCAAGTGTTTTAAGAGCAGGAAACTTGTTGTTGAAATGTCTGTTTAGAAGAATACTCCACAGGGTAGAAGAGTATGTCACATGAGTGTGGTGGTAAACAAAAAGCACAGTGATGGGGGAAAAAATACAAAATCACCAAAAAAACGTATTCTATAACGGAAACAATACCAAGTGTGATAGTAAATGCGTTATGAAGTTTAAAAAAAAGTGTCCGTACTGGACTTACTGGTTCCTGGTCTGGCATCAGACACATCTACCAGTGGACCAGTGGCCTGGGACAGGGACTGGTAGTGGACTGTGTGGGTGACTGTTGAGGACTTCTGTTTCTGGGTCTCCCCAAAGTCGTTATCAGTCAGCAACACAGTGGACCTGTCATCTGTGGGACAGAAACAAAAACAAGCTCAGCACCACAGTAACCAGGTTCATCTGCTGTATGTTCACTTTCTTCACTACTGTGTGCACAGTGGTGAGCTTACCAACAGTTTCCATAGTGTCTCTCTCCTCGATCAGGAGCTGGGCTCTGGGGATGTCGATGTGCATGCGGAGCGTCTGTTGCTGTTTGTTGATTGGCTCTGCTGGACGTGTGTTTTTACTGGAGAGCAAAAAACAAGAAAAAAAGAACACAATTATTAGACGCTCTTGTTGTAATTTATTCTCTCTGATAAAATCTGAGTAGTTAGGTTAATTATAAATCTTACCTCATCAGCATCTCAGCCAAACTCTTTGCATCTGGAAAGTAAAGAGCGAGAACATCATTTAACTTGATGAACAGAAGAAAACAGGCTGGAATCTGTTGTGTTAGACGACTCTCATCTTCTCTCACCTCTGAGCCTCTTGAGCCTCTGCTCCCTCCTCCGTCTTCTCAGAACCAGCAGCCCGATGAAGATTACTACGATACCCACCAACACACAGGAAATAGTCACCATCATCTTCAGACCTTCGCCTCCCCCAGAGTTGTCCTCGCTCACATTAGGAGCCTTCACCAGAGGTGCGATTGTGCCTGTGCAGAAGTCGTATGATGTGTTATGACAGCTATAACATATTGTTCACATGAAAGAGAACACATTTCAGCTCCTTCACAACTAAATGTTTAGTCTGACTGTTTTCTTGAGCAGCAGGATATCAGCGAAGGATCAAGTTTAAAAGTTTGGTTACATGGAGACAAACTATTCATGATGATTGAGCTTGAATTATATGCATTCATATTATAGCTGTCACAATACTGTTTAATCTGATATCAATACAAGAATTGAAGAATACACACATAATGCTGTCAGTCAGTCATTAATTCCTCTGTTTCCTCCTATGTTAATGTATCATGTCTCTTTTGTTTTCCAAATGATTTAAACTCAAAATATGATAAAATATATAAAATATCATAAGTTATCACAAGTGTTTTATAAACATGACATCAATATTTTATAAATTACAAATAAATATTTTCTGAACACATTTTTTTAAAACTATCACAGTAATCATCAATACTGTTATAAGCAACACCCTAATTCCTCTGGATCAAAATTAGGTAGTATGTATTCTGACTACTCTATGACTACTCCAGAATCATGGAAACATCCGCTGTTAAAGCCTAAATTGTCATCCAACCAGTAGTTGGTTCAAAAACTGTGGAGGCATTCAGTAAGCATGTGATGGAAGTCTCACAAACAGAAACACACACACACACACACAGACACACACACACACACACACACACACACACACACACACACACACACACACAC
>JAOWBC010000182.1:22983983-23012938 GCA_028566105.1 Hypoplectrus providencianus
ATAATATTTTCCAGCAACATTTAACGCTGACTTAATATCCAAGGATCAGTCTGGTACTGTTCTATAGAATGCTTAATGTCAAAAAAATACAATAAACACACAAAACCAACAATGGATGAATAAGTCCCTTTTCTCTATGTGATAGAGCTCCACTGATGTCCAAGAAGTAATTAGAAACACATCAATGAGAGATGCAGTTCTATATTTAGCAAAAACTGAACACATCAACCAGGCCTTTCAGTTCAAATGTTTAGACAACTAACATCCCTGATGGGTGTGGTTGGGTGGGGTTAAAAAAGTGACTCTAGATCAATACTGATTCCCCTTTTAGGATTCCTGAATTGTTCATTTGTTCAGAAGGAGAATCGACCAAGATTCAAAGATTGTAAAGATGTGTGGATTGAAAGTCAATGAATGATGTGTTTAGGCACAAATAGCCTTGGTGCTGAGTACCACAGACGGGGATAAGTGGTCTTGTTGTGAGATTTGTTGACAAAAAACAAAAGCACAGAAGCATATTCCTTTAGTTATGCTAGGTAACTTGTGCTGATTTCTAATGATGATTAATAGCTCAATTTTAATTCAACTTTTAAAAATAATAAATTGTCTATAGATTTAACAGAAACATTTTAAAGTTAAACAGTCTAATTATGCAAGCTTATTTTTTTAAACAAATGTGCATACCGTAGGGTGTGGGTTGGAGCAGAAAACGGTGTATTTCCTGATGATTCCGTTCACTTTGAGAGGAGGAAGCCAGGAGACGAACACCACTGAGTTTGATGCAGCTGCTGCCTTCACACCCGCTGGTGGCCCAGGAACTGAAAGGAAAAGATGGTCTAGTTGATATATTTCTCACATTAAGTTAATATTATTACTCTGAAGATTTTTATGGTGCCTTTTACACTGATTATAAAGCTAGATAACAAATGGATGAAAGTCATATTTTACCAGAGTTACTGCTACATGTGAATTACAGCTGCAGCTCTCCACTTAATAAGCATATTTAAGAACCTTGCCTCATTTTTACCACAGGGGTTCATTCACTGTTGCAAAATATTCCTAAATCTGCCAAGCTGACATTTCCCCATTTAATGTAAAGATAAGACCTACTGTAATTCCTTGAGGCCCTACAGCAGCAAATCCAACTGACATTTCAGTCTAAGCATAGCTGTAAAGCAGCTTGAGTGAGAATTTTGCCTAAACTAGAGCAATGTGATTGCTGCCCTTGTAATATTATTTGGAGAGTTGATTTTATCTTCCTACCGTCCTCCTTGGTGCGGGTGTAAATCTGTTCGCTGCGGACACCATCTCCTGCTCTGGTGAAGGCCAACACCTGGATGCTATAGTTGGTGTACTTCTCCAGTCCATCCAGCTCCAGAGAGGGTTTAGAAGTTGTCACATTCCTGATCTCTCCGAGCTCTGTTGGACAGAAAACAGGACAGGAGACAGTGGAGCTGTAAAGTCAGATTTAGTGAGGACACATCAGGTCAAAGGCCTTTTCACAGCAGGTTTCTTATTGTAAATAAAGCAGCAGTGATATGACAAGCTGCCACTGGTCCAAACATGTAACTAATATATTATACAGCAGACCACATACATAAAAGTAGATGTCAGGCCCAAGGGTGTCATAGCACAGCCTTGGATGTAATGTCATATTCAATCACAAAGCTTAAACAACCCTGCAGCCAAGGTCTGCAATGGTGGCAGGCCTTGACTGGCAACCTGCTACCCTCAGCTGTTACACTTTGAATTATTAATGTCTTTCTGTGTCACTCCCTGTCCACATGACTTCTTAACAGTGTTTTGTCTCCCTTTATTTCTCTATCTTACTTCTCTCCAGCTAAACATGAGGCCAGCTACATCGCCTCTTCTATGGCTTTTAATGAGCAATTAACTGTCTAGAATACCTGCTTCAACTGCAGAACTGCAGCACGACATTGTGTTTGACTAGGCTCTATGTTTCAGGGTTGTCATCTTAAAACTTTGTCCCTTTTATAATGTGTCCCCAGTTCAAAAATGTATTGTAATACGCTGGTTGTATAAAAAATGTTTTCTATAAGTACATTCTATTTTAAGCCTGTTTTGCTGGCCATTATTAGCCTCCTAATTAATATCAGGTCAGCACAGGATTATTGAGGGTATTTGAGTGCAGAACACTGCTGACAACTGCAATGAGCACATGGAGCACTAAAACACCGGAGCACTGATACAACGTGCACCAGTGTTTGTTAGATAGGGCTGTAACTCCCTCTGCTGGTCACTGACAGTACAGCCTCACGTACTGATGAATGGCTCTATTTATGCCACTGTGACTGAATGGTACAAAAAGAATAGCATAAAACAGTTTCATTACAAAAGATATATATTCATTCTGGAATGTTGAGTGCTAATTTTGTTATATTTACAATATATACAAGTGAAACCATTTAAAAAAACTAACACTGACATTGACTTTGAGCATACACCCACAGAGCCATCGACTGTTACCATGCAGACTAGTGCGGGCTGTCAAGTCTGCAGCATTCCTGTTCTATAGGCAGGGCAACATGATGTGACAGAGCAGGGGTCAAAGGTAATCGTGCTGTCACAACCAGTCCCACTGACGCAAACCCGGCATGTGACAATGGCATGGCATGCTGTCTCACTCTAACAGAACCATGCAGACTTTGGTCATTATTAAAGGTTACTTCCCTTAGGTTAAGGTTAATACACCTGTGTTTCTCAGCTATATCTTACTCATTAGCATCAATTACAATAAATGTTATTTTATTTTTTAAATAAAAACACAGCTCTACAAATGTTTTTGTTGTAAAATAAATCAGTTCTTGTGAATAAATCATGTTTTTTTCACCTTAATGGGTAATTTAAAAATTCATTGTGCTGATTATTCATTAATTCAGTGGGTATCTTTACATTCGGTGTGAGAAACTCTAATGTTTTGTTTGTATCGTTGTGGTCCAACATCTGTTTTGAGTTCATGTCTTTACTTATAGGTCATATACAAAGCAGATTTTTTGAAGAATTTTCACTTTAGTTTGTGTTTGTGTTTTCAGTCATCTTCTTCCCTGTGTTTGCTGGTGCACTGCAACATCAATCAGTGTGTTAGTGCTATCTGTCGATCAGTGGAACACTACTGACAGAAAATAACAGGGACACTCATACTCCAAGCAGCTCCACAGCACCTTCTCCACAGACAATTTTTACCATAATCATACGAGTTATATGTTGGACAGTAGCTGCCAAAATCTAAAATAAACACGACATAAATAAATGTAGCAAAAGTATATTAATATCAATGTACCACAATGAATTTTACAAATATAAATCTATGTATGTGCTTGTAAATATATAATGAATTAATTAATTGATAGAATATGAAAAATTTCTGTTTCAATTTGCTTCTTTTTCTAACCGGTATAATAACCCCCTCATTTATTTAGATTCCTATTTAGTTTATAACATCATTTATTAACTTTAAAATGTATATCTCGACTTTTTTAGACATATTTATTTGTTTTTAAATACATGTAATTATTTAATGTAATAATGTGTAATGTAATGTAACCATCTTGAAATTTTTACACAACATGTAAGGATAAAATACAGATTCCTGAGACCATCTAAATACCATTAATGCTCTTAATATTTTGAAGTGCACAGATCTAGAAGTGTACCTCCATCAGGCAGGTTGGCCCAGTAGATGACCCTGAAGCCCAGCAGGTTGCCATTCAGAGCGTCTTTGGGAGGGGTCAGCCAGGACAGAGAGATGACTTCTGGAGATGTGGCTGTGGCCTGGACATTCTCTGGAGGACGACTGGGGACTGAGGGAAAGACCCAGGAGACAGACTATCACAACACTGGACTCTCAGTAGAAACTAAAGGATCAGCACCATGTGGCAGCACCCTCTGATCTCCACTAGGCTGTGATACATCCTCACAAATTAAAGCAAGCTGTTTCTCTGCTTTGAGAAGAGAAAATCCACAGCTGCTGGGTGACAGAATCACTCTTGTTTGGACAAAGTTAACGTGAATCCAAATACAGAACACATTCAAGATATTTGAAGAATTCTTGGTTGGTTTGGCTGTATCTATGTACTGATGTCTTTTTCTTATGTTTAATCAGGCTTCCTTTAATTGAATGTTTTTGTGTTACTGTTATATTTAGAACATCCTGAACATGACCAAAATTTCACAATTTGTTGTAATTTTCCTGTCTTACCGTCCTCCAGCGTGGTTGCAGCCACCTCTGTGGAGGAGGGCCCTGTTCCAGCACTGTTGCTGGCTTGCACCACAACTCCATACTGGGTGAATTTCTTCAGGTTGTCCAGCACCAGGCTTTCTGCATTGTCCCCTGTGGTCTCCACACTGATCACACTGAACTGGTAATTTCCACCAGAGCTGTACTCCCTGTAGCCCACCTGGTAACCTCTGATGGCTCCATTCTGCAGGTGCTTTTTTGGTGCCTGGCGAGAAAAACATACGGGTTGTTTGAGACAATGAGGTTGAATACCCCTGCTTTTTGATTTACTTAGCTGAAAAAGTACCACAAGCCAAATTAGTCAATGTTTTAGTCAGAAACTGATGAATAACACCTAAAGCTCAAGCTAAATTATGATGAATAAATAAAGTCTGGTCAGTAATCTTTGAACTTATAAGCTTGGGAATTGGTTTTATTAGGTTCGGGTTTCAGCTTGGCAACGTCCCCAACACTCATCTCAATATCACCAGGCTGTTACAAGAACAAGGCCCTCTTCTGATCTTACTTGTCAACAAAACCAGACAGGGCCAGTGTCCTACAAGCATACCTCAAGAAAATGAGACACCCCAAGGTCTTTCTGTCTGGACAGGCTGGATCCACTCTCACATGGGAGTTTATAAAGGTTTCAATGACCCCTTTAGTTATTGAACAATGATTCAGCAATTTACAACACATCAGTAAATAACAGCGACTAAAGAAGCTTGCTTTATAATACATCTATTTTCCAATAATTCTAATACATATTTATTTTCTTTGCTCTTCCCCTGAGTGGCATTTTCTACCCAAGACCTTTAAAGTTCAGGGTAGGTACCCTCTTTTGTATACATTCATGCCCCTGACAGAGGGAAGGGGCACAGTGGGGGGATGAGGGCTGTAATTTCTCTGGGGATTTTAAACAGTCATTTCCAGCCAAAAGCCAGCATCATCCCTGATTGTACCTATCAAGACACAACAGGGCTAGAGGAACTCACCCTCCAAGTGACTCGGATACTCTGAGAAGAGAGGGCTTCCAGCTGCACTTCCTGAGGGGGTCCATCAGGAGCTGAGAGCACATCAAAAATATGTTAGAAATCTGTACTCACCCAAACACTGTCTCAAATTATTTTTTCAAAATGCATAAAAACCCCTAAAAACAAAGGTGCAGAAGTGGATCAGAGTCTAGCTCTGGCTATTAGAACAAATGTGATGGTAGCATTTATAAGTGGGGCTGGAGGTGAGGAGGAGTGCTCTGTGTGGGGTGGAAGAGACAGGAGATGAAGGCATATGGGGGCTAAATTGCAGATGGGGTCCAGCCTCAGTCTATTGACCGTAGTGTGACATTTACTACTGAGGCCGCTAATTGAAATTTTCTGCTTTTAGTGCGAGGTCAGCGTGTGTTCAATAATGCAACAGAGCCAATGGAGCTGATGTCACCAGGCTGTTAATGAATTGACTCAGCTGGCCCTTCACCTTCCTTTATCTTGTGTCTTTGACTCTCCACCTCCACTCATGTATTTGGTCCTATGATTTGTTGTGTTGCAGTAACAAATTCAACTTACTCTTACTATAACTGTTTATGAATTGAAAATAAGATTGGATGATAATTGTTTTGAGACATCTGTGCATGACTTAGATCTGTACAGAATCCAGATCTTTCTTCTCACCTGCTTCGTCAGTGGTGATGGTGAGCTCATTGCTGGCCTCACTCTTGCCAATCAGGTTCTTGGCGAACATGCGGATGTTGTAGGTGGAGGAGGGGTGCAGGTCGATGATGGTGGCCTGGTTGAGCTGAGGGGAGACATCTTTGGTCTTCTGAGCGGTATCCCAAGAGGCTGTGGAGGGAAGAGGGCAAGGTTTATTGGGGTTGCTAAAGTCAAAGCTAAGTGCATTAGGGCAGGATATATTAAATCATAGTGCTGAGACAAAGTGAACACAGGGATAATCAACCAACACACACAGTTCTTTATATACTTCAACCAAAGCTATGTCAAATTATTTCACTTATGCTCCTATGATCTTTTCTTGTACCTGACTTGTTCTTGCTCTCAATATCAAAGCCTGTGATTGGGCTGTTGCCATCGAAACCCATAGTCCAACGCAGTGCAATGGTCCTGTCCTTTACTTCTCTGATCTCCACCTCCGGCGGGTCAGGGGGCTCTACAAGGCACAACGGCAGCAAACAGTGTTATTTTGTTGTTCCTGAACTTAAAATATCAGGTATTGAAAGGCCATTATCTGCAGCTGTTGTGAAGGCTGAGAAGTTCAGTATTATATTTTCTTTGAGCAGTGGAGGCAGGTGAAGACATACCTTGCACTGTGAGCTGGATGATTCCTCTATCTTCACCAAATGAGTTGATGGCATGGCAAGAGAAGAAGCCAGAGTCCTCCCTCACTGTGGGCATGATCTGATATAAGAATGAGATGAGGTTAAAAAAAACTTACTGTGAAGCTGGATGTTCACTTATCCCTTGTGGTAATACACATCACCACTAAGCCCTTTTCTCCAGCAGGACCACAGAAAAACTACAAGTCCAGTTTTCAAAGAACTTAGTGGAGCCATGGAGCATGGGCCAAAAAGGAAACAGTTATGATTTTGTATCCGTCGATACAAATCATAGGGTGAAACACACATTTGCATTAACACTGCATATAGGGCTTGGCCTTGGTGGAGGTCTGTAGCCCTTTGTGATCCATCAGAACTACTTTTAGGCGAATACCATTGTGATGTTTTACTCAAATTAGAACTAAAAATTTGCAAACTGCAATGTTAAGGCAGATGAGAATTAAATGGGAAACATTATGATGATTCACTGTAAAGTCATGTTAATTATGTTTGCTTAATCAGATAAACTCATATTTGTTTGAAAGTTGTAAGAAATCATGAATCCTTCATAGGAAGAGAAAATTAGTGTGCTGACATGAGCAGTGACTGTTTGACAAAGAGTGTCTCAAACTATGTCAATCGAAGGACTTAATAGTTACTATCTAAAATCCAATAAGAGAAAAGAAAAAAGGAGAAAAATGATTACTCTATATGCATTGTCTTTATATATAATATAAATATCGAAAATTGAATTTATAGACCTATGTTGAATTTAACACTTCTGTGTGACAGAGCCTCCTACCTGCAGGGTGGAGATGACTTCATCGCCCACCTCCTTGACAGAAACCACATAGCGACTGGTCTCGGGGTTGATGATGCGTTCCTCCTTCTCCCAGCGAACCATGATGGGTTTCTCACCGTGCGCCGTGCAGCTCATCTTCTTCTCTTCACCCTGCGTTGCCAGTGTGGTGTTGGGGTACGATGTGATCATGGCAGGGACTGGAGTGAAAATAAGGTGGAGAAAAAGAGATGAAAATATCTAGTGAGATATATTTTCTATATAGCTACATATATTGTTCAAAGGATTAGAACAAGCACAGGACTGTGAGACCCATTTCTGTAATTAAAATTCAACTCATTATCCTGAAATGTATAGTACATATACAAATTAAAAAATGCCACACCCCCATAAATCATATACTTTTATTAAAAACTGTATTGTCCAGTAACACTTCTCCTGACATTGTCAATCACTGCCACCCAACTTTCAGCCAATCACCAGGTCCTTAGCATTTTTAAGTGGGCTCACTTAAAAACAACTACAATCTAGTTTGTTAATTCACAGTTACTTCAGTCAAGTATGATGGATTAAACACAATATTTTCTTCAGAGGAAGACACATAACTTTGTTGAAAGCAAACACATGATTATTGTAACCAGACAGATTGGAATTGACTGAAAGTTGAGATGGCAGTGACAGGTGAGAATTTGAGAAATCATAACTTTACAGAGTCATTGGAAACTGTACATGGAAACTACGTATCCCAAAATAAGTAACCCACGCATTGTTAATATAGTGAAACTGAACTTATAGCTTCCCTTTAAAGTTGTGCTAAAGGCATGACGCAGGCTGAGGCTGCCTCGGTGTGAATCTTGTATCTGAGGGTCCTAAATGGTACAATGATGCTCTAACAACACTCTGAAGACAACACACTAACGACATACATGCCTCATTACACCCACAGCAGAGTGTATAACAACCCTCTGCTCCCAGATGCTCACATACACTCACACCCACGCACCCGCACCCGCACACAAGCCTGAGCAAGCACGCTGATGTGTGTGTGAACTCTTGCATACACACAAACACAAACACACAAAGCGTGACTTCAGTGATGTGATGCTAAGTGTCAGGCAAGAGGCTGCAAACATTTAAGCCTCATCTCTTATTCACTCTGCAGCCATTTGGGGCTTGGCTATGGAAAAGAACGCTGATTTATTTTGCATGACAAGTATGAATTTTTTGTAAGGCACATTTGGAAAAGTGAGGGAAAAAAGCTCAGGCTTTACTTAAACGTTTTCGTTTTAATGCAGATCTACTTTCATTTTGCAGTGTAAGTGGCTCAGAGGTGATGCAGGGCCATGTTGTTGAGTGGGATACTGCGCTGGGTGACAAAAAGCAAGGACGCAGAGATCAAGGTGTGAAAAGGACATCCTGAACAAAAGCATGAACAGGAATTTCAGCTTCCGGTGTCTGGAGTAGAAATACATTAAAGCTACACTTGTGTTAACAGCACATTTTTGCAGTTAATACTTATTTTCTGTATAACATTATATGATGTGCTGATAAACGGGCTTGCTGAATGGTTTAACATTTTAAAAATACTGCAGTGATTGAAAAAACACAACGTATTATGCTTAAAGAAAAAAAATTAAATATGAGAATATTTAGAAATAGGATCTGCAATATTTGATGCTGTCTGCTCTGATTCATTTCTTAAAAAAATGACATGAACAGCTGGTTATATATGAACTAACGAGAGTCGACCTATCACCTTTGGGTTTGTGTGGAGGGATTGGGGAGGATGCTTTTGATCTCACAGACAAAAACAATGTGATTTTTGCAGACAGCAATTGAATCTACATATCAGTTAAAAAAAAATGTTACATTGAGGGATGCAAAAAAGCATTATTGGAATTTAAGGTTAATTCTGTAACTAGAAAATGCTGTAATTGAAACATTAACAACATTAGATGAAAAATAGATAAATTAGACCAGTAACAGCTCCACACTAGTTTGAAAGTGTTAAACTGACAAGAGCTGTATATCCTTTATTCAACTAATGATGAAATATTCACAATTTATTTTTGCATCATTAACTATCATCACTGTTCATCTATTTTTCGGTTACTGACATTGGCATACAAAAATCTATTTGCAGATGTGTAGATTTTATGTGCTTCTCTGTCTATTAAATTCCCCTTCTTTTTATTGTGCGAGCAGCAGACAGCTCCACTGTTAATATGTAATAATCATCAAATTAAATCTGCTTTACGACATGACATTTTGATATGAGATTAATCTGTTAGAAGGCAGAGACACAAAAGCAAACAAACACTCAACAATGTAAGTGTCTATGCAACATGAGGAGGGCTCAGGGATGAGACATGAGCAATGTCTCCATCTGTGTCCAAGTGTGTTTAAACATGCATCAACTCATGTCTATGCATATGCACGTGCGTGTGTGTGTGTGTGTGTGTGTGTGTGTGTGTGTGTGTCTGTGTGTGTTTGTGTGTGTAAGGAGCCCAGCTGAGCCAGCCCTGAGGCACACTTTGTGGCCCTGTAATTGTTGTGTTGATGTATTTCTTTAATATCCAGTGGAATTATGGGAGCAGCACAGCAGGGAGAAATGAGGAGAGAAAAAGAAAGAAAAGAAAGAGAGGAGGTGAAGAAGGAAAAAGGGAGTCCCCTGTCTCATTAGGACTCAACTCCCCTGATATCTAATTGAGCCTGAACACCACACATGGGGCAAAGCACACAGCAAACCTACAGGGCTGAGCGGCCTGCCAGAGAGGCCTGATTTCATCATAAATATTACCTCATATCATGTCACTTTGTCTTGGTTCATCTTATCATTAAAATCTCTGTTTATATGTTATGATGGATTAAATACTTTATTAATACCTTTCTGTATGCATATAATTCCCTTTTTATAACGCATATTGACATGCTCAATTGAAGCATAAGTAGTGCAAGCCTAAATAACGCTCACTGTTTTTTCACTCATATCACAGACACAGAGAAAGCACTGCTCCTCTTTGGAAACCAATAAAGTGATGTGTTTATGAGGAAGAGAGGAGGTTGATGGCAAATAACAGTGTGTTGTATTCCCAAACATGTCTATTTTCTATCTAGAGATTATACCTAGAAATATAGAGCTGTATCTGGAGCTTCCATTACGAAAAAAACAAAACATCAGCATTACAGCTTTTGGAAAACCAAAGAATAATAAGTGTGTGTAATGAATGTTTACTGCACGGCACAGTGAGCCTTTTATGTGGAGGTGAGGAGAGCCCTGTTCCTCCACAGCAACCCAGAGGGCAGTGATGATACACATAAGCCTGCAGGGGATTGTGGGGGATAGGCTGGCTGCTGATAGGCTATTCCCGTGAGACAAAAGCCCCCCTCCACTCCCTCCCTTCTCCCAGGCTCCCTTTCACCTGGCCAGGTTACCATGCCAACCAGCATCGGACAGTCTCTCCTCTCCTCTTCTCTCCCAACCTCGCCTCCCTCCCTCCTCCCTCTCCTCCTTCCTCTCCCTCTCTATCTCTCTCTCTCTCTCGCACTCTCTCCAGTCTCTACTCTTAGAAAAAGGGCCATTTCTAGTAGCCAGGAATAGAACATGGACCTGCCATTGATTTTCACAGGAGTATGATGATGATTACACAATGACGCCCTGAATGTCGCAATGCAGAGCCAAAAAAAAAGATACAAAAAGAAAATGTATCTAGTGTCTCTAAGCTGTGGTGTTAGTGATGTGGAAAGCAGTATTAGCCAAATGAAGAAATTGGTAGGAAAAACACAAAGTTATAGCTGGCTGGATATAATACTTTAGTGTGAGGCTGCTAATTCATGAATATAGAAAAGCAGTGAAACAATGTCAGAGGTTCAATAAGTGAGTGAGAGGCAATGAAAAGGGATTCCACTTATATTCAAAAAGGCCACATATCAGCCACACCATTGTTAATCACAACTAAAAGGAAATAACCTAAACATCAGAGCTGTTTGTTAAACAAAAATGTTTTTCAATTATGATTTTGGTTTAGGAAAACACGATAATAAGGAAATACATGAATGAATCCAGCACAGGGTTAGGGTTAGGACTGGCACCTTTTCCAGTGGTGCCCATTTTTGCTGAGATACTGACTGGAATGTAATCAGAATAGTTTATTCAAATATTGAATATATGCTTTGGTTTTCAGTCGATTGTGGTTGTTTTTTTTAAAACTTTAATTTTTTTTTCTCATTTATTTCTATCTATTTGAGTATGTGAGTATATTAAGTAGTTTTTGTAGGTTGTTGCAGTGCTGTAACATTATAGAGTATACCGTTTTTAAATTTATTTTCCAGCTGAATTATATTTTATGTTCAAAATAATCTACTGTTACAGAGGATTTTTAAAAAATGTTCTATAAAAGCAGGATGCAAGTCAATTTTCCTCAGGGGTAATATATTCTTTGTCAGCTGTATCTGAACTGGGATTGTTAAAGCTTTGGCAGATAAATGATTTTTCAACATATTTTAAGCCTTTGATTAAAAAACCCTCTGGTGTGCTATCTTCTCTCCAGATATGCTGGCTCCATAAGAATATCACCCATGTTAAAAACACTTGGATTTGACTCTTCGTGTCCCCTTGCCTGGCCCGCCAGTGTAAGTCATAGGGCACCCTGGCTCAACAAGGCCATGAGGGCCAGACAAGGGGAGATGAGCTGAGACGTGTATAGCTCCCTGCCCTGGAGGCACACTGTAAGTGGGCTGGGGAGGAGACGGTGTGGATGAAGGTGGGGGGAGGGAAGAGCTCTGTGGCGATAGCACAAAGATGACTGGTTCACTGGCCGCCTGCAATGTACTGAAATAATTCCCTTAGCTGCACAATTGGCTTGGACATGGAGCATGAACCAATGTATGCTTGCAGACTGGGTGGGTTTCTGTGTGGAGTTGGGGGTGGGGGTGGGGGCAGAGGGACTTGGATGCAGATGAGTAAATAAGATGAAAGAAATAGAGATCACAGGAAGGGGGGACTTCCTTATAGTTGTCTGAAGGACGTTGTGCTCGGGAGACTGCTCAGTGACCACAAGAACATTTACCTCTTCTCTTCAGTGAAGCCTCATTAAGTGTTCTGCCCTCATCACTGTGTCTGCCAACATTATGATGTCTAATAGGCTTGATTGGTCTTAATTGGCCCTGATAAACATTGAGTGGCTGTTGACTGACTCTGATAGCATCCACTGTGGATTGGTAATGAATTGACTGAATTGCATCTGTTTTGGAGGTAGGGATGCTTGACTGGAAATTGCATAAATATCATTTGTTTAAGCCTCCACCTGCAACCGGTGTCGAGACAGAACTAAAAATTATTCCTATAAATGAGCTTATGATAAAAAAAATAAAAAATAAACACAATTGCATTTACATGCACATGAAGACATGCACACGTTAGTCCTGGTGCAGTGAGTGCAAGCAATTTCTACAGGCTGTTAGCGGAATGGTGGTGTTCATGCAGGATGATGCATGGTGTATTATGACGAGACATTAGCCTATGCACAGACACTCATAACAATGAAAGTGCCAAGCTAGGACATCACAATAGCTGCAATTCAGCCACAATAGCCTGGCAGAGTGGGATCTATCTAAACCACTGCATTAGCTGCCTGGCCCATTACTCTTTTGTAATGGCTTCACTGTATCTGTGCCTTTACATTATGTCTTTGCATTAACATGTGCAGTGCTTTGTGTGCAAATGTCTCTCTTTGTGTGTGGCTATAAGCTTGTTTGCTCACCTGTGCCACACACATAGCTTCTGTACCATGCATGGGTCCGTACTATACAAGTCAGAGTTTCTGATTGAATCTATTGATTTCACACTGTTTGTTTACTGATACATCAAGCCATACTTTGCTAACCAATAATACACAGCAAAGATCATACTACCCCTCACGTGAATACTTCAGCATGCGTCAGCTTGTGTGCCTCTCTAATTGGCTCCTAAGCCTCTTAAGTAGCTGCCACTACTCAAGTGGTGTAGGCTGGCCTGGATAAACAACAGCACAGAGTGTACCGAACATCACAGTGTCCAACATCACCGAGCATTACTGCTTAGACCCTACAGTGAACTACACGGGCTCAACACTCCCCCTATTAAGGACATAGAGAGGCTTTAAGGGTTCTGCACCTACACACACACGCAGGGGAGATAAGATGAGGTGTGGCTCCCCTGGTGCCCTGGGAGATTTGGGTTACCATAGCAAGCAAAGAAACACAAATCAGGACAGCAAAACTATCACAACAACAGCCTAAAGCAGAGCACACACACACACACACACACACACACACACACACACACACACACACACACACACACACACACACACACCAATATATGTTTGTTTTCTCAGGATCATATGTCAAACACAGATCTAGTCAATAGAGAAGCTGTCACACAAAACTATCCATCTATATACCTATATATCTGTCTGTCTGTGTCTGTCTGTCTGATTGGCCTGTAAAACTATATGAAATTGTCATGATTTCTTTTTTTTATGTTGTTTAAAAAACAGCACAAAGTGTTCAAGGAAGTGTTCCTATTGCAATTTTGGCCTTTAAAGCCCTTTAAGATAATGGACTGTGAATTGAGCAAAAGGGTCAACATTTTGCAACATTTTCTCATTTCTCATCATCTGATCTCTGAAATGTTTTGCCAATACTATCTATGTTTATTAGTATATTGCCAGACTCTCTTTCAGACTGTTATAAGTCTGTCTGTTTTTGGTTGCTTCGTTGTGTCAGTTGGTGCCGATGCAGAAATTCCAACTTGTTCTTTAGGTTTTTCTGTTGAATCAAGATTTTACCATCTGAAGGGGCGTGCAGCATCATTTGTAGAACAGCCCATAGGAGCGCTTTCTTTTTGAAATGTGATTGGCCCAAAGTCTCTTGTCATGGGAAAGATTCTTAAAGCCTGTACACCAAGGCTTTGGTTTAATGGCTTCAGAAAAGGAGGTTACAGAGGTCTTTTTTTCTTTGAGACCAATTGTATTTAAATATGCTGAAAGGTTTTTTTTATTTTTTGCCAAATGACATAAAAAAAGAACTAAAAAACTGCTTACAGTCAGGATTTACATCAGAACACAGATTACTAATCCCCAATAGCGTCCTACAGTGTGTACCAGAGTGTTTGAAAACTTCAAATGAATATCTTCCATGATATTTCATTATAAATTATACTTGAATGACATACGGTTCTGTCCTGACAGAGGGTTTCTTTGTGTTTTTGTGCATGCATGTTTGTCTGTGAGAGAGCATTAGAGGCTGCAGTCAGACAGGAGGGGTCATGAAGGAGTGGTAGCCTATTTGGCTGCAGCTGGCAGACAGTAAGACACTCAGCAGGGAGTTCTCTGCTCTGGCTTGATAAGAGCCACGGGGGCATAAGCCTCATCTAGCAGTGGCTGATCAAAAATGAGCACCCAGCCACAGAGGACTGGCTGGAGATCACACTCACACATGCAAATCCACAATCACATGCACAAGCTCACACTCAGAAATACAGTATGTGACATGGTTGTTTGTCAGAGAAGAAGTATGTAGACAGTCAAATCTAGGCTTTTAGCATCACTCTCTATGGGAAGATATGGCAATTAAATCATGTATTAGTTTCTCATGGTTAATTGAGTGCTCTTTCAACCTGAAGAGGGCAGTATTCTTATTGAAAAAAGTGTAATATTATCACAAAAACACTCAGCAGTATGCTGATACTGAAATGTCAGGGAGTAAAAGTACTTGCAAAGCAAGGAATTGATTTCTGATCATTTGCACAGGACATATCTGAACAATATAACCATAAAAGTAAGTTGTTTGTCCTGGTCCTGATCAGTAAAATGTAACTCCTATAGCTGTGAGCATGATGGGTGTTAGCTCCAATCCTAATCAAAATGTGTTAAAAACAACATTAATGAAACATGAGGGTTTTAAGGACATTAAAGAAAAGAGAGAAGAAGACAGATATAGGGGTGGAATTGGACATGGATAACCCATTCTTCCTCTGTCCCTCTTTTCCACATGGCAGCTTCTGCCTGCATGCAGAATTCAGAGCTTAATGGAGGGGAGCTAAGTCCTTGGCCACACAGCGGATAAATGCTGTGCTTTCTCCAAGAGATGTGGTGGCCGTGGCTCTGTATGTTGCTTTCGTGGGATCCATTCAGGCAGAAAGCACAGAGCAGGCACCATGACGGCATGTTGCTGGTGGCCTGACTGTCACAGGCAAAGCCGACTCCAGTTCAACTCATTTAACCTTTGTGCTTTAGTGCTAACTTTATTAACTTGAAAAGGAAAACTCACCCCCAAAATACACATTTTTGTCTTACCTGTAGCTCTGTTCATCAAACTAGATTGTTTTAGTGTGAGCTGTTGAGTATTGGCTGCAGAGATGCCTCAGTGTGACTAATTATTAGTTGTTAAAAGCTGACCATAAGAATTTACTCAATACTTAACCCAGAATCAAGAGGTAATTTCACTCAGACATCATGGTCTGGAACACCTTAAATGCACATTTTAAATGTGATGGTATTTTCCCATGAGACTTACTTTTGACATTGAGATACATGGACTTGCTGACATCAGCTCCAACGTCGTTGCTGACTCTACACAGGTAGAAGCCGCTGTCTTCTTCCAGCACATGCTTGATGAACAGAGAGCCGTTGACCAGCACCTCGATCCTAAAGCCTGAGTTGAGGGCGATGGGTTTGAACTGAGGCACACCAGCGCCTGTCAGAGAGGACAGAGAGAGAGATTGTTGATCAGGGTAAGACCAAAATATTGGCAAGCTTCAAAACAACAGAAATGTCCACAATTTAAGAGCAAGCCCAAACACTGAACTAAACTGTGATTTAAACCCCATTACAATATATCTGCTGTGAAAGTTTTTGTGCACCAGTTCTCTAGGACCTTATCAGATTTGCTAACACACCAAAAGCAGATGGTCTTAAATTAGCATGGGGAAAAGCACTGTGAGTTGTTATTAAAGGGCAGCAATGGAATGAGGCCATATCATGCTGACAGTTTGAATGTTTTTCTCTTTTTTTGGTCAATGAGAAGATTCTTAGTTAATGCTACTCAAGTCCAAGCAGAATGGCTGGGCTTAAAGAATGATTTATGTTGTAGGCTGGTTACTATGGGAATGACTCATATTCAAACTTTCTGAAAATATGAAGCCCATTCTTGACTGCATTAACAACAGATAGTGTCTGTGACCTTCACACACTCATCATGTGCACTCACTTTACCTGCTTCAGAAATGCTCAGCTGATATTTGTAAATGTATAGTCTTAAATAGTGAAGCCTATTTTACATGCACATTGAATTCATCAGTAGAGATATAGGGGTCCTGTGGACTGAAGGTAATGGATGTCTACAGCCATGCTTAGGGCTCTGTGAGGCTGTTATTACACACAAACTAAATTCTAATGTCAGCATGCTAACATAGTCCAAATGACAATGCTTGCCTGGGCTGTGCCCATGACCACTCACTTTATAGTGTAGAGGCAGACAGATAGGGTAACCTAGATAATCCTCCAACGTTGGTCTATCAAAGGTATATCGATATCAATGTATGCAGTGTCTAATATTTGCTGTTATCAAACTTTTTTCGTGCACTTTATAATAATAAACATTGCTTGGCATGGTGTAGAAATTATCTTTTTTTTTAATGTTTTCTTTTTGTCTGAAATGGACCGAAACTGAACAATAATTATGTTTATTTAGCTAATTATTTTATTTCTATTTCTGTATTTCCTCTGTTATCATTAATAAAATTGATGATACAATGTTATCACCAAAATGGTGATACTTTTGTAAATATATTTATAATATATGAGTAATGTCTGTTATCAGCAATAGTATGAGATCCATTTTGTTTTCAATAATCTGCTGTTATTGTGTCCAGCCATGATGGGATCATGTAAGTTTAGTGGTTATATAATCCCTCACCTATTTCCTACTTCCAAAGAAGAAAAAAACTCTTCCTTGAACTGCTGCTGTGTCTCATCTCACAGTGCTTTTCTGGACTGGTTGGTAGGTGGGTGTTATTATGCATTCAACCTCAAGGCTGTGGACATTATGTTTGTTGTGTTGGCATTCGTAAGAAGATCATGTACCACAGAGAATAAGCTTGCCGTAGGACAAAAAAAATCTAAACATACAATTCAGCATGATGACAATAGAGAAAAACAGACATTTTAAAAGAAAGAAAACTGTGAAACACTTTCACCAAACCCTAAGATACATGCACTGAATGTTGTATTTGTGTGTATGTACGTACGTATCTTAAAGGGTGTCATGCTGTGTGCTTACCTTTGGAGTACTCCCACTGGATGGTAGGAACAGGATAACCTTCAGCCGAGCAGTTCAGTATCACTGCCTTCCCATAGATGCCATCCTGGTCCTTTGGCTGAACCACAAATTTTGGAGGAACTGAAAGGTGAAGTAGCCATGAGATTACACTTATACATATCAAAGTCAAATGTCTAATGGTCATCATGGTCTTATATGAACCAATCTTCATTTTGATGAGTGTACATTTTGGCTCATAGTGTTTAAATGTATTCAGTGCGAAAGATAAAGGAATATTTAAATAATAGTTTGGTTAACAACTTCTAGTCATTTAAAGCTTAGAGCCAGGTTGCATAAACTATCTTGAGTTTTTAAACTTTCAAACTAAGCTAAGGATTCAGGAGTGCTGCATAAGGCCCGTTAGGGTGGCTCCTTACCTGAGTGATTTTATAAAAGATTACTTTACAGATTACATTACAGACAAAAGATGAGAATGTTGTTCTCTTCATATAACGTAGAGAGCTCAACACCATAGTGTCATCTATCACAAACACAGATGTGGTAAGAAGTAACATACAAAATCAATTTCAGAAATCTTGTTGAAAAACTAAATGTTGATGATGCAACAAAACAATATGTAGCAATTGCTGTGACAGAAAGAAAACTGATCATTCAGAGCATTCCCTCTGTTTTGTGCCAGACACTTTTAGTCACAAATGACAGACAGCACAAGGATCTGTGCTTGTATCCTATAGTATGCCTTTTATCTACTCCTAATTACCCTGCCTCTGTCACCCAGCTCTCCCTTCCATACCTCGGACAATGAGCTGGCTCTGGTGCTCTACAGCAGCAGCCTGGTTGCGTGCGATGCAGGTGTAGTTGCCGTTGTGCATCAGTGTGAGGTTGGAGATACGTAGGGAGCTTGTGAAGTCTATGTTGTCGATGGTGACACCAAGGCTGGCTGGAATGGGCCGACCGTCCTTCTGCCAGGTGATGAAGACAGGTTGGTCGCCGGACATGACAACGCAGGGGATGAAGACTCGCTGGCCGATAGAAAACCGAGGGAACTCAAAAGGATGGATGGTCGGGGGAACTAGGAATGAGAAATTCAAATTCATGTTCACCTTGGGCCTGTGGGTTTCATGTCTTTAATTTACATTTAACAACAGCAACTGTGGCTCAGAATTAGCCACCATTCACCCCTCCCACAGTGACTCATTAGTCACATTGTCTGCCACTTTGTTCCCAATATTAATACATGATATGATTTTTTGCAGGAATTAGGTATTACCTCTACCCACGTAGAGTGGTTGAATTCTCACTCAAACATCATGCATATAACATTCTCTCTCACTATCTTTTGCTCTCTGGGGACACTGCAGCCATCGTGAGAACCAGATGCTTTGGAAAATTAATGATTTAAAATAACATTGGAATAAGCTGCACTTCAGCGCTTATTTAATTCACAACAAAATAGGCATAATAGGCTCCTGGGGATTCCCTCTCGGCAGCGGTGGAATGCTAAGCAGCCGGGAGGCAAATTAGCCGAGGCGGAATAGCGGCATAGCTTTGTCTACGCTGTGTGATTTCCCCCTCGTACACTTGTTAGCACGTCAAGACCCGCCAGAGAGAAAGAGAGGGAGGGGGGTTGTTGCCCATCCGACATTTCAAATTATGCAGCGTCATTGAGGAAAGAAAGCCATCTGAGGTTATCATCATCTGGCTCAGCTCAAAGCTGCTGCATATTCAGATGAGCGCCAGATAAGCTGGCCTGGATGATGGAGAAGCTGCTTTGCTATCAGTGATGTGTTTTTTTTTACAGGTTGCAGTGTACAAATATCCCTCTGCATATCTGTGTTTTCTGTGACAAGGAAAGGTAGATACTAAATGATGCTTTAATGTATCTCTTAAATGCGATGAACAGCATGTACGCCAGACGGAGAGACACAGGGTCAATGTGCAGGCTGATAAAGTGATTCTGTCTTAGTATGCACAGACACAGAAGAGATTAATGATGGAGTACACATGAATGTACTCCACAAATATTAAGGAATGATACAGTGTGTATGTACATGTTAAATAAATGGCCTAAGCTGCTTACTGTGACACTTCATATTGGTAATAATCCTGATGGAGTACCCATGATTATGCACAGCTACGGCTCCTAAATCTTATGCTATTTTTTATATATAAAATCCAGGCTTAAGTCATGGACACTAACTACAGACAGATCGGACTGAGGTTCATACCTTTCACAGTAACATAAACACTCTGGTGTGTGGAGAGCTGAGGTTGCACCAACACATTGCACGTGTATTCTCCTTCATCCACATCCTTCTGCACATCGAACAGCTTCAAGGTGCCGTTGTTCTCAAAGGCCCGCTGGCGGTGGTTGTATGGCAGCAAGTTGGAGTCCTTGTACCACTTGATGGAGTAGTATGGGTAGCCAATGACACGGCAGTGGATGTACATGTCCCGCCCAGCGATGGCAGTGAGGTTTTTCATTGGTCTGATGCTGGCAGGCCCTTGAAGGACACATTGGAGAGACAACTCTCTTAAAATGATTTTGAGGTGGGGTTGGTGCTATAATAGATAGCTGTGCTGTGTTGTGTGTGTTTTCGAGACACCACAAACATGCCTTTTGCATGCCTTGGTTCATTCTGATAGTGAAAAATCCAAAACACTGTCATGGTATATTTAAGGGTTTCAGAGTGCCTGACTAAGACATGCTTGTAATTACTTAGAATCATCACAAGTGGAGCCTTCTGCTTTCCTTCATATCAAACATACTTTTTGCCATGTCAGAACCAGTGGCTCATGCACCCTTCAATTTGAACCTGAAGTGAATATTACCTCTCTGGTGCTGGCTGTGATTGCCTCTGACAAGCATTAGAGTGGAATGTTCCCTTTCTCCACTCATGAAGCTATTATCAAAACCATTACTCATGTTGCCAGCTTTCCCACACACTTGTGAAAAACCAACAGCATAACCAATAGGCTTCCATAGCTCAGTGTCTATCAGGGAAATGGACTATTAAGGCTTCTCTTTAAAGCACTATAGAAGACAGTTTAACTAGGCTCTGTAGTGTACTTTGAGCACAAGCATATCCTGGGTTGCTACTCTCTTTAGCACGATTAAGGAGCCAATGATGTGAGAAACAGTCATTACACTTTCTCTGCAATGGCACCTGTGGAGATTTATCTTCATTGCTTGGCTGCATTCGGCATCCATGGACCCTCGCTTGAGGGTTAGAGGATCGCCCTATTTAGCCTTACAACATGCAAGAATGAACACAATCAAATTAAACCAATCAGTGCACAGAAAGTACCCTACCCTCTCTGCAATAGAGAAATACTAATAGCCTTGCACCAAGCACAGAAAGCTTGAGTGCCCCAGTATTACCGCTACATGACAACAGCAACCCAGCCAACCATGTCCCTGTAGAGGGAAGATAGCACTACAGTCATACACTAGAGCTAACAGTAAATCACCCTAATGGTGTCCCAATATAAAGCTATCAGCAGGTGCTGGGTAGGAAGCGGGGCATTAGAAAAGTTAATGCTGACACCACTGAGTGATGATAAGAGGAGCTAATGTAGGAGTATCTGTCGTATTCTGAGCTCTTAAGCTACAGTATCAGGCTTATAAATGGAAAACTAGCAATGCATCAAGACTAAAAATAAAAACTGGTTGACAAACTTAGTCAGGCATTCCGTCAACATCTGCACATCTAGGCACTTTAAATCTAGCCAATTGAAACAGAATGAATCAAGACATGTTGATGTGTATATGTGATGGTGTGTTGGAAGAGTTGATCTGACAAGCACCTCTTACGTTTATTCGCGCCTGGTAGGAAACTGTCCCGGCAGAGTTGTTGCAGATGCAGCGATACACCCCACCGTCTGGCACCTGGGTCTGGCTGATGTTGAGGTGGCTGACCACGTGGCCTTCGGTGTTGGTGTAGTGTGAGATGCGGTGGCGGCTGTCCCGTACCACGGGTTCGTCATCTAGAGTCCATGTTACCCTGGGCTCTGGTGTGCCCTTTACAGTGCATGACAGCGACACAAACTCATTGATGTTGTAGACCTTCTCGCTGAATGAAGCCAGAATCTTGGGGGTGCCATCTGAGCAGTGGAGGAAAAAACACATGGCAACCTACATTTTATTATCGGGGTGGTACCATGTATGTTACAAGTAAAATTCCTGCTTTGATTTTGTTCCTTGAGTAAAAGTATGTAAGTAAATAATTGTTAACAAAAGATATGAAATTATTATAGTAAAATTGAATATCCCCGAATGGGATGTACTTGGGTTCAACCCCTATAAGGTATTTGGGTAAATGTAGTTAATTACAATCCACCACTGCTGAGTGTGGATGGAGTGTCATTAAACATCCTTTTTTATAAATCCATTTTAGCCTTTACAGAAACCAGAATGATTTGCTATTTTATTGATACATTTATGTGTTTTGTATATAAAGTAGAATCAGAGTGTAAAGCAGATTAATACAGCTCCTTTCTCTGGCTCCACAACATCATTGATTATCAATATTCTACTTACATTGGTGTGGTCATGGGGGGCGACACTGCAGCGACCTAGCTTGTGTAACAGTATGCAAGCCTCTTTCAGAAAATCTAATAAGACTGAGATCTACAGCAGGACTCAGTTCCACATTCACAGAGGCACAGTTTGGATTCACATGTGCACGCACACACACACACACTTACATAAAACACTTATTACACTATACTTCTAAAGAATGGGATGATAATTCTGACCTTCCAGTATGACTTGAACAAAGTCCTGGGCTGACATCTTGCCATGTCTGGCGAAACACTGATAGGCCCCTCCATCACTCTTGGCCATACCAGCCATGACCAGGTTCTCCCTGTTTTGGCCTGTCATGCGAACGCTGTTGCTGGGATAGATGAGCTCTCCGTTTCGGTACCAGGACAACTGGTATTCCTCTGAGCCAGTAACACTGCAGGACAGTGAAACCTGGCTTCCAACGCTGCCCTTTACCTTGCGAGGGCTCACCACCACCTTCAAGGGCTCTGTAGGAAAGAGTGCAGTAGCTGGTTTTAGCAGAAGACTGGTGTATTTGGTCTCATTCTTTGAATTTTTAGCAAGGCATCATCATCGTTTCTTTCCAGTGAAAAAATTGACATGTAGCTTTAAAACTCAGCATCCCCTATAGATGTGTAGCTTGTCCCTGGTTTGAGGCACTACACCACAGATAAAAATCAACTCCAATAACTTGGCACTAACCTTTGACCTGTAGCCTGCCAACCACTTCAGCATTGCCGTAGCCGTTCCACACTTCACACACATATGTCCCTGTGTCACTGGGCTGGGCCCTCTCTATCAGCAGGCCCGTCACGCTCTGTCTGAAGCGAGTGTCGGGCTCCAGTGGCCGGTTGTCCTTTAGCCAGCGGTATTTGGGTGCGGGGTGACCAGAGGCCTTGCAGGGCAACTCCACTCGATGAGACGCCATCACCTCACGACGCTCAAAGCTGTCCAGGATGTGGGGTGCTGAGTTGGTGGGATCTACATGGTGGAAATGGTGGGTTAAGTTGGAGGTTTGAGCAATTTTTGTTTTTATATTTAAACACTTTAAATCTGAAAAGTCTGATGTATTTCACACAAAACAAGGAATTTAAACTGGAAGCACCTAAAGTATCTATTGTCTAATACTGGCTTAAAGGTTTATCATTGGGGTGCCCGTGGTAACTATTGAACTGTGTCACACATGTGTGTGTATAATCAGACAGATCATCCTGTCTGTCCTCCGAGTTAGCAGCTGACACTATTTACTCTGGACAATAAGTTAAGTTTTAAGCACTCTACATTCTGTTAGTTAGTAGCTGCTCTTTTGCACTGAAGGAGACTGTAGTCTTTATATGCCAGATTTCTGAGGTTTCCAGCTTATCTTTGCTGCACAAATGTGCATAATTGTGGCTTAACATGGACATGTTCAATCCAGTTACAGCAGATGAAACAGATACATGCTGACTTTCATTGGCTGTAAAGGGAGTCACCAGCGTAAACAGAAGGCCTTCAGTAGAACCTAAAGGCTACTGTCAAGTGTCACATTAATCCAATAACCACTGGTTAAAAAAATGAGATTGAAATTGAAGCCAAGATATCTTGGTTTTTAGATCTAAATATGGTTCACGCTCCAATGCCCCCTAAAAACAGATTCATTACTAATGCTACTCAGTGGCTTTCTGTGTAGAGCATCCCTTGCCCTTTTGTGAGCTGTCAATCCAACCTGAGGTAACCCTGTTACATCATCAGGGATAATCTGTCAGACATTAGACAGCAACAGAGGACATTATCATATGTTTTCACAGGTTGAGTAGTCCCCCTCGTGACAAGTGAACTGATCTTCATGTGTAAAGTCCGTCCCTTCGTATGGTTTGATGTAAGGGTGGGCCTTTTCTGTCCTGCAGCTGTCCCCACAAACTGTGTTGGCATGGTTCTGATGACCTTTATCACATGTCATCTCCTCTTTAATTCATGTGTTTTTACTGTCACTCTTCATTCCATTTACATTATCTAGATCGTTTTTTACAAGCACAGATTTGTTTTCATATGGTCCTCCTCACTTTGCACTAGTATAGAAACTGACAAAAAACAACAGTACAACAAACAACTTGATGAAACTAAAAAGGAAGGTTTTGTGTAAATTATTATATTTAGGGGGATTTTAAGGAGAGATAATGCATGCCATATTTAAAAAATATTTTGTATCATTTTGTTTACTTGTGTTATTTATAGTCAATATAGCTATATATAGATGTCAGGATTTGATGTTGAAAGTGATTCTGATTCACACTTTTAGACTTGTCTTACCTGAGACAATGAGGCGGGCACTATTGCTCTGTCGGGTTTCTCCTGTGTATCGATGGCGTGTCATACACCTGTAGTTGTACAGCCCATCTTCCATTTGCACATCCAGGATATACAGGGCTCCAGTGGATGTGATGAGAAACCGTGACACTGAAAATAAACAAAGAAACACAACACATTAAATAACTGCACATTACATATGTATAATTTTATACAGCTTCTGGTACGGGTATTAATGTAACCATGAAACCAAAGTAACATTCTGAATCGACAGTTCTGACAAACATGAACCCTGTTACTTCCTGTAGGCAAATAACCAAATATGTCACCTTTATGTGACCTGTAAGTGCTGTATATTGCCTCTGGTCAATCATTTCCTGTTGAACATTCTGTTGAGAAGGTTTAGTCCACAGGCCACAGAGAGCCTCAAAGACTGTGACCCACTGTGTTTTCAAGATAGCTGTTCCAGAGCACCGAATCCATCATTTAATAGGTCACTCTCCACTTGGCTTAATTTGTATGTTGCATCTTCATGGAAAAAAACAAAAGTATGGTATTTTTATACTTTATAATTT
This sequence comes from Hypoplectrus providencianus, assembly GCA_028566105.1. Lineage (NCBI taxonomy): Eukaryota > Metazoa > Chordata > Actinopteri > Perciformes > Serranidae > Hypoplectrus > Hypoplectrus providencianus. The sequence goes on from JAOWBC010000182.1 coordinate 23,009,073, forward strand.
GAGTGACGGTGAAACTACTGCCTCTTACTGATAAAGAAAGACCATAATCACCTTGTTTGGACCTGTAATATTTGCCCACCACAACACAACACAACAGCCACATAAAGCTTTGTTTTCTACATTTTAATATTGTGAAAAAATACTTTGCATATTGGCATATATCACACAACACTTACTCTGATTCTCAAAGATGCCAATATGCTTTTAAGAAGCCCCTCCCTTCCCAGTATTGGTCAACCAATATATAATTGAGACGCCAGTTGTTTCTCCATGCTTTGCCAAAAGTGGTGTCTGAAACACTGTGTGTGGCACATGAAAGGAACAAACAAAGGATCCGTTGCCTCCAGATTTCATCACAGGAGACAACCAGCATTTTATAACAAATAATATTCTACAGTCACACTGTGTGTATTCATTCTAATGCACTGGAATCACTACCTTACACATTCTAAAAGAAGACAATACAGAAAATCCAATTTTGAAGTCTCTTAGCAAATATTTGCAAGTCAAGTGAGGAACGCAGCTCTGTGTGGTTGTAGTCACCAAACATCTGCTGCAGCCCATTTAGCTCAGCACAGCTCTGAGGCGCTGTGACAAGGCTGTGTGTTGTGTAGCAGTGTAACACAGCTCGTTATCATGTAGCTCATCGCTCTCCTCTCTCTCCCTCCCTCTCTCTCTCTCTGGGGAAAACTCTCTCTCTCAGTTTCTCTTTCTTTCTCTGCTCCAGCAAAAGTGCAGGCAGCCAGGGATCACAGAGCGCTTTGATAAGGCATGGCTTTGCAGGTTGGATGTGCTAATATCATGCTAATGTTATGCTAATTTGTGTGAACACATGAAAGTAGAGAGAGGTAGTCAGTGTTTATGAAGAGTGATGTCAGCTGTAGCCGGTGGCTGCCGGGGTATTTCATGTCACCGATGATGGAGAAGCCAATCTGGGATGGGGATCAAATGGGGCCGTCGTACAGCGGGGGATTCTGGCAATATTGGTAGAGATATCATAATGCAGACTTTATGGGGTGTTGAATTACTCTCATTTAGTCCTGTCATGACCGTTTAACGCAGATTAGGCTGCTGGTACAGGCCCATGCTAAGTGCACACTAGAATAATGGGAAGAGGTGTAAAGTACAGCAAGCTGTGATCCTTGTGTTAAAGGCATTATTTACAGCATCTCAACATCAATCATTAATCACTAAAAACAAGGGTTGCATTGTCATCTTGCAAGAGAAACACAAAGCAAAAGACTGCCATATTGCTTTCAGGGATTTTTTTTAGTTAGTTGACTGGACTTGAAGATGCAAATATTACATTATCATTTACCTTATTACTGTCTTGTAGAACAAATTGTAAAAACAAATTTCAATTGTTAACAAAATTTGGAATCAATATTTGAGTTTCTAACATTTAGACAGTGGATGAAGTAAACGACAAAATAACATATTTACAGATTACCGAAATGTTTAAATGAGAAAGGATGGACAAGAGGACAGAGATAATGGGGGAAAACAGAGAAGCGGAGGGAGGAATACACAGAGGAAGGTGGGGACGATGCTGTGTGGAAGTGATGACCTAGTTAGAAATGAGAGACCATGGATTTGATATCCTGAAGGGGTTTTTCAGCTTGTGGACGAGATACTCTGGTGTGTGACCGACAACTTGTGGTAAAATATGGGGGACAAGAGAGGTAGTATACACCCATATGTGCGTGACTCTACTCCTTAATCACAGAGACGAATAAGCATATTTTCACATTTTAATTTAGTTGGTTGCGAATGCACTTTATTTATGAGGCAAAAAACAATTCTGAGAAAGCAGATATCAAAAGGAAAACGGCTGTTTCTGCTGTCTTTCCTTTACTCTTCTTCCATCCTCTTCCCCCCTTTCCTCTGCAAGTTGTCTGGCATCAGAAGTTGACAAGGCAGGCTCATGAATGAGGGGAGCTTTCATTAGAACAGACTGGCTGTCAGTGTGACAAAAGGCCAGGGCTGAGAGAGAGGAGTATGCCAGTGTTTTAAATGCCCGTAAAAACAGACAGACATACAGACACACAAGCTTGCTTACACATGTGTTTACATGCACATGTGTGTGCTTGTCTCTTGTCTAACAGTGAGTCGAACTGGCTGTGGATAATTAGAACTTTTCTCACTGAGTAGAATGGGCTTTGTGCAGAGGATTGCATGTAGGCTAATGTGTGATACATGGAACGTCACAGTTTGTTTTCAGTTTTCCTTTAAGGAACAGTTTAGTAAAAATAAAGAGACAGAAGTTGTTTTGCTGTTTGCCGAGAGTTAGATAACAAGTTTGAACATTACTTATAGAGCTAGAACTAGGAGATGGTTAGCCTAGCTTTATTACGAAAACTGGAAGCGGAAAGAAGAGCTAGTCTGGCTTTGCCCATGTCACCTGTAAATCTTTCTGATTGGGAGAGGGACCAGAAACATCTGCTGGAGCAAATACAACATGAGCACTGCAGTTTGTATTGGTTAACAGGCTGTACGTTACTGTTTTTCATTTTGCCTCGACTGTGCAAACATCACCATAATTAAGAGCTTGAACCTTAAATGTGTCAAGCTTCTCAGTGCTTTCTGGTGTCTGACCAATCAAGAGGTTTGAGCATCTTCTGAGCAGTAGGTAAACTATGTGATAACATTTTTTTTTTGATGCTGTATATTGTATGTATATTTGATGTTGTATACATTTAAAAAACATCTAGGGAACTTTGTAATAAATTACATATTTGATTTATGGTAACATTCCATGTCTTTCTTCCTAGAACCATCTCTTGCTCACCACCAACAAACAGAATTGATTGCCTCACACACAGCCTTATAGTCCTGTAATGTATTTGCATGTCCTTGTAAGCTGGGGGCATTTCTGTGTATGCTTTTACCACTGCAGTTATCTCGAATCCCACTGGCTTGTGTGGCTGTATATTAAAGTCTTTGTGTGCGTGAACACACATGTTCCTATGCGAGTGTGAATGTGTTTATGCAGCATACTGCTGCATGGAGAAATGGTCAATAATAACGATCGAAGGCGCTCCACTTCGCTTTTCTCTGCTCCTCTCTGCTCCACCTACTGCATACTAACAGCGCCTGAGAGACAGCCTCCACTGTTCCTGCAGTGTGTGTGTTAACATGCTAAACATACGAGCATGTTTGTGTCCACACCTGGATGTATTAGTGTATATTTCTGAAACTATGGCTTCGCTTCATCCCAGGTGGCTTGCTGGACTATCAGTGGTCTCCTCTTCCCGTCCTCGGCCCGCCCAGCTGCTTTGGCATCGATGGTGCCACAAACACAAGTCCCTTTCTGTGGGTCCACACTCAATAGCTTCAATTAATCCCCATATAAGCCACACTGAGCCTGCAAGTACACTCTTTGTTCATTCAAATTTACAGACTTTGCAGTTTTTCCACTGAAACCTAAATTGCTTGAGAGACATAATAGAAACAGCGTTTAAAGGCTGAATCATATTACGTTGCTATTGTTATACTTTGCACCAAGGACAATTTGCACTGTTGTGGATGTGTTGTCCCTGGACACACTTAACGTGCAACAAGGACTAAGAGGGAAGGATTTCCGATAAGGTTGAACACAATGACACACGGTGACATAGCTGAGCCCTTTGACCCACCCTTGCTGTGTGACCATCTGCCCCAAAACTGCTAAAAGAGTTACTTTGGTTGCCTGAGTCATTTCAAGATTCTATAATTGAGACATGAGTGAAGGAAAGATGAGAACGGGGGAGGGAGAGATGAGATAAAGAGTGCAAGCAGGGGGAGAGAGAGAGAGAAAATAAAGGATCAAGAGGGAGAAAGCACCTCTGGGATACAACCACTCTCTGTCATCTAAAATGACTTACAAA